>CM073578.1:98146060-98746060 GCA_037074715.1 Magnolia kwangsiensis
AGTCCTTTCATCTTTCCCAACATTCATGAAAGTGCTCACCCTCTTTTTGTGTAAAATTAGTAATTTCTCTATAGAGAGCATTAATTTTGTGAACAGGGAAGAACTTGTTTAAGAACTTCTTAGACAGTTGGTCGCATGTAGTGATAGTCCCAACTCCTAGAGAATTCAACCATGCTTTCGCCTTATCCTTCAAAGAAAAAGGAAAAAAACGCAAACGGATCGAATCATCTGAAAAGTTTTAGAACTGAAAGGTAGAGCAAATGTATAGGAATTCTTTCACATGATGATATGGATCCTCCTTGTCTAGATCATAAAAAGATGGCAACAACTGTATGACCATAGGCTTAAGTTCAAAGTGTGCTACCGTGGTGGCTGGCAACACTATGCATGAAGGCGCATTGAATTGGACAGGAGCTGAATAATCTCTAAGAGCTTTAATTTCATTCTCGTCTGCCATTTCAAATAGGATATTTCTAAATCTTTTATGAAAGGTTCTTTCTATTTCATGATCAAAAGGTGCTAGTTCTATGTTCAGAGATCTACATCCTAGTATAAATTGAATTACTGCAATATAGGAAAGAGAACTAAACTAAACTAAGATGCAATCTAAGAGAAAGAAAACTAGAACTAAAAATTATAAATTCCTAAAAACAAGATAAAACTATGTAAACAAGAATTGGAAGAAAGAACCTAGAAAAAGAGATGATCGATGACCGAAGATTTGTGAGCTTATCCTTTTGAAGAAAATTTTATTTTGCAGCTTCCTTCCTCAATTCCTGTAAATAAAAAAAATAAATTAAAAATAAAAAAATAAACTAAATTTTCTAAAATAATGCTAGAAAAATCTTAAGGCTATGAATTATGATAAGAAAGAATCCTAAATCTAATTTGGACTGAAACAGTTCCCGGCAACAGCGCCAAAAACTTGATGTTTTATTTAAACTAATCTTATTTAAATAATTTTAAACTTGCAAGTATATGAATCAGATGTAAATATGGCACGTATTACGAGATCATTCCCACGAGCACTAGTTGTCACAATTCGAATTTTATGATTCCTCTTAACTAATTCAACAAATATTTCAGTGAACTAATAACAAAAATCTATGAAAAATAATTGAGAGCAAGGAGAAAAATTCAATCAAGGAGAAGACTAGGACTTTCAAATCCTTCCCTAATTATCCTAACCCTTATTTTACCTGTTGATTCACCCTAATTCAGATTTATATAAATTTAATAAATAAAGCACACTATATGTCCTTGGTCGGGCACACAGAATGTATAATCCCTTAAAGCATATGGATCACATCTTTCCATCCATGGTCAGGCATGGAGAGATGTAGATTTCTATTTCTTTCCCTACAAGAAACCTGTTCATGGTCAAACACAAGCACCTAGAATAAGATTCTAAACAACATCTACATCTAGACTTTGGTTAAGCTCATAGAATGGAGAAGCACGAAAATTTCAGTTAAGCACACTAGAGAAAGAAACAAATCAATCAAATTCGATGAATTCAACACATACAAGAGTTATTCATGTTAGGGACTTCATCTCAACCCTAGCTAAGAGATTTAGCAATCCATAAAATCAACTATAATGAAGGAAAAATAAAATTTAAACAATAGGAACATCCTTCCCTTCTTTCTTCCTCTCTCTCTCTCTCTCTCTCTCTCTCTCTCTCTCTATCTCTCTCTCTCTCTCTCTCTCTCTCTCTCTCTCTCTCTCTCCCTCTTTTCTTCTCTTTCTTCTCTCCCTTCTCTCCTCTGGCGTGGATCCCCCCAAGCTCCTCCCTTTTCCCACGTAAAACTCCTTTTATAGGTGTTGGAAGGGTGGTGGAAAGGCTAGAGTCGGTGGAAAGACTGTCGCAGTAACAGCCGCGTACTCCTTTTCACAGCCAAGTTCGAACGTAAAACAGCTCTTCTTTCCTCGCTCAGTTTTCAAAGAAATACAGTCCCTTAGGTTGTTTTTGAATGCTCTTCATGATGGACGGATCAGATCTTCCATCTGATCAAAGATGGTGGGCCACAACCACCTGGAAGTCCGATTTTTATGAACGTGCATAAGACTACGCATGTCCTACGCTGCTGTGATCGGTGGGCCCCACAGAAGTTTTTTCAGGGAAATCCACCCTATCCATTAGATTGCCCTCGAAATTTCGATAAAAAACGGATGGTTTTAAATGTCCATTGACGAGGACTAGAGAAGAAATCAAGCTAAAATCAATTTGAACGTTACAGGGCAGCCTGTTTTTGGCCTCTGTATCGTGCACGTGTGTGTGTATGGTTACAAAAAATCAGCATGGGTTTGAATTTCGCAAACCCCTCTACAAGATGGACGGACTGATCAGTCGTACGAGCTATAAAGGTGGCCCACTAGCTTCCGCAAAATGGACAACCGCCATCCGTTTTGCTATTTTTTGAAAACAAAAGTTTCCATTTTAGAGAAGATAGTCGGTCAAACCGAATTTGACCGAACGTCTTGGTCTGGTGCGATGCAAGCAGTGTACACGCTCTATGCACACGCTGATTGGATGGGGTCCACTACGATGTTTTTATAAAATCCAATCCATCCATTTTCTGTAGCATCTAGTTTAAGCGTTTGACACCAAAGTTGAAGCATTTTCAGATATCAGGTGGGCCCCACTTAGTGAATTAAGGGGATGATCTGACCGTTGGGCCATTTTCTCAGTGATTCAATGGCTGAAATTTCGTATGTGCGGTTAATTTATGGTCCTCAGGCCATGGATGAAGTTTTGAGCTAATTGGATTGTTGAAACCATGTGATCTTGAAATTTTGACCAATTTCGAGCTTCTTTAACTTGAACAGCTTGATTTTCTCAGATCCCTAGCATGTAAATTCTTCAGTCTTAGTTCTCTGGAGTGCGTCCCTTGCTCTGGTGACTCTAGAGCATCAAATCCACATTTTTAGCACTCTTTTTCAATCCACGCTCCTGATTACATCCTGCAACAAAAATACAATTAAAACATGACATTAAACATTATCATGTACATAAAATCATGTAATAACTGGGGTTTGATATGCAATATTCGACCCTCTTCAGGTTACCGGAGTTCAATCGGGAGAATTGCGAAAGCCTACGGAACGATACGGACTATGATACGAGCCTTACAATAACCATGATGTGGGTGAGTAGAAGGTCTTTGAAGCGCTCCCGAGCTTGGAAAAATAGTTCATTCCCTTTTTGGGAGAACAATATGATTTCCTGTTTCAGTGCATTTATTTTGTGCTCAGAAAAGTTTTTTTCTTCAAAAACTCTCTACTTAAGGGTTGCCATGTAGCGATGGTATGAGATCTTACAGAGTTGAGCCATGTTTTGGTCCAATCCTTTAGACAAAATAAGAATAACCTAAGTTTGAGTACATCCCTATTGTCATTGTTTACTAGTAATGTTGCAATCACTTTCTCAAAGTCCTTTGTGCAAGTAAAGGCTTTCAGAATCTAAACCATGAAATTTAGGAATCAATTGAATCACACCTGGTTTAAAATCAATGTTCCCTGTGTGAACAGGGAACACAATGCAAGATAGTAAAGTTGATATCTCAGGGTGCAGATGTTCACATAAAGTCTGTGGTTGGTTTAACACATTCCTATGAACTTCATTCTCATCCTCAAGAAGAGAATTATGTTGATTTTCTTTGTTTATAGTTGGATCTGGCAGATTTGGATTTACATTATCAATCGAGTTTACTATGGAATCCTAGTGGTGTTGACTGTCTCTCGTAAATGAATGATCAAAGCCCGAGACTAGTCCACTTTCGGAAGAGAGTCGATTGTTTTAATCTCTACTACAACGGGACATAAACCATCCACACCACACAAACACCCCCCCCCCCCCCCCCCCCCCCCCCAAAAAAAAAAAAAAAAAAAAAAAAACTACTTCAAATAACGGACCAGGCAGTAAAACCGACCAGAAAGGTTCAAACCATAAAACAAAATAAATTAATAATCCAGGTAGCATAGTCGACCAAGAGGGTTCAAACCACAAAGCAAAATAAATAAAAAGAAAGTAAAACTAATGTAAAAAATTAAACTATAATAATTTGGAAAATAGATTCGGCCAATGATCTTTATGATCAAACAACAACTGTAGGACAAGTATAGCACTTGAGTGATGAAATCCCAAGCAGGAGCAACCTTATGTCATAGTTGGTGCTTGAAAGACCTAACTGAATTTACTTTTAAAGTAAAACAAAAAATCTACAGAAATTTTGGAGGGTTTAGAGGAAAAAAAAAAAAAACTTATCTTACCTATCTTGCATAGATTTAATCTATCTCCGTCTCCTCGACAATCACGCCAAACACTTGATTACTTGCCTCCAAGTGCAGAGGTTCGTAAGTAATTTCCTGTTAATATAGGGTTAATCTCACAGGGAGATAATTTATGAGAATGAAAAAATCCAAATGCACAGCTAACTAAGTGATGAAAACTATACGGATGATTTGATTTTGAAGGTTTTGAATATATAGAATTCAATTAATTTGAAAACAACACCCAAGCTTCAAAGTTCCACACATAAGTTAATGTTCCATAAGTCATGATGACTTTGATAACACAATTAGGATGTGAGTACTATGGTCAGCTTAATCGAAAAATAAAATAGTTTTGATTGTTTTTATAAAAAAAAAAAAAAAGGCAACAAGAAAAAACCCTAGAAAAGCAACAAGAAAGCAAGAAAAATAAATAAAAACAAGCGCCAGAGGAAACTAGAAAAACATAATGAAATCACAAAAAATAAAAAGCAATAAGAAAGCAATAAAAATAAATAAAAAACTTGTGAAGAAAAATAAGAACTATAAAACTTGAAAGCTCTCTAAAAACCCTAAATCTTACCCTTGAATGCTCTCAAAGATGCTTAGAAATGCCTTTTGGAAGTCCTATTTTATAAGTGGAGAACTCCCTCCTTTAAACTAGTTTGAAAACCCTTCGATAACATCAAGCAGCCTTCGATATCATATAAGATTGGCTTCGATGTCATCGAACTGATTTCTATGTCATCAAAGGCTGCATAAAATTTGTCTAGCAACCAAACTTGATTTTCCTGTAATTCTTCGATGTCATTTAAATTCTTTTAATGTCATCGAAGACTGATTTCGATGACATTTTCGATGTCATTTAAGCTCAGATCATGCGAATTTCTATACTAATTTTTACACTTCCTTTTTCACTTGGTTTTCTCAACTCTTGGAGTCTTTAAATCTTCATTCTTGGTTTCCAAATAGTATATTCTTTTGCCTTGGTGATTCTTAAGTATCAAATCCATGCTTTTAACATTCTTTTCACTCTAAGCTCCTAAATTCACATTGCAACACAAAAATGAATAAAACATAATAGTAAGTAGTATAATACTTATAAAACCAAGATATAAATAAGGAAAAACAAGCAATATTTGATACTCAACAAATAATAAATAAGTAAACACAGACGTAGTCTCATAAGGTCTGATTGTCGGAAACCTCGCATGAGAGCAAAGTGAGGGTGGGCTCAGGCCAGCCCCACTATATTATGTATATGAAATCCACTTCTACCATAAGATGGGTCTAACCCATTTTAGGTGCAAGACCCAAAAATTATCCACATCAATGATTCAGGTGCACCACATGAGCGGAAACAATGTATGGGGGAAGCCCACCTTCCAAACAGTTTTCCTTAGTGTGGTCCGCATAAATCACAAATGAGCCTAATTACAAATGGCAGGAGTGGATTTCACGTAAACATCCCAGGGGCGTTGTAAAAAATTGACTGCGGAGTCACTCTCCCAACTTTTTCCACATGTGTGGCCTACTAAAACCACGTCAGCCTAATTATTAGGCCTCAAACCAAAGGATGGATGACATGCCTAATGGTAATAGGAGATTGTACATAAACATCACGGTAGGGTTTGGTAGAAAATCAAGGGTAGGTGGTAGTTGTCCCTCTCCCCAACTAGGCTTTGGTAGAATATCAAGGGTAGTCGTCCCTCTCCCCAACTATTTTCCTCAGCGTGCCCTACCTGAAACACGATTCTACCTGATTTTTTTAGCCCTAATAAAATTGTCACGAGATTTTTGAAATACATCATGGTGGGGAACAAGATCATCGAGTTGTGCATATATATATATATATATATATATATATATATATATATATATATATATATATATATGGAAAATGGTACTATGCGGTAGACATCATGGGAACTGCACTTCCCATGAGGTCAAGGTGGGCTCCACCGTGATGTGTGTCAAACATCTACCCCATCAGTCAGATGCACCATTCCATGGTGGGCCATAAGCTTAAAAATCAAGTCAATCCATGACTTGGGTGCGCCACACCACATACAACAGTTGAGAGGGGTTATCCTCCCATTAAAACATTCCTAATCATTTATTGGGTCCACTGAGATGTGGTTCACAAATCCAGCCCATCCATTATGTGTGTCCCACTTGCATGACAGGCCCAAACTAAGTTTCAGCGGCATCCAAAACTCAGGTGGGCCTTACCAAGTTCTTTTATATGTTTTAGACATGTCTTCACATGATTTTAAATAGCATAGCCCACCTGAGTTCCGGTATCCCATAACCTAAAGGAGACCCATCAAATGCATATGATGCTAATTTTCGACACACATCACAGTGGGGCTCACTCAGCTCAACAAGTCAATCCATGACTTGGGTGGGCCACACCACATACAACAGTTGACATGGGTTACCCTCCCATTAAAACATTCATAATTATTTATGGGGCTCACCCATCTATTATCTATTGTATGTGTGCCAATTGGATGATGGGTAAGAGTAAGTTTTAACCACATCCAAAACTCAAGTGAGCCCCACCAAGTGATTTTATATGTTTTAGGTATGTCCTTACATGATTTTAGATGGTATAACCCATCTGAATTCTGTATATGGCTGATTTTTAGTATATACCATAATTTGTAAGGGACACATCAAATGCATGGTGTTGATTTTTGACACACATCACAGCAGGGCCCACACATCTTGACTTCAAGTGAGGTTTCCATAAGGTTGACATTATAGTATCATCCCCCAAAACACGCACACACACACACACACACATATATATATATATATATATATATATATATGAGTCATGCTCACCTGTGCACCTATGTACATGCGCACCTTTACACACATGTCATAGGCATCTAATTTGAACAGTCCATGTGATGTAGAATCCCATGAAACTTTAAGAAAAAAAATGTTTTCATTTTTCATGGCCCACCAACATTTCAGATCAAAGTAACAATTGGGCCTAGGAAGGATTCATGAGGTGCTGCTTCACATGGATCCTGTACAGTTTTTGTACTTACACGATGGATGATGAGTCCTAAAACATGTTTGCGCCAGTTTTCGTGTGTGTGTGTGTATTTGTGCCATCGCATGTTAGGCTCCTGTACAAAAAATTAGTTGCAACTTAAGTGGCCCCGGTCACCATCAAGGGTGGGCGTCTACTCCCACCATGTTTCGTATGCTCTGGCTATATGTAACTGACATGGTAAATGGTAGTAAATGCGTTATGGTTGCTTTTAATGGATGTTTGGGAAAGGGATCGTGTCCTGCCCTTGCCTGTTGCACTGGGGCTGTGGGGTCCACCATGATGTATGGGTTTTATCCACCATCCATCCATTTTTAAATTTATTTTTTCAGATCATATAACGCAGTATGAGTTTAAAAGTCAGGCAGGTCGAATGCTCAGGTGGACCGCACCACTGAAAGTAGCAGCCATGATGAAATTCACCAATGAAACCATCCTAGATGCCAACATAATATTTATTTGCCATCCAACTTATTCATAAGGTTATATAGACGTGGATAATGAAGGGAAAACACCAGTATCAGATTGATAAAAAATAGACGTGGATAATGAAGGGAAAACACCAATATCAGATTGACAAAAAACATCCGCTGCTCACAAGAAGTTTTTAATGGTGGGAGTTCAATCTCCCCTGTGTGGTCCAGTTAAACCTTAGATTTGCCTATTTTTTGGTTCATATCATTAAAATGATATGTGTGGCCTACTTAAGCCTTACATTTATCTCATTTTTGAGTTCATATCCTTAAGATGATCTGAAAAAATAGATAAAACCCTTGACATCACCGCACGGGCCCTGCCTGGACAGATTATAGTCCATCATCATGCATGGGTAAAATCTGTCAGTCCCATCATAATGTATGGGTTTGATACATGCATGCTTTCCTTCTTACCAGCTTATTTTAGGTATTAAGGCAAAAATGGCTTAGATTTTAAGTTAATATGGACAACACGATGGGAAATAATGGGATAATGACTGTCCACCCTTAAAAGTGGAAATTCGTGTAGGGCCGACAATGATGTGTATCTGTTATCCAATCCGTTCAAAAGTTCAAAATAACATGGATGAAGGAGGAAAAAAAATCAGCTTAATCCAAAAATTTTAGGGCCCTCAAGAAGTTTTCAAGTGTAGGTGTTCAATTCTCATTTTATCTTGTGTGGGTCACATATGCTTTAAATTTGCTTCGTTTTTTAATTCATGCCTTAAAATGAGCTGATAAAACAGATGAACAGCATGGATCAGACACATACGTCAGCTATTTTATTCTTCTACCATTCGGATTTTATGCAACTATCCAGTCAAAATAGCCGCACGCTTGAAATTCTCATGGTAGATCAATAGTACAAATTTACCCAAATTTACCATGGGAAATGATAAAACAAACACGCCCTAATTACTTTTTTATATTTTTACTTAATTTCTTGATAAAATCTCCTATATTTTTTTATATTATTTTTTTATTTTTTACATTTACAGGTACATCTATATAATTTCTGTTATTTATAAATACTCTCCAAACATTTGTAGATATTTACAATAACTTTCTCACTGGCCTTTTTATTGGATGCCTTTGTATTGATATTCGAAATGGCCAGACTGATTTAAAAAATAAAATCCCTCACTTTGGCTGCATGAGGAATCTTAGACCTCAGTTCACAAATGGACATACTAGCCTCCCACCTATCTAGGGTTCATTAAAACCAGAGTAGAAAATTTTCTAACCATCCATTCATTGCACTTGTAGCCTTCATGATTAATGTACTAGGCTCAGTTTTTTTTTATTTTTTTATTTTTTTTGAAAGGTCTTCTATCATTGGGGACGCCAGCTGTATTGATCAAATGTTTCGCACGTGCTAGGTGGGCATTTGTAGCTTTGTGGAGGTGCATGTTGAGATGTGGAATAGCGTAGGAGACTGGTCATTCACCAGAGCACGCGGCTTCAGTAGATCCCTGACTATGGGGCCCACGGTGATGTATATGTCTTATATCCAAGCGGTTCATCTGTTTCACCAAATCGTTTTTGGGTATTGGCCCAAAATGCAGTAGATTCCTATTTTCTAGTGGACCATATTATAGGAAACAATGATGATTGAATACACACCATTAAAAACTTCTTGGGGCCACCGGAAAGGATCACACAAATATCAGCTTAATTTAAAACTTTTGTGACCCCTAAAAAGTTTTTAATGGTTAATTGCCACACAAATATTATATTGATCTTAAAACTTCTGTAATTCTTAAGAAGTTCTTAATAGCTAATCGCCACTGTTTCACGTAATGTGGTGCACTTGAGATTTGGATCTGCTGCGATTTTGGGCTAATAATCTGGATAATCTGGATATATATATATATATATATATATATATATATATATATATATATATATATATATATATATATATTAAAAAAAAAAAAAAAAAAGTTACAGCAGGCCCCACAGTCTGCGATCCATCGAAGCTGCGTCCTTCACGGGAGGGTTTCCATTTCCAAGGGACGGGATGCAGCCGGTCAGGTGAAGTTAGAGTGGTCATAAGCTAGGTGGCGCATAATGTAATGTCTGTGAGAAATCTATCTTGTCCATTTATTTTTTTCTTATTAGGTTAAGGCATGAGCTTAAAAATGAGGTAGATTTAAAACTCAGTGGACCACACTACAGGAAACAAAAAAGATTGAAAATTCACTAGTAGATTATTCGTAGGGCCGTATAAGTTTTAAATCAAGCTAAGATTTTTGTGTTTTCAGTTCATCCTAATGAGAATGAAGTTATGAATAGTATGAACGGCATATAAACATTATGGTCAACCAAGGAGGCTTCAACTATATGCAATTTCCTATCCACATTTTCCTATGGCTTAACTTATGCTTTGGATCTACCTCATTTTTTAGCTCATGTCCTGAAATGAAAAAACAGATAAACATGGCTATCCCACTTAACACTTCAAATTACTAGTGATATGGGTCTTGACTCTTGCTCCAGTGGTAAACTCTCAAGAGTTTCAACACCTAGTCAGGGGATCGAGTACCCATGGGTGGTGAAATCCCACTACAGCTTGAGTGTGTGTGTATAAATTTATTTATTATTATTAAAAAAAAAAAAAAAAAAAAAAAAAAAAAAAAACTAGCAATCCACGTCCCATTTTAGCACTAATTGTACACTAAAATCTGGTACACATGGGTAATGAGAGTGCAACTCGGACGGTTTGGGTTAGTTTGAGGATCAACTAAAGCAGACCCAAATCTTAAGAGGGCCCCAACCAAGATTCAACTTGAAGTGGCCAACCCAAATTCCTCTTGACTAAACCCGTCCCAAATTTGTTCAACGGGAATCCAACCCAATTTCATATCAGGTTGGAGTTTCCGACCCTAACCGGCCTGAGGACCCTGAGGATCTGACCCAGCCCAACCTAAACTCGGGTTGGGCCAGTCGGGTTTTGGTTAACCCGAATAAGTTACAGCTCCATAGGGCAGAGAACTGTAGATAATTCTAAGAATAGCTGGAACTGTGCAGAAACTTCAAAATGGAAGCCTAGGAAGTAATAGGCCAAGAATCCAATGCAGGTTTCCCACATGGAATGGAGACTCACCTTTTTTGTAGCTTGATCATGGACCATGGCCTGAGAGTCATAACAGATTGGACCCTTGGAATTGGAGACTTGACCATTTTATTTATATCCATCTATGGAGGGTTGTCCAAGCCCGGCACCTATGCTAGATAACTAGGGCCAGACCCATATCAGCTCACTAAATAAGCATATAGGTCAGAGCTGGCCAAGCCCAATAGCCAAGTACTACTCCAACGGTGTTAAAAGAAAGTTGTAATTAGGGGTGTCAATGGGCTGGGTTATCAGGGCCAGTCCCAGCTCTGTACAAGCCCAGCCCTCATTGCTCAGCTCAGACCCACGATGAGCTAATAGTCCAGCCCAAATATTTATGCTAGCCCAAGGTCAAACCCGAGCATTGGTCAGAAAGAGAGATGGGTGCTTGGATTGGAGCAGTAACATGAGGAAGGAATGGGATTTTTACATATTGTGTATACCACAAAATTGGCCTTGCAAACCCTTATGGGCCGGGGCAGACTGCTAGGTTGTTGTACAGTCTCCAAACAGTACTGAACCCTGATGGAGAAATAGGTGAATTTTAAGTTTGAGCCCGCCCCTTGGGTCTAATACTTAAAACTCAAGCCTGGGCTGTGGAGGGCTAGGGCAGAAAGACCGGTGGGCTAGCCTGGTCCAGTGACAGGCCCTAGTTGCAATGATATCTTCTTTCATGTTTTTATTACATACATTGAAAAATGGGGGCCATCTTCTTAGTAATTGGGTTCTCCTTTCTCCTCCTCTCTGTCTTTGTTTTTGTCTCTATCTCTGTCTCTATCTCCCTCTCACTAATTTACAAGAGATTGATGCAACATGCATGATCATATATACGGTGTTCCCACAAGCTATCAAGTGGGCATTGGATGAATGGGCTATTTTGACAAAAAGGAAGTTGCAAATCCCTACAGCCCGTTACACTACATAAGAGAAAATTTTGTAAGAGAGCTGGCCACCATTACCAAACCTCACACACTTTTTGTAGTAATGGTGGGAGTGTACGTAGAGTTTTGAATTAAGACCGCTAGTGATTATAGTTAGCCTTTAGAAAACTAAAGACCACTAGTGATTATTGATTAGCCATTAGAAAATTAACTAAAGTCTCTTATAGGAGCTATCGATACGGGTAAATACATATAAAAGTCTTTGTGTAGTCTTTCAACGGGAGTGTATGCTTGTAAACGCTATATGTGAATTTGATTTAAAATCCCCGATGGTGAATACCGATACACTTGAAGAGAGTGCACCTCTTGAGAATAGAGTAGAAAAACCGAATCTATATACATACTTGGGTTTGAAATTGTTATTTGTGCACGGTTCTATATATGTTTATGAGTTATTCCGCTAATTTATGAATACATAATTAGATGAATACTATATGTTAATTGGTTAGCACGTTTCACATACAAATTCATTAATTATATAGAATAGTTGCTTAATTGGAATATAATTTGTAGTCTATATAGTTGGACCCACTTTGATTTTGAAGCCTTAATATTATTTTGTCTTATTTAAATTGATAAATTATTTAAATAAATAATTAGATTTTAATTCTAGACTTTTAAATTAGTCCTAGTCACCTCTATCTATAACTTAGCCATAATTCTATAAATCCACTAATCTGTTCTAATCATGGTGGTCTGTTCACGTAATTTCAAATTTCCCCTAATATCTATATATGACAACTGGTTTTAATTAACATAAATATCTATTAAGTATTTTGATCCATCTGATCAATGGCCCTAAAAATGATACCATTAAACATAGGTAGTACGCTCTAGGCAAATGTAAGGCTAGATGAGGCATGTATAAAATCCAACCCATGGATCATATCTGTTAGTGCGACCCAAAAATTAGGCTGATCCATGAATCAGGTGAGCCACACCATAGGGAACAAGTTAGAGGGTATGTACATTCTTAATTTGCATGGACGATCACCATGCTCTGTATATGAAATACAGCCTAATTAATTTCGTTGGATGAGTTGTCAGGCGAAAATCAAGCTGTTTCGAAGTTTAGACAGCCCGTATTACGCCTCACCAGCACAGCGTATAATCTCCTGACATCTTCCACGTTCAAGTGTACAACGGGTCACAGACTACGCCGATCAGGACCTGGCTAGAGACGTATGGTCCTGTGAGGGCTCTGTGGGGTGCACCGTGATATATGTGTTTTATCAAGCCGTTCATCCATTTTGAAGGATCTTTTTAGGGCATGAGCCCGAAAAGGAAGCAGATGGAGGGCTAAAGTGGATCAAAACACAGAAAACAGTTGCGATAATGGCCCTCATCATTGAAACCTTCCTAGGGCTCACTTTGATGTTTATTAGCCACCCAACCTGTTAATAAGGTCACATAGGCCTAGACGACGGCAAAACATAAATATCAGCTTGATTCGAATGCCGTGAATCTAGTGAGGTTTTCTTTGGTAGGCATTCAATCCTCACTATTTCTGTAGTGTGGCCCAAATGAGGATTCAATCTCCCTCGTTTTTTAGCTCATTTTCTAAAATGATTTTGTAAAAATGGATGGACAGCTTGGATAAAACAAATATCTCACGGTGGGCTGCACGGACCCTGAACAGTACAGTCCATCTCAAGCTAGGCCGTGGTGGGGATGGTATTATGATTTTATTTTTATTTTTATTTTTTTGAGAGGATTAGCTTGTTAGTACACACTCATGTCAGTACACGCACTCCATTTTAGCCACCCCCACTAGGGATGGAGACCAAGACCTCAAGTGTTGAAACGAGATATCTCCACTCAGTCTACCAGTTGAGCTATGGATCTAAGTGTGGGCAGTACTATAATTGGCTAGAGGGTTTCCTTCAATTTATCCCAGTGTACAGCAATAAGATACCTCAGGAATCTAGTAATTGGATTTGCAATTTTTTTCCTTTTTCTAATGATTTATTTGATAGGGTTCCCGTCAGATAAGGATGCCTGAGAAAGACTATTAGATTGAATATTTAAACCTTTTGATTATATAAATATTTCGTTGACCACTTATATATCTAAAGCCAAAGAGCCATATTAGATACAGTTCAGCTATTTGGTAGACTGTAATGGAAGCCGATTGAGTACTAAGTGTAAACTTTGTGTAGCCCACTGTGATGTATTTGTTTTATCCATGCCGTTCATTTGCTTTAATTACTCATTTTTGGGCATGATATTAAAATTGAAGTATATCCAAAGCTCAAGTGGACCACACGATAAGAAACCGTGTGAATTGAACTCTTGCCATTGAAAACTTGTTGAGGGCCACATAAATTTTAAAACAACGGGATATTTATGTTTTCCTTTCATCCATGTCTTTATAACCTTATCAACAAGTTGGAAGACAAATAAATATCAATGTAGACCCTAGAAAGGTTTCATTGGTGGAGGTCACTATCCCCTTTCTTCATGTGGGTGTGGTCCACTTGAAATTTGGATATGGTTAAATTTTGAGATCACGTATCTACAGATTTCTTTTTGAATAACAAATCTTGTTGGGTTCCATAGGATCTGGAATATAACTAATTTGGTAGGAATCTTTATCTACTAATATAAATTCATAATATTTCTACATTTTTGCCCTTATAGTAGCAGGTTAGTGTCATAGTGTCATTCTGGTAGAAAGTGCCGATGTAGAGTCCGCAAGATACCTTGAATTTGGTATGCTAATTTAAGGGGTAAGACAGCAAGAATATTTGGTTTGTAAAAATATTGTGGATTGAGATTAAAAATATTCTAAGGTTACTCTGGTGTAGAGGAAGTGGATTCCCCTATGTTATTTTTTGTTAATGTTTGAACAAAAGTCTTGGATTTTTCTAGTGCTGGTGAGGTTAATAGGTCAAATTGCTTTTGTAATTCTATAGACTGATATGGAGGTAGCAAAGGACTGAATTTAGGAGTTAATCCGGAAGTGGATCTTAAAAGAAATCTATTTAATTTAAACTGGTTGGTGGCTTAGGGGTAGCTGGTTTAGGCAAAATAGCATAATCTTGTTTTGAAGTTGGTTTTGATCTTTTAGTCATTCTTGCTTTGAAGAAATTCTCTAGAAAGGAAATCAGGAAGAGAATTAGATTCTCCTTGCATAAATTTTATTTTAAAATCAGAAGTTAATATAATAACTTGCCATCTAGCGAAAATTTGTTTATAAATTAAATTTTTAACATATTTTTCTAAAATATATTTGACACTTTTTCAATCTATTCATAATAAGAATTATTTATTGAAAATTTCACTTTGAAATTTAGTAACACATAAAACTATGGAAAGCATTTTTATTTTTATTTTTTCATTATTGTACCATAATTCTTTTGAGCTTGATTTCATACTCTTGAAGTATATCTAACTAATTGTTCTTGATTATTATCAGGTGATTTTTGTTTAAGTATGCCTCCTTAGCTAATATCAGAGGTGTCTGTCTTTACTATAAAATAGTATAGAGGGTGTGCTGAATTTAATAAAGGTAATTTCTTAATTCCTAATTTAATTTGTTTTACTATATTAATATGATCTTTTGTCAAGGGAGAAGGATTTTTTTTTTTTTTTTTTTAATCTATCAAATAAATGTTTACATATTTTATGTAAATTTTAGTAAAAATCTCCTATGTAATTCAAACTGCCTAAAAATCTTTGTAATTGTTTGTTGTCTTTTATTTCATCTGAAAATTTATTAGAAAATTCTAAACTTCTTTTTATAGGAATTATAGTTTTATTATATATACATATTGTCTTAAAAATCTGATTTTTATTTGAAATGATTTTATTTTTGTTACAAAAATAACTAGTCCATTATTTTTTATTATTTTGAAGAATATTTTAAGACGTTTCTAGTGTTAGTCTATATTTTCTGAAAATACTAAAACATCATCTATATATACTATTGTAAAGTGAGTATAGGGGTTAAATATTTCGTTTATGATATTTTGGAATTCTGAATGTGCATTTTTTAATCTGAAATGCATAACATTTCATTCAAATTGTCCAAATAGAACATTAAATGCAGTCTTATATCTATCTTCTTCGACTGTTTATATTTGCTAAAATCCTGATTTCATGTCAAAATTTGAAAATATAGAGGCATTAACTAGTCTATTTAGAAATTTATTTATTTATTTATTATTTTTTAAAAAAAATAAAAAATAAATTTGGTATAGGATATCTAATGCATTGTAAAGCTTTGTTTAGTCTCTTACAATTTATAACTAATTTAGGAACTCCTCTCTCAATTTCAAAATCTTTATTAACATAGAAAGCTAAGCAGCTCTATGGTGATTTAGAGAGTTTAATTAAATTTTTATTTAGCAAGTCTTGTATTTCTTTTTTACAATGTTATAGTAAGTCTTAATTCATTTGTATTATTCTTGTTTAATGAGAATTTTTACTTCATCAAATTCTTTTTCATAAGGTAGATTGATTATATTTTTTTTTCTATTCCAAAAGGAAAAAGGTAAACCTAAACAAATTTCTTGTAAAAAATTTTCTTGAAATACTTTTATTTTATTTTTCAATTTTGTTTTTTCTAATTCTTGTTCTATTATTAGATTATTAATTTCTAATTTTAAATATTTATTTACTTTTATATTCTAAAAGGTTAATAGTTTTAGAGTACCTGTGCAATTTTATTTCTTCTATACTTCTTGTTTGGGGAGGATTAATAAATTCAAAAATAATATTTTGGTCTAGAATTTTTGTATGTATTCATTTACTATCTACACTAACAGGTTTTATTAATTCTAAGAAGGGTATTCTTAGGATAATTGGTTTATTACTATATTTAATTGGAAGAAAATCTGTTTTTATGCATATTCCTTTATTACATACTTGTGCTTTTGATAGTTTATAATTAAGTTATAATTTTGCTCCACTAGCTGCTCTTAATTCTTCAATTATTGGTTCAAAATATTAAGGTAACACTAATCCTTCTTGTATATACCGTTCATATTTGCTCTTGTATCTATTAAAGCTATTGTACTAATATGGAATTCCTGGTTTATTATTATATTGATGAAAAGATGCCATTTTTGGTGTTTTATATCTGTGATTATGTCTATTTTATTTAAAGGAGTATTAGAAGTGCTAGGTATTTCTGTTGAATTTTTTAATTTGATATTATTGATTATTTCTTCTCACTACCAGAAAAATGGGCAAAAGCTACGGATTTAATCCATAGCCATATACCTATAGCAACGGATAAAATCCGTAGCACAACCGTCGTCGTAGGTGCCAAGCCAATAGGTCCAAAACCTATGGCTACGGATTTAATCCGTCGCCATATCTTACAATAGCTACGGATATAATCTGTAGCAAATATTTTTGTAGCCAAAAGCACCTATAGCTACGAATATTATTGGTAGCTAAAAGTAGTGTTGGATTCGTAGCAATATGTCGAATTCAACAATGGCTACTGCTATCAGATTCACAACTACGGTTAATATCCGTAGCTATTGCATACATTAAAAAAAAAATTACAATAATTCATTCATGCATTCAATTACCACTTGCATAATCACTCGGTCAAAATTACAATCATTTATTCATTCAATTACAATCATTTGTTCATTCAATTACCACCTGCATAATCATTCATTCATTTATTCAATTATAATCCTTCATTCAATCAATTACAATCCTTCATTTAAATAATGTTGAAAAAATAAAACTTGGTGAGTCCGTGTGCACTCGCATATGGCCAGGTACATCCTTCATCCTAGCCTTTGGCTTCATTAGAGAAATTTGCTCAACTTCACCCTGAAAAAAGACAAAGTGAAAGAAGTGCATCATGTATGACCATTTTCTTTTTCTCCTTAATGAATTAATAAAAACTTAAAGAGGAATGAAATTGACACAAAAAAAAAATAAAAAAATGAAGATTTCTTGATGCAGTTGATGCCCTGTTGTAAAAGATCATAAAGTGTCATAACCACTGACTTGAAGAGAGAAATATTAGATGATTGATGTGCTTATAAAAGAAATCAAACCATGCTTGATGGCATCTAGCAGCTTCCTGGCGAACGGGCCTCCTTGGCTCATCGAGAGCCTTTGATATAGCCTTGTAGTACCTGCAAAAGAGTTTTTCAAATATGTATTATATAAGAAGCTGTTGCAATCAGCTGACATGAGGCATCAACTATCATAAATCGTCCAACAAAATGCGCATAGGGGAATTCATGTCGTTGAGTTTACAAATGTAAAGGGAAACCAACCTGCGGTCTCATGTGTTAAATTGTCACATGGGACGGCCCTAACATGGCTACAAGGCATTGAATTGCTATTTAGTGTTGTCTATCCGACAACATTCTAACCCAAACTCCAGCATGAATATCAAACCTCTTGTCAAACAGATTGGCTAATCTCCAGGCATAGGATCCATTGTTAAACCACCTAATTTCATCAAGCAAATCAGTCATAATTACCAGCCAATTTTCTTTTTTCCTTTTCACTATTCCACAAAATGGGTTTTACATTGTGTTTCAAGCATCTCAATGAAACACATTACAATCTTCTAAAATTAATACATCTTCGTCTTCTTGGCATTCCTCTGAGAAACCAAATATTCTAGCAAGTTTGACAACTTAATCAAAACTTCAGCTTCCATAACGTAGAAATTGCTTAGTTGCATTATTCAACCATAGGAAAAATAGAAAATGAAAATGCTAAAAACAGTCATGACAGAATATGTTCAGGATTGGAAGTATACCATGATTGGCTGCTACCTATAGGAACCCAGAAGAATGTGGCCTTGCAAGTGTAAGGAAGAGACCTGAATTAGTTTAAAGTATTCTAAGTTTCATGATTCCAGGTATGAAAATCAAATTTCCATCAATGAATAGCACATAGTTCTACAGTAGAAGTTAGGGTGGGGGAAGACGTAGAAAGATGATAGTCCATATTTTACACTATGTTTGGAGGAAAAATTTCTCCTACAAACCAGTTTTCATGAGAACATGTGAGAACCCTTTAAGAACTAATCCCATGTGTACCTTTCATCTAGCTTGGATGAAGGGTCATGCAAAAAATCAGGTTGTTTTGCAACTTATTTGGGCCCAAGTGAAAATTAAGGGCAGGGTGCCATCTCGCTTTGGTTACCTTTGTTGTGGCTCACCTAAATTTTGAATCAGGCTGATTTTTGGGCCTAGAGGTTTCATGAGGTAACACATCTAATGAATGGGCTGGATGTCATGCACACAATACGCGGGATGAGTTCTCATAGAAGTTATTTACAGACTGGTTAATAGGAGATCATTACAAAAGAGAATATTGACTAGACCACTCCCATCATGCTATCAATTGGCTAGGCATGTTTGGATACCACCAAATAAGTTACTTTTTCTACCTACGACAATACTTGATAAGTTATGCACTCCATATCTCAAGTAACTTGCACGATCCAAACGCCCTCAAAATATAATACACGCCAGTCCTTTTGGTGGTGTATGTATTTGAAGATGAATGCTTTGTATCTAAATCCCCTTTTTTTAAAAGGGTAATTACATGAATACACCCAGGTTTCCATGGGAGTGTTCGATAATAGCATATCTATCCATCCATCTGCTTTTCAATACATTGTTTTTCTTCGGGTGTTTCCCCAAAATACACTCGAGGAGTTTCCCCTAAATACAGCAAGTAAACTCCTGTTTGTTGCAATCATATCATTATTTTTTTCTAGGGCCCTCTTCCCAAGGGCACTGGTTTGTTGGGACCCCCAAAATACTTCAAACTGGATAGTCCCGATTTCAGGAGGAGAATACCCAATGTTTTCAAGTGCCCTTGGCCCTAGGATCCCTTGTGTTTATTTCCCTGTTTATTGAAGCACATGAAGGAACTTAAATGATAAAAGGCACAAATTAGGGATCGTGATTGGTCTACTACGTTACTGACGTTGTCAGCACTGTTACATTAAATGCAGTGTATGATGATTTGGTCCAATTAGATTGCAACAAGAAAGAGTTTCTTGTTTGTGATGTTTGGAATCGGATTCCAAAAGGGTATGCGTATGCTATGATGACGATGATGATGAGTGTTGTGCCCATCTAGCTTACCAGTGAGATCATAAATGGCTATTTAAGAAATCCATGTAGTTTGCAAGTGAATAATGTTCCTTTCCGCACTCGATGTTTCCTCCTTAATCATGCCTTGGTTATGCTCTTTGTTTCTTCATGTTTTACTTATTTATAGCTTAAATGATTTTTGGCATAGAGACTTTTTGAGATGAGTGAACTTTGTTTCCATGTATGATTTGTATGCTTTGTAAGCGTCACACGCCTGGTTTTGGAAGTGGTGTTTATAGAAATGTTGTAATTTTTTATTTTTTATTTTTGGGTGGGAGGAAAGTGAGTCTATGTACACGTAGTGTTTTCAATTCAAGTATTGTGTGTTATTTGTGTCGACCATGTCAAGGAGATGAGGCTACTGCTGGAAGTCTGGAGCTTTGGATCAAAGGTTGCTGCTGGTCGCATATCTACTTGCCAGGTTGTTTACTTTTGAGCTTATGTCAAGATGGCTGGAGCTATGGAGAAGATTGTTAGCTGTATTACCATGTCCAGGCCCCTAGTTTAGTTGTATGCTGTGCTACCATCTGAAATGCTAATCTAGTCCAAGAATGTATTTTGGTTGCAGCATCACATCCACCTTCTGAAATGTTAGCCCTGTCTAATGATGTATTTGGTGGCCACATCATGCTGTGTTATGTTGCGATGGCTTGTGTCGCAACATCACATCCACCATCCGAAATGTTAGCCCTGTCCTATTATGTATTTGGTGGCCACATCATGCCTTTGTCCCAATTATTTGGGGTTGGCTTTAACTATCCTGCTTCGCAAAAAACTCAGATGGAACTCTGATGATTGCTTAGCAAGAGCTCCACAATTGACTGCCTACTTGACATCAACCTCCTTCACTTGAGGCTTGTAACCAACTGTTGACTCGCTACTAGGCAGAGTTCACAAGAAAGAAGACCACATAAGATCATGAATTATATTTCACTACTGACCAGCTGGGGTAAGTAACTTCACTGGCATGACGTGATATGGATCTCAGAGGTAACAAGAATGAACAGCAGCGTCTCGTAGATTTGCTTCAAACTCATTAGTTTCATTTTCTCCAGAGACGCCTTCGACTACAGGGGTCACATTCAGTTTATCCTGTACAACTTCATCTAGGTTACTACCACCAAATTCTTGAACGATCGTGTTGTGCAACTCATTTAAGTTCGGGACACTATGGTATTGTTGGGAACTTAATTCATGTACCGAATACTTTGGTGAAAGATGTTCCCCATGCATGTTCCAAACCCTATAGCTTGGGTCGAATCCATTTTTCATTAGATGTATTTCCATATCATCATAAGAAATCGAAAAACATGCACATCTACAAGTGGTGCATGGACAAGGAACGGATTCTCTACCAGGAAGGTTTTCTTGTGAAAACTTTGAAAAACTTCTGATTCTAACAAGAAAACGTGGGTCTGGGAAACTTAATGTCATCCACTCCCTATTCATTACAGCCGGATCTCGATTAACCAAGGGGTCCATTTTCAATCTGCACCTTATAAAAAAATAAAGTTGGAAATTAGCCTCATGCATCATCCTCCTCAAAAGTTGGAAATGAAGGAAGTGCTATCAGATGATTGAACCCATACAGATATTATCTACCAAATACAATGTATTAAGGAGTTTGCAATCATTGTATCTTTACAACAAATTAATAATTTCCAATGTGGTTTCTGTGAAACCACTACAATGAGATGCACTCATGTAGTTATATACATGGGTACAACTAGATGCACTCAACACTAAGAAAGGTAGTTATATACATGGGTACAACTAGATGCACTCAACACTAAGAAAGTTGCACTTTCACATCCTCACCATTAAAAGACAGAGGAGGGAATCCAGTAAGCATTCACTAGCAGTACATCAGTGAGAGTCAAGCCCAGGTCGACCCACTAGTAGGGAGATTCACTAACAGCTCAACCGACGTGCATACATTGGCTGTGTCGACAAGGGAAAACTAGTTTTCAAATCATGTTAACACAAATCAACAATGACGGAGGGTAAAATGAAACATTCCAAACCTCAATTTGTTAGTGTTACAATGTAAAACTTGGTTATAGAATACAACAAGCTTTGGAGTTCTCCCTATGTTTCCCTAATTTTTCTACTTCTATATTTGTAAGCACATTATAAATTTTCACAAAAACTCCGACCCATTGGGAAAAGGCTATGATTATGATGAAGACAGTACTGATGGTGATTGGGAAAAGGTTATGATTATGATGAAGATAGTACTGATGGTGATTATTGCCAAAGATTCAATGGATAATACCCAATTGTAGGTTAGGGATGCATTAGTCCAATTCTTGTCTTTCTAAAATTCTAAATAATGCAAAGAGATGGACACGCAAAGTCCATGTGCTTCCTTATAGAATGGATTATTTTCTTTGTACAACAAACCATCAAATGGGCTTAAATTAATACACGGACCTGCACCCCACCCATTTAACCATCCCCATACCCATCATGTTTCGAGCCAGGTTTGGGAACCTAGCCTATTGCCACTACCTTCTTCTTTTTTTTTTCCTTTTTTGAAGATTCTATTGCCACCCTTTCTTATAATAGTGGAATTTTTTGCCATTACAACGGGTGTGAAGATCTTTGCAAGCCTAATGAGGTGTCAATTGATCATGGAGGGGAAGCTCACATAATCCAATTGAATTGATTTCCATGTTCCCCCATGGGCCCATAATGCAAATGCTTCTCTTTGGTCCTCTATTTCCTTTACTTAGCTTATCTAGTAAGAATGACAATCTTCTTGTTGTTTTCCCTTCCATAACCGACATATAGAGAAGACAAATTGAAATTTGTTAATCTTGATACTGTTTACTCAATTTATAACTGACATATAGAGAAGACTAACTGAAATTTTTTTTATTCTTGATATTGTTTACTCAACCTATAAATTCCACTCTATGTATCTTGTTGAGGACCATATGAGCTTCATGTCCTTTTTGGTCCAACCATTTACCAAGTAAGGGCTCCTATGCAAAACCTTTGAATCCTAATAAATTTGCATAGAATTCAAAAAAATCCAACTGAAACAACAGTCCTCCACTTAAATAAATCTAAACTGCCTCAGTGAATTGTGTTGTTGAAATCAAAATAACCATGAAGTCGCGTGAACCAAAGACATTTAATCAAAATAAAAGATGACAACAAGCAATCAATTTTATATCAATGAACTCAATTTTCATCACCAAGCACCACACAAATTTTAAACATAAATAGCAAAAACCCCAAATTTTCCATTTGGAACTCTAGAGACAAGACAAAATCAGTACCCTTCTTTTAAAGAGGAACTACACCATAGTCTGCAGAGTATGGTGGACCATGCACATCCGCACATCCGCAATAAACTTGGCATACGTCTATATAAACCTCTAAATCAATGGCTGCTATGGATGGCACATGGCCTGATGGTTACAAAGATTACACAGTCCGAGTTACCTGATACTCGCCGTCAAATAGACAACTAGAAAAGAGAATAGGTCAACAACCTAAAATCAACAAGTGATATCAAACAGTAGCAATCATCACATAAATGATACTTCCAATCCATGTCCATCCACAACCAACGATTTGGATGGTCTGGATCAACGGGCAAGCACGCCACTCATCATACTAAACCTGAGAATAAATCCACTTTTCTAACTATTAATGTTAAGAAGGAAAATTTTAAAATTTCTATAGCATAGCAATATAGCACATTTAGAGGAAGTCAGATGCTTGGTTCCCACACATGCTCTTTCAATTAAAGCGAATAAAGCAATGGAGCTTCTAGAGACAATTAAAGCGAATAAACCAAATATCAATCAAATTCCTCTTGGACTTGACATAGAATGGAGGCCCACATTCAAGCGAGGAGAAGCCCAAGGAAAGGCTTCGGTTCTACAGTTATGCATGGGCACTGATAACTGTTATGTGATGCACATCATTCACTCCGGGATTCCTCCCATTCTACAATCTCTTTTGGAGGACAGCACATCTGTCAAAGTTGGAGTTTGTATAGCTAATGATGCAGTGAAGGTTATGAAAGATTATAATGTCTGTATCAAAGCCATAGAAGACCTGTCTGGCCTTGCAATATAAATCTTGGTGGAGTTCCCAAGAAGTGGGGCCTTGGTTCACTAACTGAAATGCTCACCTGTAAACAGTTGGAGAAACCCAACAAAATCAGAATGGGAAACTGGGAAGCCTATGCGTTATCGAAGGAGCAACTCCAGTATGCTGCTACAGATACTTTTGCTTCTTGGTACTTGTATCAGGTGCTAAAGATCTTACCTGATGCAGCTAACGACCAAGTTGTGGAGGAGAAAGTAAATGGTGTACATGATCACGAGGATCATTGAATACAGAACGACTCCCTCAAATCATAATGGCCCTGTTGATCAGCACAAATATAGTTTGCTGATTTGCAGGTTCATGTACCCGTGGTTTGGTGATCCCAAATGTTTGATCAGATGGGCCACAACATGTGTGGGTGAATTACTTGAGCAACATCCAGATTAGAAGATCTTAACCTTTCAAAAGATGTCCTAGGAATAGGTGGCTAAGGAAAGAAGAAACGCTTTGATCCAATATTGAACTGAAGATGTACAAACAATCAAAGTGTTGGGATCTCCCAATCTGGGTAAGCTTATGATCAACCACCATCCAGTGCATCCCATTAGATCGTTGGTTTGGACAGTAAAACCGTAATGTTTGCTGGAGCAGGACCAAAAAATTTCCATCTTCAACGCTATACAAGTCCATTGTGTTATTAAGTGGGCATCATTGTTAAACATTTTGTACTGTAGAAATTATCAATGTAATGCAGAATAGATATGAAATTGCATTATTCTGATGATTTCTTACGGTAAGATCATGTTGGGGTCTGACCTATGTAGTTCACAATATAAGGGGACTGGTTTGAAATGAAAATAAATAAATAAATAAAATGAGAAATAGAGGTTTCAATGGCGCATCCGACCGTAACTGATTTCGAAGAGAGAGAGAGAGAGAGAGAGAGAGAGAGAGAGAGAAGAGAGAGAGAGACTAACCGTTCTTCTCCTTCGGCAAAAGAGGGTTTTGAAAACGCTAGTGAGAGAGAGAGAGAGGTTGGGAAACAGAGAGCAGGGAATGCGGTTGAGAGATGGGGAGAGGGTGAGGGAGAGGGGAAGATCGAGAGATGGCAAGGGAGGGGCTGAGTGCGAGAGAGACAGAGAGGGTGAAGGAGCCTGAGAGATGGAGAGAGGGAGAAAATGGCGGACGCAAAAACCCTCCTTTTGTTTTGGGAGGCACGTGGGCGGGAGAAATTGTTAGAATGAAATTTGGGGGTGGAGCGCATGACGGACGGCTCATTAGGATGGTGGGTTTTAGGACCATGGGACTCACCATGATGTGTCACGCCCCAAACTCGAAAACTGGGCTCACAAAATTCCTAATCACCGAATCCGGCGCCGACAGCCTCCGTAGAACCCCATTCTCGGCTCCTAGCTCCCATTCTCCAGGTTCCGATCCTGGGATGCAACGAGGAGGATTTTCAACATCAGTTTGATTCGTAATAAGAATAACCAAAGGCATAACCCACAAACAACAATCAAGAACTCCATTACATTTCCACTATGATCAAAAACTTTACAAGTACAATGAGCATAAAGGAAATACAGTGGTGTAGAACAAAAACTCTAAAACACTCTGCAACGTGCTCCTGCCTTAGCGCTGCTACGATCCAACGTCACCTGCACGCAACGGTCGTGCATAAGCTTACAGAAAGCTTAAAGGGTGGTGAAAGTGTGTGCGCAAGGTAGAATATGAACATGCAATGTCAGAGTAATGCGGAATATGTGGATGGAACCATAATATCATGAGCCATACCAAGGCTTATGCGATGCAAGACATGAATGGTATCGGTCATCCCAAGGCCATACAATGTATAATGCAACTCAAGCATACAGATCCTCATCTATGTCCACACATCAATACAGCTCAAAGTATGGAATATCACCGGGGTCTAGTACACTCCAAACCAGATTCTCGCCACATCGCGCGCAACAAGGTAAGTGGAAAAGACCTCACTATCCGTCTGCCAATATCGGGCGCGACTCGTCGATAGCGGACCCATTCCTCGAGCTGGTCAAACTCAGCCTAGCATTGCCCCCTACACTCGGACGGGTAAGGTCGCACCCCCTTTCAACCGACCACGACACAGTGGAGAGCACAGCCAACTGGTATTTGACACTCAGTGCTCATCTACCCACTCGGTCTAGACGTTGGAGCAACCTCTTGGTACCATAAGGGTTTAGGGACTTTCATCCATGGATATCTATAGTACCCCATGTAGAACAAAATTTTCGGTATCCAATCCTGCCAACTACGATGCGTCTGTGGAGGCTACGGCCCTGATGTCGCTAGGGCGTACAATAACCATGTCACACAAATGCGAAATGCATGAATCACGCTATCCAGTCATGCAACCAAATCCTGAGCATACCCTGCGTTCATGTAGGGCAACACCACCTAACCGGAAGCCCATAAACAACCTGTCCGAAGGCAAATGCTATGATCAGACAATTCTCACGTCAAGCATACATATGATGCGTATGATCATGAGTCATGAAACTGTACTAAACATGATATAATAAAATGAACTATCTCACAATGCAGATGGACCTGGACGGCCTATACACGATAAGTACGGCCCAGTAATGGGTCCTAAGGAGAGTCGTAATGTGGACATCCAACCAATATTACACTCGTAATGTGGACGTCAAACCAACATTGCTTCCCAGGCACGATCTTTGTAAACAGTGCTAGATAGACTGTATAGGAATTACACATTGCAATGGACCGCAGGCTCATCCCATTGGGCTTTACATATTCATCAGATGGGCCACGTAAATGGGCCACATCTTATGAGCCTTTTATTCATCAGATGGGCCACATAAATGGGCCACACCAATGGGTCTTATGTGCATTGCAATGGGTCAAAACCCGTAGGCCTTGGATTGCATCAATTGGACCTAGTCTCATGAGTCTAGTATGTGACCAATGGGCCACACCAATAGGGTCCCGCATGTAGATCAAGTGGGGCTCAACCCATAGACCTAACATGAGTCGAATGGGCCTAAAGCCCTAGGCCTTAATCAAATAAAATGGGCCTAACTCATGGGTCTCAAATAAGTCCAATGGGCCTAATCCCCTGGACCCTTTTTATAATCAATGGGTTTAGTCCCATGGGCCTTACAATATATATTAACTGGGTCCACTTCCATGGGCTTTAAGAATGCAACAATGGGTCCAATCTCATGGGCCTAGAAGTACATCAAATGGGCCTAGTCCCATGGATTTGTAACACATTGAATGGGCCTAAGTTCTTAGGCCTAAAATGAATCAAATGGGCCTAGCCCATAAGCATTTTATAAATCAAATGGGCCTAGCCCATGCCCTTAAATAACAAGTGAGCCTAAGCCCATAGGCTTTACGTATCAAGTGGGCCCAAATTCTTAGGCCTTAAATGGATCAAATGGGCCCAGCCCATAAGCATTTTATAAATCAAATGGGCCTAACCCATAGCCCTTTTTACAGTCCAAAGGGGCTTAACCCATAGGCCTTATGTGTTAAAGTGGATGGACGGTCCGGATGCATCACATGCATCATGGTGGGTCCCACTATCCAGTGGACAGTGCAGATAGGGCACATACATCACAAGGGCCCCACCGTCCACTGGACGGTGGAGGCAGGGCATGCATGAAATGGGTACCGCCGTGGTGGGTGCCACCGTCCATCTGAACGGTGGACTTACACATACATCATTGTGGGTCCCATGTGAGGCCCACCCTGTAATATATATATGACATCCGACCCATTGATAAGGTCAAACAGACCTGGTTTGGGGGGGGGGGGGGGGGGGGAAACATAAATTTCAGCTTGATCCAGCACTTCTGTGGGCCCCAAAAACTCTTCAACGGTAGAATTCAATTCACACTGTTTCACGTGGTGTGGGCCACCTGAGCTTTGTATCTGTCTCATTTTTGGAGGGGGCCCACCTGAGGAGGGGACCCGCCTCATGAACGACGCAGATAAGTCACATACATCAGGTGGGGCCCACGGCAGCATCCGTGGGTGGCCGCACACTGCCCGCCCACCCGACGTGTAGCGCCTGCTGCACGTCGCTGCCAATGTCAGAGAGGCAAAGCCTCTTGTTTTAACAAAATTTGGGAAAACTTGATTTTTGGGATTTTTCGCACATGTGACCCACATTTCATAGATCCACTCCGCCCATTATGTTCAGTAGCCCAAAACAAACCTAAAGAGTCCAAGGTTGGACATTTTTCAGCGTATAGAACAATAAAATGGGCCTTAAAAGCCTTTAAAAGGTTAGAAATACCATTTTCTATGGTATGGCCCGCCTGATCATCAGATTGATCTCGTTCTTTGGTTCAACGCCTAAAATGGCCTTGAAAATGGAATAGGCGGCGTGGATTGAACATAAACATCAGGGTGGGGCCTATACGAGGGGACCACCCCAAAACTTCTTTTCTTCTTTCTTTTTTTTTTTTTTTTTTTTGTTTACAGGGACGTCCAGCGTCCCAGACGCTGGACGATGGACCTCCTTAGAAAGTAGTGTGGTGGGCCCTGATGAAGTGGGCCACCACTGATGTTTGTCATGGACTCAACATATAAGGTGGGCCCCACTTGAATAAAAATTTGAATGAGATAAACCCCAAGGTGGGGTCCATTCAAGTAGGCCACACAACCTCATCACATAGATTAAGATAAAATAAAATAAAAATAATAAAAATAAAATAAAAGAGAGAGAGAGAGGCATGGAGAGTGGGACACGACTTGTGATGGAGGGACCTCGACATTATGGGCCCTCCCTTGCAATGAATCATACAATATGCGGATCCTGTTGAACATGGGACCATCAAAAATGTAAATCAATGGTGGAGATCCATTCCCCACCGATATGGATGGTCTAGATGACCTTTCTAAATGAAATAAACATCATGATGGGGTCCATGGAGAATGGCCCCATCATGGAATGATCATGATGATCCAAGTGGTCCATCGGCCACAAATAAGGGTCCCAAGTGAGATCCACACCATGGATTGGTGGGCCTTACTTGGTCCACCATAAAATTAAGTAAAACTACCCTATAGAGGCACCCACCGTCCGATCTTCTCGCTCCTAGGGGTTCCTTGGCACCTTAGCTTCAACTTCAATGGTTAAGATGAAGAATGGAGGGTTGAGATGGGAGATTTTGGGGTAGGAAGGTGGACCACTTGGAGCTTGAGGATTTTTACAAAAATTCCAAACGTATAGAGTTAGAATTTTCTTGGAGTTTTGAAATGAGAAAGAGAGAAAGAGAGAGAGTGATGGATGGATGGGTGAGTGATGGTTGTGTAAGAAATCTTTGACTTTGTGGCCTTTTGTGTAAGAAAGGTATGGGTTAGGAAGACTTTTGTGCCCTTTTGTGTAAGAAAGGTATGGGTTAGGAAGACTTTTGTGGTTGCTTGGGAAAATGGGTGAGAGTGATGTGTACTTGACATGTGATGGCTTGATGGATGATTGATTGATGGGATTGATGTGATTGATGTGACACATCGTAGAGATTCTCTTGATTTTCGCAACGCGTGGCATTTTCTCGCACCGAACGTTGGCCCATAACTCTTCACCAGGGTATCGCCTCGGTGCGCGAGTTACGGCATCGGAACCGCATCGACGGCGCGGTCGCTATGGTATTGGTTTCGGGTTGAGTCGACTCGGGTTGTCGGCATATGGATCAGGGTCGCGCGTCACTATCGGTTAAGGGTTGAAGGTTGCCGGAATTCGACCGGTAAGACCGCGGAAGTCTATGGAAAGGTACGGACCAAGATACGGGTCTTACATGATGTATGTTATTTATCCACTCCGTCGATTAAATTTAAGATATTATTTTAAGGGTTGAGGCAAAAAATGAGTCAGATCGAAGTGGTAAGAAGACCACACAACATATTAACAACAAATATTCAATTTTTATGATTTCTTATTGTGTGGTCCACTTAGACCTTTAATCAACATGACTTTTGGCCCAATCCACTGAAATTATATGTCAGAATTTATGGATGGCTCAGATCAAACATATATATTTCAATGGACCCTATAGAGCCCCTTAAGCACTGTGAATATCTAATACGGTTATAGTGAGGGGTAAGCTTTAGGTACGGATCCATTAGGTTTTAGCTACGGATTAAATTCGTAGTAATATTACTACAGATAAAGATCCGTACCCAAAAACTTTTAAAGTCCGTACCCTTTACTCAATTTTTTAGTAGTGTCTTGTAGAAAATATTTATTAGTATTTAGAATTTTATTTTTTTTTTTTTTTTTGTGATTTTAATTCTTGAACTTTTCTTTTTGTAATATTTATTTCGTACTATAAATCTTGTAGAGTTGGTGGTCTAGTGGTTGGTTCTTGAAATCTGTCTAGTATATGTTTTATATTGTAAGTTTATGTTTCTTTTTGCTTTGATTTTTTTATAAGTCTTGTAAAGTTTTTAAATATTATTGTTTAATAGCTTTGTCTTGTATATATTCTGCAAAATCTAAAAGGGTCTGTTGTTCATTAGTTAAAACAAAAATTCCTTTTTCTTTTGTTTCTTTATTATTACAGCCTAAACACATAACATAGTTGTAATCTGCTTATATATTTTCTGTAATATTACTTATTTTTGAGGTTATTGATTTTATTTCTATTTCATCTAACTCATCATCAAATATTTCTAGTGTAGTGTTTTTACTTGATTATGATTACGGTTCAGAAGTGTTTGAATGTTCTTTTAGAATAGTGTATAAATCTTGTTTTAATTTATCATATAGTTCTAGATTATTTATTTTAAATTTTAATAGATGATTTTTTTTTAAAATTTATAATGGCCTATTTTACCACATTTATAGCATAAGTAGAGTTTATTAAAATTTTCTTTTAAAATATTTTTTTAGAAGATTTTCTTTTTTGTCCAAAATTTTTCTTGAGGAAGGTGCTGTAATAAGACTATATCCAAATTATTCACAAAAAATGTCCTAATTATGATTCACTTAATCTCCATTCTTTTTTAAGTTTTACTCTTAGTCTTTCTTCATTAGATAAAGCTAACTCTTCTGTTGTTATAAATAATACTAAATTTCCATAGGTTAATCTATTGTGAGGAATACTATGATTGTATAAAGTTAATAGTTTTTGTCTTAATCTGTCAGCAAATAATTTGGGTAATTCTAGTATAAATCTTTCTTTCCAATAAGATATATTACAATTTATTCTTAATATTACTTTACTAATGAATACATTTTTATACCATCTGAAATCTTCTAGAGTTAGGCATCTTAAGTTGTTTAAGACTTCACTAGCTCTGTGTCTAACATTAGTAGGATCTCCTACAAAGTGTTTAATTAATGTAAATATTAGTGTATTCATGACATCTTGTATTGGGTGTCCAGTATAATTACGAAGAGGATTACCGGTTGGGTTTGTTTTATGTCGTTGTAATAAGGATTGTCTATCATTATTAGTTAAATAATTATCCCACCAACCTTTAAGCTAACCAGTAAAGTCGAGGACAAGAAGCTGGGTAGCAGTAAAATCGTCATTAACTTGTTTGGCTTTATAGGCAGAGGCTACCATAGTCATCTCATGAGCTTGGTTGAGAATCTGGTATTCAAACATACCATCAATGTTCCATTCATAAATAAATCCACTGCTATATGTACTTTGTATAAATTGTCCACATTCTTCAAATTGTACATTTACAGAAAAAGGTCTATGATAATAATTTCTGGTTGTTGGTAAAGAAGTATATTTTTTATTTAAACTAGTCAATGTAGTAATATTCTCTTGTGATAAATGAGCTATAGATTTATCTTTAGAAGTCGAAGACATATTTAAGTTTTCTAATTTTTTTGTGATTGCTGCTAACATTTCTTATGAAGAATCTTTGAATAAAATCATGTCTTTGGAAATTTCATGGGGTTTGAATAAAGGGACTTCATCATTAATTAAGTTTTTAGGTGGTGGTATGTAACTTGTAGTTTGTTGATATTTTGTTAAATAAGTTTCTTCAACTTCTACATTTTCTATTCTAAGGTGTTCTATTCTGGTTAATTGGTTCATATAGTTTGTAAGTATTGATTTGTATAGTTATTTTGATCTAATATTACCTTAATATATCTACTGGCTAATGCTAGATTACTTTCTTATTCTGATATATATCTGAATGGTGTTACTTATATAATAGAATTGTTTACTTGTATAGTGATTAATTTGTCGTTTAGTGGATGAGCAACTAAAATCTTTTTTCCTCTTTAGTATTCCAGGTTTGAATGGGTCTTGTAATTACATTTATTTCTAGATCATATTTAGTTATCCATTCAAAGAAAGGTTTAAATGTTTGGTGAAGTGAGCAATGGTGGTAATGAATTTTTTTATATCTCTCTTGTTCTTATTTATTATATTTTGTGCAAAGTTTATCTTTTTATTTTTGATATTCTAAATTATTAAAATTGATTTCTAAAGTTAGTTGATCTAGAAATTTTATTTTGTTTAAAACATTAATATATATTTGGATCTTGCATTTGTGAGTGTGTTGGAGATAATTCTTGTGGTTGTACAGATTGTATAAAACAATAAAGTTCAGTTACATTTGGTTGTGTACTAGTGCTTCTGTAACACCCCGAATTTTGGCCAATCTGGGATTTGACGTCCTTAGACAGTGGGTCAATTAAAACACCTGAAAAATCGCTTAGAACCCAATTCCATAGCCAAAGAAATCACTTAGGGTTAATTCCTTTAGAAACTAAGCATAAGTTAGCTAGCGCAACGCTGGAGTAGCTGGGAAATAGCCCCTGATCACTTTAAATACGTTCTACAAGACCCAAATCGAGTAGAACGTATGACTCCATAATACTCTATAACCTCGGATCAAACTCTAAGCGGGTTTGTTCTTTAGACCACTTTGAAATTTTGTATTGGATTTACACCGCGCGTCGAAAGTCCGTTACTTCCTATCTTAGACCGTTAGAACCGCCCAGCTGGACTTGACAATCATTTCGAAAATCAAGTCAAACCGATAATCACAGACTATTTCATTGAGCCCGGACTGAAGAGACCGCGAATAGGGACAGAATTGGAATTTCAAATTCAAATCTGGCACACGACTTGACGCGTCAGTATTAGGCGTTCTGACCGTCAGAATTCATCCAGATTACACCCTCGGATCAGGAAAAATTTCTATTTTATATTATGAGACTTCCAGCCCTGATCTACGTGCGGTGACCGCTGAACTGAAACTGGTCCGCCACGTGCGATCTGCGAACCCTGCCGGACTGAAAACTTAATGTGCGCTAGATCTGGTACGCATGAGCTTAAGTCCGATCGCATTCGACCAGGGGACCACCAGAAAGCATCTTTTGGACCGAAACAGCCCCGATTTGGTTACCCCTCAAGTGAAACTTGTTCCCGAGTCTATTTCGGGCAAGTTTAGGCTTATAAAAGGGCTTGAAACCCTCACTCCTCTCTCCCATCCGAATTTGCAAAAAAACCTAGATTGGGAGAGAGAAAAGGTGAGAGTTTGTGAGAGAAGGTGGGAGAGCTTTTCCTGCTGCTGCTGCACGTGCTTAAGCGGCGTATTCCAATCACTTTGCCGGTGATTTCTCCGCGTTTTCAGGTAAGAAAAACCCTAGAAAGTTGCTGATTTGCTGATTCCTTGGTTCCATAGAGAAATAGCTAATAGATCTTGTGTATTAGGTTGCCTAGTCGCCGTAGACGAAGCGTATACGCTCCGTTCGAATTCTCACCCCTAAAAGGAAAAAGGTGCGGATTTTAGACGCTTTGATTGACTGTTTCCAAAGCTTTCAATGTCGTTTAATAGTAGATTCTTGACGGCAACGCCGTTTGACATGTACAACATGCTATCCGTTTCCTGTTTCGTAAATCAACGAAGAATATGAGATTTAGGGCATTTTAGTCATTTGTAGGAAGTACCATTTTCATTCATAGTTTGCTGATGTGATTGACATGAATTGTTGTCGCATTAGAATGTTTGGAATGCGTGCATAATTAGTTTGGCGAAGAGATTTGCCTAATTGCCCATTTCGGGTCGACATACTATATGTAGACTCAAGTGTGTAGTGTAAGTGTTTGTATAAATGCTTGTATTAGTATGTATTGAATTAAATGGTGTTATGAATTAATTTGAGATTGATTTCTCAATTAATATGTTGATGTAAATGATTTCCTACATGTTAGCCGTATGTACGATTTCATTATATGTATGAAATGCATATGTTTGATGTTGCACTTAAGTGGTATGCTATATCATGTACTTGATGATTTCATTATGGTTTAGTTGAGATTGAATTCTCAATTAATTGACTAATGGAGAGGATTTCCTATATGTTGGCGATATGCATAATTTCATTATATGTGTGAAAGACATGTGTAGGATGATTTACTTAAGTTGTACGTTATAACAGGTGTTAACATGCTCACATGGTTGTATTTCATTTCCATTACCCTTACACAACTGCTGATGTGATTCTATGATTGTTTGGGACTATGCCTAGTCCAGGCAGTCGGTAACCGAGCAAATTCGTGGCTGACTGGTCATAGCCACGAACGACGCGTCAATGAACGTGATTCGTGTTTAGAGTTGGCGGCAGTGGTTAGGCCACGCGAAGTGTTTTACGCACTTCATGTCGTTCAACTTGAGATGCGATCGCGCTAGTCGAGCCCGTCAAGTAACCCGACTGGCCGATGTATGTTCACCTTGTATGTGTCATAACTGCTTGAACCTAGGGTACTGAACTTACCACTGAAAACCCTGTTAACCATGGTACCTTGATCCACGAAGACTCATGAGCCGGGCATGGTGGTATGGGACACCGTGGTCGAGCTGTCGGCCTACGCTGGGGCCACAAACCTCCCCGTAGTGACCAATGAGCACCTAGACTCGTGAGCAGATTATGGTGGTATGGGACACTATATTCTAGCTGTCGGCTTACACTGATCAGGCGACGAGCCCTTTGTAGTGACCGCGAGCGTATTCTGAGTCCACGGAAGGCGACGACCCTTCCGTTGCAGTAGAGTACGGTAGGCCTGTATTGATAAGGTGATGGGGGAGCGGTGCAACGAGTGCGAGCAACAGCCCTGGCAGCCCTTGCAGTGACCTACGAAATATACATCGTATGAGATTACTAGGAGTGACGACCCTAGACAGGATCTGTGTTGGGATTGATACAAGGGAAGTACCTTAGTTTTCCAATCCTGCTGTTTGAATGGACTAATAACAACTTGGAATTCATATCACCATAGCATTGCATGTGCCTGGAAGATGTGGAGCACTCTAGGGAGTGTGGCATGCCGCGGTCGTAAGATGTTGCCGCATGAGGGTGATCGTCGGTGAGGGCATACATCACGTCATGTCATCTTGCATTAACAACAGTATTAGGAATGTTTGAATTACTGCTTTACTATTATCGCGTGATTGATTTGATAACATGTTAATCTTTGCTCTATTATTCCACTGAGTTAGCTACTCACTCCCACGTTACGGGACGGTGTTCCTGGATACCCACCAGACCTTTTTTGTGATTGCAGATGATGGCGCGGCCTGTGAGGTGGAGCAGGACTTGATGATGATGAGGAGGATCCCTCCTTTATGCATGTTCTGATCGACGGGATTACAGGGAGGTTGATTAGATACTTTGACACTTGTCATTTTATATTTTTAGCGCACTCATGTATATTCGTTTTGTCTACTTTTGGAGTATACATGTATGTATATAACCTGGTAACATATCCACACTCTAGAGGCATACAACAGTTTATATATGTTATACATACTATCACAGTCTTCCGCTTGTTAATTTAACCGTCTCTGGAGTATGATATGCTGCTCTAGCTTAATCTCACTCATGTTTAATGCGTTATCACAGACAACATTCAATCATACATATCTATGTTGCATAAATAACATTTTGGAACTCGGGAGTTGGGGTTTTGCTCGACCCCCCGATTTTCGGGATGTTACACTATTTCTTATAATTATATGGGGTCATTATGTTGATAAGTTGTCCTAAAGACTGAAAATATTTTTGGTTCTTTATGACTAAAAGTATGACATGAAACTGAATGTCTAGAAGGTTGGTTGACTTCTAGGGGATGACTATAAATAGTCAGTCGGTATTGTTCCTTTGCTCATTCTAATTTTCTACTATTTTCTTAGCAACTACAAAATGAGTGCATGACATAGAGAGTAGTCCATTGTCATTCAAGTGATAGTGCTCATGGTGTTGAAGATGAAGCCTTTCTCTAAGTTCCATGTTAAGGCCCAACCATTCAAGTCTAGGGTTTTTAGCGTAAGGTTGGTGCTAACACTATACCCTAAAATGATCTGGCAAAATAGATGTACAACGTGGATATACAATATATACATTGAAGGGCCACAGTCGAGCCTCACGCACTAGGAACTCCTACCTCACCTAATCCACCCCCTATTATCAACGAGTTGAAGTAATCCAATTGAAAACTTTGGTTGACTTTCCACCATTCAATATGTGAAGTTTTATTTGGGCGAACTTCATTCTATTGTGGATAACTCGAGGAGTTGAAATCTGGCTAGTTAGACCCGTCACTCGTGAGTCAAACCGAGTCAAGACGGTCATAGCTTGACTTGGCTCGACCACTTACTGACCCCAGCTCGAACTTGGCTCGGCTCGATCCTCGAGCCTGACTGACCAACTTGGTTTGGTTCGGTCAGCAGCTTAGGCCAGTTTGAGCCGAGTTTGCCTGTGCAACATTTTCACAAACACATGGACTGTACCTTCGAAATCTCACTTTATGTAAAATAACAACAATGGTTTTACAGCTATTTCATCAACAACCTTCTAAGCAACATAAAAATTAAGAAAAAAAAGGGTTATTTGTTTCATGTACATACCTTCCTTGCCACCACCCACACTTTGTTAAGTCATTTCATCAAACTCTTGGTGAGCAACATCGATATCAAAGAAACTGAGTCACCAAATTGATTTGATCCGAGTTCGATTGAGGCAGGTTCGATCCGAGTTAAGTCGAGCTCAAGCAAGCTCAAACTCGGTTTGAAGTTTTTTCAAGATAAAAAAAAACTCGACTCGGCTTAATCTCAGTTTCAAACCAAGTTGAATCGAGCTTTTTCGAGTCGAGTTGAGCGAGCTAACTCGATTCATGTATAACCCTGAGTCGTGAATGGATGGGACGACGGATTAGGCGGTGTTGCGAACACCATCCCCAGGAGCAGTTGGTTGATTTGTTGGGCACTGTGGACCCAACATGATGTAAGCGTGATAAATCCACACCGTCCAATTTTTCCAGCTCATTTATGGCATGAACTCGAAATTGAAGAGATCCAAAGCTGAAGTGGACCACACCATAAGAAAATAATGGAGATAATGACATCCATCATTGAAACTGTCACACCCCAAACTCGGTAATCGGACCCACAAGGAACCCGATGGTCGGTTCTGACCACAACAGCCTCCGTAGTACCCCATTCTCGGCTCCTGAGGCAGGTTCGAATCCTGTGATCCTACAAAGAGAATTTTCATAACAATATAATCATTTCCAATACGAGCATACCCAAGATCATAGCAAGTATATCTGAGAATAATAAGGCACACATCACAAAATTCACTAAGAATTTAAACTTTTACAAGCTTTCATAAGGTCTAAAAGGACATACATAAGATAATGGAAAAGGAGAGAAAAGTCAGCAATACTGGAGTCCTTAAGCTCAACTCTACTCCAAACTCTGCTGCTACGACGCCTGCCTAAAATCTCCTGCACGCATTAATCATTCATAAGCTTATAGAAGCTTAGAAGGTGGTGAAAGTGTGTGACAATGGTGCACAGAAGAATAGGAGGAGGTACAGGAAAAGAAACATGCTCAATGACAATATCACTAGCCTTACGAAAGCTTATCATGAATACGATGCAATGAGTATTGGGTGCCATACCAAGGCAATGCCTGAAGGGACTTATGCAGCCAATGCGAATGCGATGCAAAGTAATATCATTGCTCATAACCAATCCACATATCAAGTACATTTCTAATCATACGGAAATCACTGGGGTCCATTATACTGCGGAATGACTGCCGCTCTATAGACCTGCACAGTCAAACGAGCATAAGAGACCTCACTATCTGACAATGGACAACCAATCACCAACAAGGCTCGATGACAGCGAACTCATTTTACGAGCTAGTTAGACTCAGTTTAGTAATGTCCTCTATCACAGGCAGATAAAGCCACATCCCTACCCAACCGACTACATGACAGTGAGAATCCCGGCCTAACGGTATAAGACCCTCGTGTGCTCATAGTTTTCACTCGGTCACGGCGTTAGGATTGATCCTTGGTACCATGAAAGTTTTTAGAATTTCACTTATGGGCATCCTATACACCCGGTATACTTAAGTATCATTTCTGGTGTCCACACATCCAGCCATCCATGAATATCCTTGTGGAGGTGGGACCCTGATAAAGCAAGGGCGGTATTATCATGAAATGCAATGCTAATGCATGAGTCACACATACAAATCATACACTAGCTGCAAGCACTCAATGTGTACAAGGGAAGAAACTCCATCCCTCAGTGACCACCATATAATGCAATCAATTCACACAGATGATGCATATGGGTCATAATGATATAAATGTGCTACTTGTAGAATATGTAATCCTCCGTCCTAAGGAGGGTTAGGGTTTATGTACATAGACAAGTGCTCTAAGGAGAAATGAAGTCTTCTATTGGGGGCCTAATATTTTGGGGTGACCCACAAGTTAAGAGAGTCATAAAGTCTTAATGGAGGAAACGGTCCTAGTTAGGTCCAAGGTGGGCCTTCAACCACCTATAATGTCAGGCCCGTATCCTAAACCATACCATTTCATAGGCTCTCGCGATCCTCCCAGTCGAATTCCAGCGACCCACGATTTGTTATCGACGTTTGGGAGCGATCCTGAGACGTGTCCCATATATCAGAGTCGGCTCGACCTGAGACTTATACCAGTGTGACCACGCTGTCACCGCGGTTTCAATGCCGCGTCTTGCACGCCGATGCGATACCCTGGCCAGGAGATGTGGGCCCGCGTTCAATTTGAGGAAAACGCCGCACATTACAAATTTCGAGAGAATCCATCATATCAATCACCTCATTTGTCAAAAGTACATCCATTATTCTCCCCATTCCCAAGTACAAAAAAAATCTCAAAAGTCAACTTTCTTATCACCTCACCATCCTCTCTCCCATCACTTCTCTTTCTCATCTCTCTTTCTCATATCTCTGTCACGCCCTAAACCCGAAAATCGGATTCACAGAAATCTCGATCGCCGAATCCGGTGCCGACAGCCTCCGTAATGCCCCATTCTTGGTTCCTGGCAATCATATGCCAGACTCCGATCCTGGGATCCCACAAGGAGGATTTTCAGAATGAATTTTTTTATATAATGGAGCATAACTACAAGCATAACCAAGTCACAAAACAACATCACCATATATCCACTATATCAAAAACTTTAAGTACAATGCGAAAAGAGAAATACAAGATGATCAAAAAGCTCTAAAATGGCCTGATACACGCTCCTGCCTCAGCGCTGCTGATGTCCAACGCTACCTGCACGCAACTGTCGTGCATAAGCTTACAAAAGCTTAGAGGGTGGTGTAAGTGTGTGTGCAAGGAGAACGTCAAGTGTATAATATCAGAGTAATGCGAAAGTATGCGGTAAGTCTATAAATACAACCAGTCGTACCAAGGCTATGTGGTGCAAGGCATGATGCTATCAGCCATACCAAGGCCATATGATGCGAGACATGAATGCTATAGGCTATACCAAGACCATGTGATGTGAGACATGAATGCTATAGGCCATACCAAGACCATGCGATGCGAGGCCTATGTAGTCAAATGTCATATGTGAGATGCAATACAAGCATGTCAGTCCATCATCAAGTACACATATCAGTACAGTTCCTCTCTGGATATCACCGGGGTCTAATACACTTCATAATGACTGCCTCCTCTCTAGATGCACAGCCAAGCAAGCGGAATAGACCTCACTATCCGCCTGACCAGTAGTCTATTAATACATACCTGGCTCGTTGATAGCAGACACATTTGCGAGCTGGTCAAACTCAGCCTAGCTGAGCCTACTCCCTCGGGCGGGTAAGTCCACACCCCCTCCCAACAGACCACGACACAGTGGGAGACGCGGCCTACTGGTATTCGACACTCGAGCGCTCATGTATCCACTCGGTCTAGATGTTGGGGCACCTCCTGGTACCAAAAAGGTTATGAGATTTTCACCCAAGGACATTCTACGTGCTCGTATGCTAGAACCAAGTATTTTCGATATCCGATACGGCCATCCACGATGTGCCTGTGGAGCCATGACCCTGATGTCGCTAGGGCTTGCAGTGATCAAGTCACACATATGCGAGATGCATGAGTCATACCGTACAGTCATGCAGCAATCCTGCGCATACGACACGATAATGTGGGGCACTCCGTCTCATAAGGAGTCTCGTAAATGTCTCAGCCCAACGGTTTATGCTATGATCAAACAATCCTCATATCAAGCATGTATATGATGCGTATGAGCATGAATCATGGAGTTATACTAAGCATGTTATAATGTGATAAACTATCAACAAGTATGAGCCTATCAATGGGCCCTAAGGAGAGTCGTAATGCGAACATTTAACCAACATTATACTTACAATGTAGACGTCAAACCAACATTGCTCCCAAGGCTCGACCCGCCATAAATATCATTACATAAACCATGGAGGAATGACACATTACAATGGACCTTAGGTACATCCCATTGGGCCTTAAATACATCAAATGGGCCATGTTACATGGGTCTTATATTCATCAAGTGGGCCACATCAATGGGCTGCACTAATGGGCCTTTGAATACATCACAATGGGTCTCAACCCATGGGCCCTAATACATCACGATGGGGCTTAACCCATGGGCCCTAGAATACATCACAATGGGCCTTAACCCATGGCCCCAAATTCATTACAATGGGCCTCAACCCATGGGCCATCAACACGCCAAAGGTGGGCCTCAACGACGGGCCTTAAACATGGTAAGTGGGTCACATCACATGGGCCATATGCGTATCAAATGGGCCACACCAATAGATAAGTAGTGGTAATGATTTTCACCATTAAAATTCCTAAGGCGTCCTGTTAAACGAGCCTAAAAACCCATCCAGAGTGTAAGATTCGGGGTTGCCACTATCCAATCAGCTCAAAACTTTATATGCAACCTTGGGACCACAAATTAACTGTACACATTAAATTTCAGCTCCTGGATCCTTCTGGAAATGGCTAAACTGATAGATCAGCCCCTGAAATCATGATTTGGGGCCCGCCTGATATCTGGATAAGCTTCAAATTCGGTCTCAACGCTTAAAATGGACTAAGGAATGGAATGGACGGCGTGGATTGAATTTATACATCAAAGTGGGGCCTGAATGAGTGGCCCTCCCCAAAAGCTAAGAAACAAAGCTTTTACAGTAATTTTTGTTGTTCGTCAGTACACCCACTGACAGTTCATACTCCATTGATGTCCAGCGTCCCCTGGATGCTGGATGGTTTTGGGATACAACACATATTAAGGTGGGCCTCACCATCAGACGTGTTGTCCAAGTGGGCCACCATATGCACGGATGGTGTGTGTACAATATATATAAAGCGGGCCCCACCTATAAATGGCTTGGATAAAATACATGTTCCATGGTGGGGTCCATCTGGGTGGGCCACACGGCCACATCATCATAAGAAAATGAAGGAGAGAGGGAGATAGAGAGAGAGAAACACGCGATGATGGAGGGACCCCGACACTATGGGCCCTCCCTTTCAAGCATCCAATCATACATCAAGTGGGTCTCATTGCATGTAGGCCCACCATATCAAAGATCAACGGTGGAGATCCCTTCTCCACCAAGATGTAAGGTCTATATGACCCCTTTTTAGACTAGAAAGTAAACATCATGATGGGATCCATGGAGAATGGTCCCATCATGGAATGATAATAAAAAATTAAGGTGGGCCATCGGCCACATCTAGGGTCCAAAGTGAGATCCATACCATTGATTAGTAGGCCTGACTTGGCCCATCTTAAAACCATAAAAAATTACCCTATTAAAGCACCCACCGTCGATCTTCTTGGTCCATTGGAAAGCCGACCTCCTTGTGCTTCACTTTGATGGAGGGTGATGAGAAATAGATGGCTAGGATGAGAGATCTTGGAATGGAAAGGTGGGCCTCAAACATGCACTTTTGTCTCTCACATGAAATGTTTGGACGTGTGGTTTTTGGTTGCTTGGAATGGCTTAGAAAATGTGAAGAGAGAGAGAGAGAGAGAGAGAGAGAGAGAGAGAGAGAGAGAGAGAGAGAGAGAGAGAGAGAGAGAGAGAGAGGTGGTTGTAAGAGAGGTGATGGATGTGAGTGATGGGTGAGGTGAGTGATGGGTGAGGTGAGAAGTTGGTTGACTTTTGGAGTTTGCTTGGCTTGTGGAGAAAGAAAGCATGAGTTGCTCTTGTACTAGACATGAGTGATTGATTGATTGATGAAGTGATTTGATTGATTGATTGATGAGACATGTTGTAGAGATTCTCTTGGAATTTACAACGCGTGGTGTTTTTCCTTGAACTGAACGTGAGCCCACATCTCTTCAACTGGGTATCGGATCAGTGCGCGAGTCGAGGAATTGGAACCGCGGTGATTGTGCGGTCGCAATGGTACAAGTCTCGGATTAAGACGACTCAAATCTACGGGGTACGACTTAGGGTCATGCGCAAACATTGACTATTGGTCGCAGGTTGTCGAAATTCGACGGGAAGGATCGCGGGAGTTGACGGAACAATACGGACTAGGATACGGGTCTTACAATCTCTCTCTCATTTTTCAAGCTCCTCTCTCCAAGCAACTCACGTCCATGTCTTTCATGGAGAAGCTTGGTGTGACCCACTCTCTACCACCCAATCTCACTCTCCAAAATTAATCTCCCCCGTTCAAATGCATCCCTTGGAACTTTAAGATACGTTAATGGAAGAAGAAATCTAAGAAGATAAAAGGTGGGTGCCTCTATTCCTCTTTTTCTCTCTCTTTCACTTTTGTTGTGTATGTTGATGTGGCAGTGTGGCCCACCTAGATGTACCCCACTTGATGTGTGTCTTATCCACACCATCCATGCATTTGGTGGCCCACCTGAGTAAGGCCCACCTTATATACGTATTCGTCCAGCATCTAGGGACGGTGGACGTGAAGTGAAAACAAAATATCCTTTTGATTCTAAATGTTATGGTGGGCTATTTATGCAGGCCCCACCTTGATGCATGGTTTTAATCCACCTCATCCATCTTACTTCCCAAGTCATTTTAGGCGTTGAGACAAAAAATGGGGCCAATCTGACTTTCTGACGGGTCATAGCATAACAAATGGTGATTTTTACTGTTAAAATCCACCTCGACGTTTCGGTACACTAAAACATACCGCATATTAGACTCGTTTGATCTATTTCGAGCAGTAAAGACCAATAGGTGGGGTGAATTCTTCCGATGTGGGCCACACAAGTGAAAACCACTAGAAATTGGGTTTTTTTTTTAAAAAAGAAAATAATGCATGCAGCAGACACTGCTGCTGTCAGAGGTGCGCTGCCTGCGCAAGCGCTGGCGGGCGAGAACGGGCAGGGACCACGGGTCCCCTACCGTGGGCCCCACTGTGATGCATGTGAAAATCCACACCGTCCATTCTGATGCCTCTTTAGGGAAGTGGGTTACTCAAAAATCAGCCCTATTTGGGGCTTAGGTGGCCTACGTCACAGGAAACAATGTGACTGAATGACTACCATTGAAACAATTTTTGGGCCATAGAAGTTTTAGATCTTTATGAAATTTGTTTTTCCTCTGTGCTCATGTTCCTGTGTGACCTTATTAATAGATTGGACGGAAGATAAACATTACGGTGGGCCCCACGTGGGACCCACCTTGATCCATGTACCATGCCTATGGCCCCACCATCCAGAGAAATCTGGATGGTGCTAAGAAACCACCGTGATGTATTTGTTCACACCGTCCAGACGGACGGTGTGCTGTGGGCCACTATGATGTATGCTGTGTATTCACGTCGTCCATCCGCTGACGAAGTGGGCCCATCACACACATGTGACACGTGTGGGTAGGTGGGACCCACCTTGATATATGTTTTCCCGATGGACGGTGCTGCTGTGGGACGCAACTGTGATGTATGCATTTTAATATCCACAGCGTCCATCTGCTTGCCAGCGTGGGCTCACCGTAATGTATATATGCCACCCAAACCATCCAGTAGTTCTCTGGACCCCACCTTGTATGGATGCATGTGCTAGATATCCCAGCCATCCTCAGTTTGTGGGGCATGGGCCCTGTACGTGTGGCATCCTCGCCATCCAGCAAGGATGTTGGGATCCACCATGATGTATGTGATCCACACCCTCCGGATCGTCCATCTGGACGTTGGAATATATGAAATATTATATATATAATATAATATAATATAATATAATATATATTAAAGTCATGGCTGATAGCCCCACGTGGGACCCACCTGCCTAGAACCAGATTGGCTGGAGTACGTACACAGCTATGTAGCTGTTGTATTTACGTCACAAGTTGTGAGGGTCTTGGTCTTGCGTGAGGTACGTGCTATACCATACCGTCCATTCATTTCTTTTTAATTTTTTGTACTGGGCCACCTCACACCTGTGGCACGTGTGAGGGTGGGACCCAGCTTGATGTACGTGTGGTATATTTTGTACCATCCATTGGCCAGGACGGTGGGACCCACTGCTGATGTATCTGTTGTACCCAATCGGTCCATCTGTTTAAATCTGATCCGTCCTATCATCTGGACACGATCGTGGACCGCGCCATGATATTTGTGTTTTATCTCCACCGTCTAGATTGCTGGACGGTGGGATTACACCGTGATGTATGTGTTTCGTCAAACACCGTCCATCAGTGAAGACCCCAACTTGGTGTGCGTGCGTTAACCCAAACTGTCCATTCATCTAAGCTCTTGGACAGTAGCTTTGGATATTTTAAAATATAATAATAATAATAACAATAATAATAAACATTAGGTAAGATAGTTTATATATATATATATATATATATATATATATATATATATATATATATATATATATATTACATGCGGGCCCCATGTGGGAACCCACTTTGATGTACGTATTTCAAATCCACACCGTCCAAAGTTAGGACGGTGGCTCCCAACTGCTGATTGGTGCCAGGAGATTCCAGGGGGCTACCATGATGTGTATACACCGTACGTATGGCATGTGTGGGGGGTGAGACCCTCCTTACGTATGTAATTTGTATCCACACTGTCCCTGGTGAGGGACATGGATATCCTCCATGATGTATTTGTTTCATCCACACCATCTAGAAAGTGTTGGATCGTGCTAGACAATGTTTGAGTGGCGCTGTGGCCACACCGTGATGTATTTATCTCATCCAAACCGTCCAGATAGTGCTGGATGATGTTGTCCAATGTTTGGACAGTGTTGATTATTGTTAGTGGGCCATGTGCCTCATGGAATGATAGTGTACAGTGATACATATGTTACACCTACAACTATTGAAATGATTTTTGGTGTGGGCCAAGCCCACTTGAGACCCATTAGTGCAGCCCATCCATGAGGCCCATCTGCCTTGTATTTAAGGCCCATGAGCAGGGCCTACCTTTATGCATATGGAGCTCATTAGTGTGGCCCATTGATGTGGCCCATTTGATGCGTTCAATGCCCATGTGTAGGGCCCACCTAATGTGTAATTAAAGCCCATGGGTTGTGACCCACTGTGATGTATTCGAGGCCCATGGGCAAGGCCATAGTGGTGTGTTTATGGCCCATATGATGAGGCCCATTGAGATGTATTTTCAGCCCATATGGCGTGTCCCACTGTAATGTATTTCCGGTCCATTTGGTAAGGCTTAATGAGATGTATTTCTTGCCCTTATAGAGTGGCCATTGTGATATTTTTGTAGCCCATTTAACGAGGCCCATTATAATGTGCATTAGGCCCATGGGTTGTGGCCCAAGGCCCATGTGCAGGCCCACCTGTTATGTATATAGCCTTTGTGTAAGGTCCATTGCAATGTATATTAGGCCTTTGGGTGAGGCCATGGGCCCACTATACGTTTGGCTCTATATGGGCCACTCCTTGGGAGCGATGTTGTTTTAATGGGCACATCGGTAAGTAATGATGGTTGAATGTCCACATTGATAGACAATGATGGTTAAATGTCCACATTGTGACATTCCCTTAGGCCTTGTTAGGTCATTCTTATCGATGTCGATTGCCGATACTAATCATCGAGGTTGATTATTGATCGATTCTGATTGTCGTGGCTGATTGACCGATTATCGATCAAGGCTGATTATTGTGGCCAATTGCCGATTCTGATTGTCATGGCTGATTGACCGATTATCGATCAGGGCCGGTTATTGTGACCGATTGCCGATTCTAATTGTCGGGGCCTAATGTGATGAATATGTGACCCGTATTTGAGGCTCGTTGTGATGTGTATTCAGCCCGTGTTTAAGACCAATATGATATTTTTATAGCCCACTTTGATATGTTAATGCGGCCCATTGATGCGGCCCACTTGATGTGTATGAGGCCCATGTGCAAAGCCCACCTGTTACGTATATTAGGCCCATGTGAACGGCCCATAGTGCTGTATTTGTAGCCCAGTTGATAAGGCCCATAGTGATGTATTTGTGGCCCACTTGATAAGGCCCATTATGATGTATTTGTGGCTAGTATAGTAAGGCCTGTTATAATGTATATGTAACCCTTGTATGAGACCCATGTGAGAGACCCATCATGGTGTGTATTAAGCTCTTGAGTGGGACCCATGGTGTTGTATATTTGGCTCTTGTGTGAGGCCATGTGTCCATTATATGTTAGGCTCTATGTAGGTCATTCCTTGGGGCAATGTTGGTTAAATGTCCATATTGTCGAAGCCAATTGTTGAGACCGATTATTAACACCGATTATGAGTATGTGACAACATAACATTATGATACATGCCCACACGCATCATTTGCATGTTTGTTATGAGATGGGGTTGACCATTGCGTATAACATTGGGTAGGTTATGAGACTCCCTGATAGGCGGAGGTTATGTCACATAAGTGCACGGTATGCGTATGATTGACACATGACTGGATTGTATGACTCATACTGTAAGTCCCGTATCCTATACCGTACCATTTCGTAGACTTCCGCGATCTTACCGGTCGAATTCCGGCAACCTTCGACCCTTAACCGATATTTTCTTGCGACCCTGATTTATATGCCGTCAACCCGAGTCAACTCAACCCAAGACCATTACCATAGCGACCGCGCCATCGCTGCGGTTCCGATGCCGCGACTCGCGCGCCGAGGCGATACCCTAGTTAAGAGATGTGGGCCAACGTTCGGTGAGAGGAAAACGCCACGCATTGCGAAATCTAAGAGAATTTGTACGAGATGTCACATCAATCTCATCAATCAATCAATCTCATCACATCACATGTCAAGTACATGTTAAGTAAACATCACTTTCACCCTTTCCGAAGCAAGCCACAAAAGTCCAAAAGTTCTTCCATGCCCATATTTTTCTTACACAAATGCCTCAAAAGTCAAGAAATGCTTACACAATGCCATGCCTTTCTTACACAAATGCCACTAAAGTCAAAAAGGGTCTCTTACACCCATCACTCACCACATCCATCACCTCTCTCTCTCTCTCTCTCTCTCTCTCTCTCTCTCTCTATCTCTCTCTCTCTCTCTCTCTCTCTCTCTCTATCTCTCTCTCTCTCTCTCTCTCTCTCTCTCTTTGCTACTCTCTTTCTCATTTTTTTTCAAACCCATTCCAAGCAACAAAAATCCATACGTCCAAGCCTCTCACCATTTCTCTCAAACTACAAGTGTGGCCCACATTCCCACCTCTCCATCCCAAGATCTCCCATCCTAGCCATCCATTTCTCATCTCCTTCGTTAGGATTGAAGCCAAGGAGCAAAGAAGTCATTGGAGCCAAGAAGAAAAGATCTAAGGTGGGTGATCCACCGTTGATTTGCTATTTCAAGGTCCACTTGTGATGGGACCTTTTTTTTGTGTTGGTATTTTGATCATGGAGGGCCCATAGTGGCGGGGTCCCTCCACCACCATCCAATCTCTCTTTTTTCCTCTATCTTTTCCTCTTGTATGGTTGTGATGATGATAAGACGTGTGGCCACCATGATGTTCACATCCAAGCCATCTATTGGTGGATCCCATCCATATGGGACACATCATGATGTTTATATGGTATCCCAACCGTCCATCCTCACCAGGAGGTGGCCCACCTAGGTGTGCATGTGGGGCCCTACACCCTGATCCATAGCTCAAGTGGCCGACCGAGTGAAAGATACCCCCATTTCAACGCTGGGGTCCTGGTATGGATCCCTGTGGGGTGGCTAGCATGGAGTATGTGTACTGACGTGGGTATACTCATGTTAGTAATGAAGAGAGAAGAAAATTTTTTGGCGGCCGGCTCATGTAGGCCCCACCTTGATATATATATTCAATCCATGCCATCCATCCCACTCAGCGGACCATATTAGGCGTTGAGCCGGAAAATGAGGTCAATCTGACTCTCAAGCGGGTCATAGTCTAGTAAATAGTATGTTTTACCCTTGAAAACTCTCCTAATGTGTTTATACGCCCGAAATATTTCGAACATTGATCTCATTTAGCCTGATTCGAGTCGTGGAATCCAATGGATGGTATGGATTTCTCTGATGCGGACCCCACCTGCGAAAAACCTTGAGATCAGTGTTTTTCCAAAAAAAAAAAAAAAGGACTTTGTAGCAGCGCTGCTGCTGCTGCCAGCGCGCCTGCGGTTGACGCACGGGCGGGCGGACAGCCACCCACGGCCCCTGTCGTGGGCCCCACCATGATGTATTTTTGAAATCCAACCTGTTCTTGAGGTAGGCCACTCCCAGACGTGGGCCCCCTCCAAAGATTAGCTGCATCCAAAACTCAGGTGGCCCACACCACACGAAATAGTGTGATTGAATATCTGCCCTTAAAACCTTTCTTCTGGGCCATGGGAGTTTTGGATCAAGATGAAATTTGTGTTGTACCTTCACCCAGGTCCAAGTGACCTTATCAACGGTTTGGATGACATCTAAACATTACAGTGGGCCCCACATGGGACCCACAGTGATGTATGTAATTTTCATCCACCGTCCAGGTAGACGGTGGTACCCACCTTGATGTTTTTTTTTACATCCACCGTCCCATGATGCATGTGTTTTGTCTCCACTGTCCAGCGACAGTGGGACCCGCCTCAATGCATGTGCAGCATCCAAACCGTCCATCCAGTTGGTGAGCATGGAACCCACCTACTATTGAAGCAGGTTGGCTGGCGCACCTGCAGCAGCTAAATAGCTGCTCTATTATGCCAGCAAGTTTTGTGGGCCCATTGTGGCATTTGTTATGTCCTCCATGCCCATCCGTCTCCTGAGTGAGACCCATTGCTGATTTATGTGGTGCATCTAAGCCATCCATCTAGTTGGCTAGATTTCATCTAGGCTTGAGATGAAATAAGACAGATCTACTCATCAGGTGGGTCTCTGCTAAATACAGTGGAGCATTGAATGTCTACCATTGAAATCCTCTGGACATCACAGGGAATCTGCATCACCATAAAAATTATTTTCCTTTATTTAGGTCTGTGTGACCTTACGATCAGATTGGATGAAAAATAAATACTATGGTAGGCCTTGGGGATTTCAATGGTGGAAATCACTACCACCACTTATGTTTGGGTGTGGTCCATTTGATATATAAGGCCCATGGGTTAAGGCCCATTGTGATGTATTAGGGCCCATGGGTTGAGGCCCATTGTGATGTATTCTAAGATCCATGGGTTAAAGCCCATTGTGATGTACTAGGGCCTATGGGATAAGGCCCATTTGATGTATATATGGGGCCCAAATTGGTGTGGCCGATTTGTTACATATAAGACCCATGAGATTAGGTCCATTTGATACAATCTAAGGCATACGGGTTATGATCCATTGCAATGCACAGAAGGCCCATTGGTGCGGCCCATTAACGTGGCCCACTTGATGAATAAAAGGCCCATATGATATGGCCCATTTGATGTATTTAAGGCCCAATGGGATGTACCTAAGGTCCATTGCAATGTGTGATCCCAACCTGGTTTATGTAAGGATATTCATTACGGACTATGCCTTGGGAGCAATGTTGGGTTGACGTCCACATTGCGAGTATAATGTTGGTTGGATGTCTACATTACTACTCTCCTTAGGGCCCATTTTTAGGCCCATACTTGTTGGGTATAGGCCGTCCGGGCCCATCCGCATTGTAAGGATAGTTCATTTCATCATAACATGTTTAGTATAGTTTCATGACTCATGATCATACATATTATATGTATGCTTGATATGAGAGGTGACTGATCATATCATATGCCTTCGGGCAGGTTGTTTATGGGCTCCCGATTAGGCGGTGTTGCCCTACATGAGCGCACGTTACGCGCAAGGATTTGCTGCATGATTGGATAGTGTGATTCATGCATCTCGCACTATATAATATGGTTACTGTACGCCCTAGTGATATCGAGGTCGTAGCCTCCACAGACGTATCGTGGTTGGTAGAATTGGATACTGAAAACCTTGTTCTACATGAGGTGCTATAGATATCCCTGGGTGAAAGTCCTTAAACCCTTATGGTACCAAGAGGTTGCTCCAATGTCTAGACCGAGTGGGTAGATGAGCGTTGAGTGTCGATTACCAGATGGCTGTGCTCTCCACTGTGTCGTGGTCGGTTGGAAGGGGGTGCGGCCTTACCCGCCCTAGTGTAGGGGCTAATGCTAGGCTGAGTTTGACCAGCTAGAGGAATGGGTCCGCTATCAACGAGTCGTGCCCGATATTGACAGACGGATAGTGAGGTCTCTTCCACTTACCTTATTGCGCGTGATGTGGTGGCGATCTGGTTTAGAGTGTTCTAGACCCCGGTGATATCCTAGAGTTGAGTTGTATTGACATGTGGACTTAGATGAGGATTGTATGCTTGACTTGCATCTTGTATCGCATAACCTTGGTATGGCTCATGATATTTATGGATCCATCTGCATATTCCGCATTACTCTGATATTGCATAATCATATTACTACTTTGCGCACACACTTTCACGACCCTCTAAGTTTTCTATAAGCTTATGCATGACCGTTGAATGTAGATGATGTTGGGGCCCAGCAGCGCTGAGGTAGGAGCACTTTGCAGATCATTTTGGAGTTCTTGTTCTTTACCATTATATTTCCATTTATGCTCATTGTACTTGTAAAGTTTTTTATCATAGTGGAAATGTAATAGAGTTCTTGGTTGTTGTTTGTGGGTTATGCCTTTGGTTATGCTTATCACGATTCAAACTGACCTCGAAAATCCTCCTCGTAGCATCCCAGGATCGGAACCTGGCGAATGGGAGCTGGGAGTCGAGAATGGGGTTCTACGGAGGCTGTCGGTGCCAGATTCGGCAATCGGGAATTTTGTGAGCCCGGTTTTTGAGTTTGGGGCATGACACATGCATCTTGCATTGTGTGTTGTGATTACTGTATGCCCTAGCGACATCAGGGTTGTAGCCTCCACAGGCATATCATGGATGGCCAGATGGGACACCAAAAATGTTTAGTTCTAGCATACGGGCGCCATAAATGTCCCCGGGTGAAAATCCCTAAACCTCTATGGTCAGGAGACGCCCCAATGTCGAGACCGAGTGGATATATATGAGTGCATGAGTGCCATATACCAGTAAGCCACGTCTCCCACTATGTCATGGTCGGTTGGGAGGGGGTGTGGCCTTACCCGTTCGAGGGTAAGGGGCATTACTAGGATGAGTTTGACCAGCTCGTGAATAGGTCCGCTATCGACGTGCCAGATAGATATTGATAGACTATTGGCCAGGCGGATAGTGAGGTTTCTTACGCTCACTTAGACTGTGTGGGTGGGAGAGAGGCAATGCCTTTTGGAGTGTACTAAACCCCGGTGATGATCCCAAAGATAAACAATACTGATATGTGGACTTATTGAGCAGGAGTTGCATACTCATTCATTCACTATCTACTCGGGTTGGTGGTACGCAATTAATTATTACGTTTACCTTCGCAATAGTTAGGATTTCGGTTAGAGCGTGCAACTAACCTGAGATCAGGAGTTTACCACATCGAGTTTGACTACCCAAATTTAGGTATGGGACTGGTTTGGATAGAAGTCCCTTGTGATGGACCCCATAGCCTGCGATACTACGTACTATCATCCCGACTTCACACTCCGGCATGGTCATTCCATTCGCATTGCATGTTGCATTACATTCGTAGCATATGGTATGACTGACGCTGTTTGTGTTACTCATCAGGAATGTATATTGTATTGCATCCTTTGCATCTGATATTTGGCTCTTTATGACTCTTCATTTGCATAGTTGATTTCTATTGCGATTCTAATATTGTATGACTCATGCACTGATCAGTATTTCCGCTTACTCTGTTATCATGTGATTTAGGACTTTGTTAGTATTTCTGTTTACTCTGATAATCCCTGATCTTGTCAGTATTTCTGTTTACTCTGATAATTCATGATCTTATCAGTATTTCTACTTATTCAGACATTGTACGATTTATGAATTACCAGTATTTCCGGTATTGTATAATTATAGCATTGTATTGAATATTTGACACTTACCTTGTGCACACACTTCCACCACCCTTTAAGCTTTTCTATAAGCTTATGTACAATAAATGTGTGCAGGTGATGTTAGGTTGCAACAATGTTGAGATTGGAGCGTGCAGTGGTCTTCTGGAGCTCGATTTTCTATTTATGTATTTCCCTTTCAGTATTGTGCTCAAATGATTATATCAGTGAATATGTGATGATGATGTTGCCTTTGTAAATTGGGTAATCTCGTGGTTATGCTTATTATGAGTTAAATGTATATAAAAAAAATCCTCCTTATAGGATCCCAGGATCGAAATCTGGCATATGAATGCTAGGAGCCGAGAATGGGGTACTACGGAGGCTGTCGGCACCAGATTCAGCGGTTGGGATTCCTGTGAATCCGATTTCTGGGTTTGAGGCGTGACATATAAGGGCCCTATGGGCCTACCTTAGGGCCACCAAAGAGGACATCCAAACTCAATTGGGTCCTACAAGGTATCCCGCTTCACATATAAAGTAAGGTTTAAGGCCCAAGCAATCCATGGCCTAATAAGCTATACACAAAGCCCAACTCATAAGCAACATGGTAGGCCCTTAAGCAAGGTTTGAGCCCAACCATAAAGGTCATAACCCACATATTATGGTGGGCCTCATGGGCAGCCCAGTAATTCAACCATGTGGGCAATTTCACACTTGATACAAGTGAGTTGGGCCTCACTTCTTAGCCCAAGTACAGGGTTAATTTGGTGGGCAGCCAAGGGCCTAACTACTTGTATATTATAGCCCATAAACCCATCACAATAGGTAGAAGAGTATAGGCCCAAAGGTCAATGAGCCTACTTAGAAGGTTCAGTCCAAAAGGCTTAAGGAACTACTCAATTAACCACATACAATAATCCAATAAGAACCCAACTTAGGTGGGCCTCAGATGAGCATTAATTACATCCAAAAATACTGAAGGAAAAAGGCAACATAACTGATTAAATCATCCTCAAGTCTGGTGGGCCATGCTGCCCTAAAACAAGCATTTATGGGCAGCAACATTGGGCCCATTGCTGAATTTCCAGCCCACCCGCTTTTTGGGTTTATTGGAGTCCAGCAAATAAATTAATTTATAGTCTTTATTTTTTGATGACCCACACACATCATTGTGAGTCCCACCAGATGAGAGGAGGATGTACAACACATATATCAAGTGGGTCATGCCGCCGGAATGTAGGCCCATCAGCCCAAGGCAGGGACCTCCTAAGGGTGGGACGGCCTAAGGGTATGGACGGCCTGACCTATTGCACTAAGGTGGGCTCCTCTCATCCTAAGTGGGCCCCACATGGGACGTCCACCTAGGGTGGACTACACACACTCATGGGCCTTACAAAATGGAAGGACGGCATGGAGGAAAAACATACATCGTAGTGGGTCTGACCATGGGCGGTCAGCCCATGGTGGGCGTCCACCAACTGGACGTCCATCATGAACAGCTGGTCCAGCCACATGGGCCCACAATTATGGCCCCAAAGGCCTCTGGAACATCATAAGGTGGACCTCATAGACATGCACAAGGGCTCCAATGAGCTAGACCCAATAAGTTCCATAGTTGCAAAGAAGACAACAAGGAAAGAATAAAAAACTGCAACATACATGTTGTTGTCCTAAATTTGGGCCATCCAAATGGGTGGGTTCGGGGCCTCCAAAATTTCTGCAATTTGGACTCAAGGTCTCTCATCAAGCTTACAATAAGGTGGGACCTAGAAAGATGCCCTACTATTAGAGAAAGTATTTTTAAAATTTTGTTTTTATAGGACTATGCTGCTGGACTGCACAACAGAAATTCCTAGTAGTCCACTATGTTGGCCCACCCTTTTGGATGCCCAAATGGGGTCCAATGAGACTGAAATTTAGTATGATTGTAGGTGGGTCATGCAGCTACAGGAATCACACATTTAATAATATCAGTCTCTCCACCAAATAATCAGAAATCAGGCCCTAAGGTGGCCCAAAAATCTATCCAGACAGTTTCTGGACAACAACAATAAATTGGAATAAAATAATTATAAACAGTAATTAAAATGGGATTTAATTCCAAGAAATTTGAGGATGGACTACCCTAGTAGGCCTCACTATTATCCAGACCATTCCATCATCCAAAATACCTTTGCATGTGCTCCAATTAGTTGAATTTTGGGGCCACATGTCATAGGGTGGAATGCCATGGGCGTCCTTCCTCTTTTGGGTGGTTGGATTTTTGTTGGCTCACAAGGTGGGCCACACACCATGATTAGGAATTAAAATAAGGTAAAATGAGAGAAAGAAGAATAATCCGGCCGTAGGGAAGGGCTCCGCCACTATTGAGCCCTCCCAAGAACAATCCCACCACACATCATACATAGATTTACATTTACAATATGGATCTTGCACATGCATGGCTTATGATCAAAATATATGGAGGAGATGACATCCCCACCATAGTTATAAGGTTTAGATGACCCAAACATGATATGATATGAAAGGAAATTACCATGATGGGGCTCATAAAGGAAGGCCCCATGCATGCATAAGGTGGGCATTTAGGCTACAACCATGAGATTGTGTGGGTCTCATACTTTCATCATGAAAGAAAGAAAATATCTAAGCCATGAAAATCAGATTTTTATATCTAGAGGAGCACCCACCTCTAAAGATGCCTTCAAACTCCAATATCTAGGTTCGTAGCTTCAAGGGGAAGGTGATTGAAGGTTGTAAATGGGGTCTTGATGGCTAGATGGTGGAGGAAAGGAGAAAGAAAGTGTTGGAATGGAAAGAGGGAGGTCGGACATTTTTTAAAAGGGGAGAGGAAATGAGAGAATGAGAGGGAGAGAGAGAGAGAGAAGGGAGGGGTGTATACCAAGGCACTAATTATTCTCTTGGCTAGGGAAGAACAAAGTCATGATGCCATGTAAGAGGTTAGGAAGAAAAAAAAATGATGACTTTCTTGTTTAGAGGAGGTAATGAAGGGTTTTTGGAAGAAATCTCATCATAGGTACCTATGCCTAGGTAGGCTAGTAGCTTGGTATGATAGCTTTATGGGAGAGAGTGCACATAGGGTGGGCCTTATGGGAAAAGGTGCACACCTTACAAGTAGGGTTCACAATCATAATCAAAGGCTGAAAATGATACACGCCTACAACTTATGATTTACAACTCGGACGGACGCACGGGATGCGGCATCAGAACCGCGACGACGATGCGGACAAGATACATAGGTTTCGGGTCGATCCGAGTTGGGTCTACACGACCGGACTTAAAGATGACCGCAAACACTACCCGAAGGTTGCGGGTCGCAGGAATTTGACCGGTAGGACCACGAGACTAAGATGAACGAGATGCATACTCATATACACACATGCACATATGCGAACTCGGGTCGGATCTTACAGAAACCTCTCTAGGCCCATTGTATTGTTTATTTGAAATCCAACCTCTTGATAAGATCATTCAGAGCTGAATGAAGGGAAAACAAAAATATTGGCTGATCCAAAACTTTCATGGCCTCAAGAAGATTTTAACGGTGGGCGTTCAATCACCACTGTTTTATGTGGTGTGGTGTATTTGAATTTCAAAATCTGCTTCACTCATGCCCTAAAATGAGGGGCAAAATGGATGGACGGCGTGGATAGATGATGGCCCCACAGCACCTAACACATCGACATACCACCTCCAGGGGTGATGTTGGCAACACCACCTGATCCGCGTCCAGTGGTTGGAAGTATAATAAAGCTTACAGCTGCTCAATTTCAACAACCTGGCTGGTGGCAATTGAAGGATGGTGAAAAGGAAAATGACGGTGGTCCAAATTCAGCATGAAAAATCGGATGTTTGAGACCATCTAACCATTGTAGTTTTCAGGCTACGGTTTCTTCACAGTAGGGCCCATAGTTTGGATGGTTCAGATCACGTCCTTTAGTGCCACGTGTTTAATGGATGAGTTGCAGCATGAAAGTGGCAACGGGACCGATGTATAATTGATTTTGGCAGCGGTTGGTGTTCATCCAACCACAGTGAAAGTTTTAACCTTGGATCCTCAGCTCATGGGAACTATATTTAAAAGATTTTTTAGACCTTACATTTGTGACATTTTTGCTGACAGCTGAGGAAAACTGTGCACAAGCGGTCCAAATTCAACTAAAACAGGACCAAATATTGGGAGCCAACGGTCTCGATTGGAGAAATATTTTCAGAATGTACCACCAAAAGCAATCAATGATTCAAGACCAAAATTGCCTGGGGTTGTTTATAAAAATAGGACGTATTTTTTAAAAGAAATAATATATTAATTGTTGTACAGTATTTTGTCTTCTTCCTAAAAATTTATTTTATATTCTTGTAAAGTATTTTGTCTTCTTTCTGAATATTTATTTTAAAAATGCTCCAACATTCAGGCCAGAGAAGTAATAGAAAATCATGCATACTAGGAATCCTTGCATGTACTTTATTTCTAATAAATAGAGATCTCAATATGGAACATAAGCTATGAATCGTTTATTTCTCAGGGATTCTCTACCCTCGTACTGGGATGCCCAAAAATACTAAGGATTGAATATGTCAGCCTTTTGATTATACAAAGGACCATTCATGTTCAAAGTAAGAGAGCCATATTTGAAGGGCTGACCGTGGGGCCTACCTTAATGTGAGAGATAGGGGTGACAACTTATTAGGTGAGGCCTTGACCGTGGGGCCCACCTTAATGTATGTGTTGTTCATCTGTCTCACTGGATCATTTTCTAGCATGATCTAAAAAATGAACCAGATCCAATCTCAGGTGGATGATACAGTATAGATTGATTCTCATGACAAAAAACTTAGTAGGCCTACAAAAGTTTTGGATCAAGCTGTTATTTGTGTTTTCCCTTCATCCGTATCTGTGTGACTTTATCAAAAGTTTAGGAAGTTTTTAATAGTATGCATTCAACCACTACTGTTTTCAAATGGTGTGGTCTGCCTGGGAGTTGGATTTATCTCATTTTTGGGACTATTCTCTAAAATGATTTGACAAAATAGGTAGATTACGTGGATATACAACACATACATATAGGTGGGCCTCACAGTCAAGGACTTACCCACTAACAACTCCTACCTCACCTAATGGCCGCCCTATCATCAATAGGTTCTTCTGTTTGTTTGATTTTCCACCATCCAAGGTGAAATTAGGGACATAGATGGTTTGAATTCAGTCCAGGCCCGTGGCATCGCAATACGTGAGGATGTATCTGAGCAAACCTCATTTGACTGTGGATAGCACAAGCAGTTGAAATACAGCCAGCCAGATGCGTGCGCCGCTTGTGGATGTATAGGGATGTGTATAAGGCGTTGTTGCCAATGCCAAGGAAACGGATTGGCTACTCCCCCTGCCACAACCCCGTGGCTGATGGTCGGTGCTCTGTGGGCCCCACTATGATGTATGTGTTTCATCCATTTCGTTCATCCATTTTTACATATAATTTGCCACCAAGCCCGTGGCTGATGGTGGGTGCTCTGTGGGCCCCACTATGATGTATGTTTTTCATCCATTCCATTCATCCATTTTTACAGATAATTTTAGGGAGTCAGCCCAAAAATGAGAGGGATATAAATATCAAGTGGACCACACCATAGGAAAACAACGGCAATTGGATATCCACCATTTAAATCCTCCTAAGGCTCACTGTACTGTTTATTTGACATCCAATCTGTTGATTAGGCCATAGATACCCAGACGAATGGAATAAACAAAGATCAGCTTGATCCAAAACTTTTATAGCCCCCAAAAACTTTGTAATGGTCGAAGTTCATTCAACACTATTTCCTGTAATGTGATACATTTGAGATTGGGATATACCTCATTTTCGGTCTCATACAATAAAATGGTCTAGAAATATAGATGGATGGAATGGATGAAACACATACATCATGATGGGGCTCACAAAACACCCACCATCAGCCATTGGATGGTGGCAGGGGGAGTAGCGAATCCGTTTCCCCTTTGAACCGTTTGTACAACTCGGAGCTCGATGAGCGTCAGCGCTCGCCTTCACAGAAGCGGATTGGCTGGTGTGACTCACACCGGTTATATAGTTGCTATATTTACATGGGCAAGCTATGTGGGTCTGATCATGAGGTATGTGTTATATCCTAACCGTCCATCCATTTGACAAGATAGTCTTAATGCTTGAGATGAAAAATAAGGCAGATCTAACTATCAAATGGACCACACTGCAAAATGTAGTGGGGGATTGAATGTGTACCATTGAAATCCTTTTTGGGGTCACAGAAGTTTTGGATTAATATGATTTTTTTTTTCCTTTTCATTGATGTCTTTGTGACCTTATGAACAGATTAAATGGAAAATAAATTTTATGGTGGGCCCTACGAATTGTTTAATTGAGAAAATCATTATCTCCGCTGCTATTTGTGGTGTGGTCCAAATGATCTTCGGATATGATTCATTTTTTGGATAATGCTCTAAAATGATCTCTAAAAATATATGAATGGTGTACATATAATAAATACATCACTGTGGGGCCATGTAACTTTGATCTCCTATGAACCGTTCATACAACTCAGAGCTCAAGAAGCATCGGTGCTCGTCTTCGCACGACAGGTACCTACAATAGCTATATAGCTGGTGTGTGGTACACCAGCCAATCCGCTTCCTATTTTCGCATGACACATACCTCTACCAGCTATATAACTGGTGTGTGGTACACCAACCAATCCGCTTCCGTCTTCAGCATGATGCAGACGTTTTATCTAAGTCGTCCATCATTTTGCTAGCTTTGGCACCATGGATTTTGGGGGTTTGAATGTTGGGTGACGTAAAATAAATGGGGGTTTCAAAGTCCTTTTTAAAGAGAATTTGAAATCCAATGTAAAATCTTGGATCACATCTAAAATCCTAACAAAATTTGAAAGTGTAATTTAATATCCCATTTTCTTTTCAACGATAGCTATCCCAAACCCCATTGCTTCTTACAGTGTGGCCCACTTGAGCTTTGGATTAGTCCCATTTTTGAGCCCATGTCCTGACATGCTTGGCCAAACCTGATTGATGGAGTGGATCTGCCTTGTCGCCTCTATAGGGCCCGTTATTATTATTATTATTTTTTTAAAAAAAAGAAGAAGAAGAAGAAGAAGAAGAGAAACTTGAGTGTCATGCGTCCTCTCACCACAACCACCCCGATTCCCGCTCCTCTCTCCCTTCTTCTTAAAATTGCGGTAATGACCACCTCAGTTGAAGTAGGAATATGCCAATATGTCCTAGAGGGAGGTGAATAGGACTTTTAAAATTTTATGATGATTTAAAACCTATCACTCCTATCCTGAATAAATATGCAAGTATCAGGATTTTTTCAATGTAACTCTAATGGCTTCCAAGTCAACTAGAGGATCCCATCGCAAAGCTATTCAAAACGTAAATAAGATAAGAAACATAGTTCATGATGGATGTGATTGTGTGTGAGGTGTGATTCTACTTAGTTCCAGATAATCATGTACACATGCAATATGAGAACAATTAGAGAAATCATACAAGCAATAGAAGTAAATGGCAATCTTAAACATAGTCGTTTTTATAGTGGTTCGACTACATGTCTACTCCACTTCTGGTGGACGCACTCAACCTATGAGTGTACCGGATCTCACTAACAGAGGTTTCAAATTAGGTTCACCTCAAACCAGTACAACCTACACTAAACTGACTCTAATCTGTCTCCACGACATAAGTTTATGCCTCACGCATGAGCAAGGGTCAACACTTAACATCCAAACTTTAGGCCACACAGACTAAGGATCCACATAAGGAACCTAACAGTTATGCTCTCATGAGCAAGGGTTAACACACAACACGCAGGTTTTAGACCACATGGGTCAATGACCTACACAAGGACCTAACAGTTTATGCTCTCCACAAAGCAAGGGTCAACACATAGCATCCCCATATACACTCCTATCGGAGGCCTCCTATGAGGACTTGAAAGGGGTGAGAAGCACTTTTAACCCAATCCTACAAAAGGAATGATCATAAGGGTTCTCTTAACTCTAATGACTTACAGATAAGTAGATGAACCTTATTAAGTATGTTGATGAAGATCTCCTCCTTTAATGATGAAGAATCTTCAGTTTCCTTGAACCGCAACACAGATGATGTTCTAATGTAAGGCGACAGGTTGGGTTAAGGTTATGTTGGAACTCTATTAAATATTTTCCTATTTGAGAAACAAAGTAATTTCAATCATCTATGCATTCAAGGTATCCCAGCTTAATAATTTGCCATTAAGGTGATAGCTGTAGGATCCTTGAATGCGAAAGTTCATTCTTCAATTCACTCTATTGAATATCAATGATGAGGGTGGATTGGAGGATGAACTCCCATGAGAGAAGGCTTAGGGTATATGATCAGGATTTAAACACTCACAAGATCTCTCTATTTTCTTTACAAAGAACTAAATATAAGCTCTCATTAAATATGTAAAAAGTTCCAACGGAAATAAAACAACATATTTTTTACAGAGTTCGATATCATTGAGCAGGGTTCGATATCATCTAGCGTATACTCTCGATAACATTGAATGGCCGCTCGATGACACGAACTCAATTTGTTAAACACTTTCAAACCTTTTTGCCAACTAGTCGAGGAAAACGAATAGTCTTCGATGTTATCAGATTTCGAACTCTGATTTCATCGAGACAAGGTTCGATTCCTCGACATTTAAAAATAAGAGAATAGTTGCCTTTGAAACATAACAGGTATTTGATATGATCGTGCATCCATCGATATCATCGGAATTTGAATGTTGATGATAACGATGACGGTGGCGATTCATCGATATTTTTAAGGAAATTTTCTATAAGCTTGCTAGACATTTTGTGTCCTATTTGATGACATCTCGATATGATCAATATTTGAATATTGATTTTATCGAGTGATCCTTGATACTTGAAATATTTTACCTGTAACCTTGCTGGATAGTTTTGTGTCCCAATCTGATATCATCGAAGGTCTGTCGATATCATTGAGATTTGAAAATCTAGAATATTAAGGCTTTCTTCAATATATCGAGAATCACATGTTTTGCCTTAACAGCATATTGGACACAACTGACTAGTTGTCGATTTTATCGAGTCATCTTGATGAACTCGAGATTCAAAATTCGATGATATCGAACAGTCCATCGATTCATCGATAATTCAGTCCAGAATTTTTTGAAGTTGTTGGACATCTGAAGTCCTCAATTCGATATGATCGAGTGAGTTTCAAGGACATCAATAACAGGGTTCGATTTCATCAAACCACGAATCGATAAATCAACAAAGGTAAAAAACTTAAAAATTTTCCTGGTTTTGCAAAATAGTTTTCTCACCTTAAGCCCTAAGATGTTTTATTCATTTTTAAGGGTTTTATGTACCAAGTATTTTGGGACATGGGATGTGAAGCTAAGTTTACCTTTGACGAGTTCGGGCACACATCCAGTTGAGGCAGATACTTGAACAGTCTTCTTATGGGGCTCACTTGGCTTGCTGACTCAACACTCACACTAATTGACAAACCAGAGCACTTTCACTTCTTCGGCCAGCACCTGCAAGACTGGAGCTCGACCCATCTATGCACGTCATTCTTCATGGTGGGACCCACCTCACCAATCCGAATGGTCTGTTGGAACCGTATCATGGATTTGGGGATCTACATCATTTTCAACACTTTCTTGCATTTAGGTCTATAGAAATTGCTAAATAGCTTAGATTTCCATCTCATTATCTCAATGGACCCCACTTATCATCTCGAGTTCTGCATGCGCAAAGAAGCCTTCCGTTTTTATAATACGGCTTCTTCTCTTCCCAATCCATATGAGGTCTTTTCACACAATCTCAACCATTCAAAATCCTTCATCCAATGGCCATCAACCCTCAAATAGTCCTCCTTGTGACAGTCAATCAAAAGCTTACATATGCCCACATTCTTCTCCTCTTTACAACTCCTTGAACGTGTAGAAGCCACGACTTTCGAATTTGAAACCATTGTAAAAACCTCATTGTAGCTCTAATTCCATGATTCCTCAAGCTTCCTACAATAGATCCAAATGACATCGGAATGAAAAAGAAACTAAAAGATGAAGATTTCCCATTATCATTGTCATCATGCTTGCCAACAAGAGCTTGGCCACTGCTTCTCAATCTATCGCCAATCGAAGATCGATTTAATAGTTGAAAGGCCTGCCCTAGTAGTAGTAATCACAACCACCAACCAAGATCAAATCTGGCAAGTGAAAGTGGAACTCCAACAAAAGCTGTTACATAATGAAACTATGCACCACACCTCGCCAGTGTTTCCTATCATAAGCACGACTCTAGATCGATTACAGGAGTGATTTACACATGTTTTTGTGCACTGAGAGTCAGTTCTAAAGAGAAAACAATGAGAAAGAGAGACAATCTACATTTGAGTATTGGAAGACATCAACAGATATATCGAATCACCTCTTGTAGAAGTATGTTGAACTTCGTATAACTAGAATCGAGTTAGACTGTCTACACATAATTTTCAGCCATCATACATGGGATTTGTCACACTAAATCAGGTAGGTGATCTTCCTTATTGAAAATTTTAGGTTAGCATATCGATTGATTTGATTAGTTATTATGTATTAAATTTATTTAATCATTGTCATTAGTTGCATGTTATTTTATTTGGTTTCTTGGTTACATATTGTAGAGATAATTTATTTGAGTTATTAATTAACTTCATTTTCTTTATCATGGCATGTTTAAATTATAATTATTTCCTTTATTATTACATGATGAAGGATGTATTTCAATTTATAGGTGCTTTGTTCCAAAAGGATCACCATGTTATTTGTTTATGGGTGCTCTGCCCTAAAAGGATGATTGTATTTTTATGGGTGCTCTGCTCAAGGTCATACTTAAAAGGATTGACATGGGTGCTCTGCTCTGGGTGATTCCCTAAAATGATCAACACACACTGGTGCTCTGTCCTGGGTATTTACCCTAAAAGTTTATTCACCAAGTGCTCTGCCGAGTATCATTCCCTAAAAGGATCATCATCGGTGCTCTGCCAAGGGTCATTCCCTAAAAAGATCAACACACACGGGTGCTCTGCCCTGGATTGGACTAGAAAGGATTTTAAATGACTATATTATCTTATTTTGTTATTATGAAAAATAATTTGTTATTGTTGTCACGTAAAATGCCGATTCAATACTCATAATTAATCCTCTTTATTTTATTGAGTTGTATTGGTGTTAAAGTAAAATTTTTAAATTTGGGAATGATTTGACCCAACGAGCCATCGTGCTCACACCGGTATAGACTATTTTGTAGGGTTTGTATATGAAGAATCGGTTGGGCAAGATTGAAGACTTTTATCTTTATTTATTTAGAAATTGCTTAAAATTCAATGTATGTTGTTATTATTTATTTTTGAATGTCAATGTAATTAAAGATTCAAGGATCGATTAGTGGACAATATTTAATTACAATTATTAGTATCCTTTTAGTTGCTCTGATTGCCTTGAAAACGCATGAAATAATGTGGGTTGTGAGAAATATTTTATTTAATCTCATAGTTCTGAAATTCGAGTTCGGGCCTGGCCAACTTGAGTTTCGATTTTCGGGGCGTGACATGTAACATGTATGTTATTAGGCTATTAATTTATTAAGCACATACTTGCTTATGATATCCTAAAACAATTAGATTACCGATTGCATTGTTATAATTACTTTAATAATATGACCTGTGATGTCTATGTAAATCAATGGTTAAAAATCCTTGGTAAGTTAATCAAATGTGATTTTGTGCTTGTAGCCCATCCGATACTTTATGATTTTATTATCTTAAAGCAAAGTATATATTTCAACAGGCTTATTATAACCATTGTGTCAAACATGCACTAATTAGAGATATAGAAGTTGATTTGGTAATTAAAATCAAACCTTGGTAAATGTTCTATGCATAACTACTTTGGATTATAGGAGATTCTTAAATTCAAGGTGCCAAATACAATAGGAGGGTTTCAAATCCAGGGGTTCTAAATGAGGGGTACTAAATCTACACTCCCAAACCGGCCAGAGCATAGCCCAAAAATAGCTAAATCCAAATCTAGAGCTGATTAGGTGAGACATCGGACTCACCTAAGATGGTGCGGCCCTTTCCGTGGGGCCCACATTGACCTATGTAGTTTGTATATATGCTGCCCATCTATTTTTTTCAAGTAATTTTATGGCATTATCCTTAAAATGAAGCAAAGCCAATTATTAGGTGGACCATACCATAGGAAATAGTGCCAATTGGATCAAGCTTATATTTATTTTTTCCCTTTAATTTGGCTTATGTGACCTTATCAACAAATTGGATGGAAAATAAACACCACATAAGAATTAAGATATACGCTAAGAAGTTTTTAATGGTGGGGCATTTAATTACCACTGTTTCCTATAGTATGGTCCACGTGATAATTGGATCCGTTTCATTTTTGGGATAATACTCTAAAATCATCTAGAAAAATAGATAGCTAGCCTAGATACGGAATACATATATCAATGTGGGCCCACTGTAAGAGTTGCACCATCTTAAGTGACCCAGGTTCTCACCTAATCCGATCTAAATCTTATGTGGACCACACCATAGTAAATAGTGAAGTTTTGGATCAAGATGATATTTACAGCGAGTCCTATGAAGTGTTTAATTGCAAACCTTCAATCACCACTGTTAGCTAGGGTGTGATCCACCTGAGATTTAAATTGACCTCATTTTTGGCTCATGCTCTAAAATGAGATGTCAAAATGGATGGACCGCATGTATAAAATACATGCATCATGGTGGGACTCACAGAGAACTAACCAACACCAAGGTGGAGGGCTCACTATCGAATCCGAGTCCCAAGCCTGAGTGGACCACACCTAAGCAACAATGATAATTATGTGCACTGTTGAAGAGAGGATCATCCGACCTGTTCAAAAGGTCACATAGACCTAGATGAAGGGAAAACACAAATATTTGTTTCACCAAAATTTATGCTACCTTTAAGAAGTTTTAATAATGGGATTTCAATCCCCACTGCATGGTTCACTTGAGCATTGGATTTGTCTTATTTATGGGCTATGTGAATGCCGTAGCACGTCGGAAGTGCAAGTAGCATGGCCAATTCCTTACGACGTTTACTTTTATTTTCTTAGTTGTATTTAGGGCTGTCAACGGATCAGGCTTGAGTTAGGTCTTAGCCCGAATTTTGAACTATTTCGGGTCGGGCCGTTAGGCTAGGCCTATTCAAAAATATGATTTTTTAGGACCGAGCCCAGCCCATTGACACCACTAGTTGTGCTATGTAATAGGGTGTAGTATGAATTTGGATGTTTTGACTGGAGTTATTACTAGCCAAATAAATTGAAGAATCTATAGTCAACTAGAAACCATATAATTGTTAGAGTCACATCTTCAGATAGTTGTAATATATCTTACTATGAAAATTTCAGGAGTGATCCTGAAAATGAAAATGAAAACGACCTTCAAGATGCCTACAATGCCCTATACAAAGAAAGTTGTAAAACTACTGTTAAATTAAAAATTCAAAAAGAGAAATATTCTAAACTAAAAGAAGAACTTGAAAATACAATTTTGGAAAAATCTTATTTTTTGGATTGTCTTGAAAAAATAAAATTAGATTTAAGTTTTAAATCTTCTGAACTGGAAAAATTCAAAATAAAAAATGAGAAACTAAAACTGGAAGTTTCTTTCCTTTTGAGTTATAAGGACACTTGGAAATATACCCATGGTGACCAAAAGCTTGAAAAATTGTTAACCTCATTTAAAAAATGTGGTAACAAGATTGGTTTGGGTTATATCAAATGTACTACCTCGAAATCCAAGGATTTTGATCCTATTTTTGTGTGAGGAGAATCCACGAACTCTAAAGGTAAGACTTTAAGAGATTTTAATCATAATGATTTCAAAAACTCAAAACCCTTTCAAATTCCTAAATATAATAATGCTAGCACTTATAAACATCAAAAGAATAATAAATCTCCCTTAGCTGAAACCATTGTTGACTGCTTAAAGAACTACTAAAATCCAACTCAAATGTATATGAAGTTTATAGAGAAAGGAGAAATCCTAACTCCCAAATATAACGAAACTCAGGAATCACTCCTAAATGCAGAACCATTATGAAATGGGTTCCAAAGGTTAAGTGTTTTGTTGTCCACACAAATTTCAAAGTCATTAGCCACTCAAAATGGTACCTGGATAATGGATGCTCAAGCCATATGACATGTGAGAAGGCGATATTCATGAATATCAAAGAAGTTAATGGCAGCTCAGTTACTTTCGGTGATGGAAGCAACTACAAAATTATAAGCCAAGGTACTGTATAACTTCTTAACCCACCTCCATTTGAAATTGTGCTTTATGTTGAAGGTTTAAAAAATAACCTCTTAGGCATATCACAAATCCATGATAATAAACACAATATGAAATTTTCTGATCACGGATGTGAAATAAAAATGAGAAGGGTAATGTAATATCAAATGGTCACAAGACCTCTGAAAATTGTTATATTATAGATAACTCTTACTCATAAAGCCATACATGTTACATGGTCCAAACTAACGAGACTGAGCTATGGCATAAACGTCTTGGACATGTTACTATAGATAACTATATAAGTTGAGAAAAAAAGATCATTTATGTGGCTTACCCAAGCTGAAAAAGGTAGAAAAAGTATGTGTCGCATGTCAAATTGGCAAACAGATCAACAGTAGTCACAAGAAAGTAAACTTCTTAGCAACAGCCAAACCTTTAGAATTACTCCACATGTATCTAATAGGACCAACTAGAATGAAGAGTAGAGGTGAAAAGAAGTATTTTCTAATCATTGTTAATGATTTCACCAGATATACATGGGTAGTTTTTTTGAGAAAAAAAATCAGATACTCTCGATGAAGTTAGAAAAATTTTAAAGCTATTCAGACTAAAAAAGAGACATCTGTGATCAAAATTAGAAGTAATCATGGCACTGAATTCAAGAATAGAAATTTTGAGAAGTACTGTAATGTCATGGTATATCGTATGAGTTGTCTGCTCCTAAAACACCTCAACAAAATGGTATTGTTGAAAGGAAAAACAGAGTTTTACAGGAAATAGTTAGTGTAATGCTAAATAGCATGAAACTACTAAAAAATTTATGGGCTGAGGCTGTCAATACTGCTTGTTACATTATAAACATGTATACATTAGAATAGTAAAAAATAAAATAACTTATTGAACTTTGGTTTAACAAAAAGCCCACTGTTAAATATTTTCAGACTTTTGAAAGTAAATATTTTATTTTACGTGACCGAGAAAATATAGGAAGATTTGAAGCAAAGAGTGATGAAGGAATATTTTTAGGTCATGCCATAAATATCCATGCTTATAGGGTTTTAATAAAAGAACGGGAGTGATTTAGAAATCAATAAATGTAGTAATTGATGATCAACAAATCACACCCACTCTAAGTCAAGATGATGATGAAGTTAATATAATTGATATACTTGACTCTTCATCTAAATCAATTGATACTTAAGTAAGATCAGTTAAAGACCATCTGACTGATTAAATACTTGGTAACCCTAGTATTGGTGTACAAACAAGAAGATAATTAAAAAATATCTATAATTATGTCTGTTTCACTTTCCAAATTGAATCTGCCATTGTAAATGAAGCATTTGCCGATGAAAGTTAGATAATTGTCATGCAAGAAGAACTAAATCAATTTGTTAGAAATAATGTGTGGTACTTGGTTTCTACAACTTCTAATAAATATGTAATTGGAACCAAATGAATTTTTAAGAAAAAAACTGATGAATTAGGTAATATTATCATAAATAAGGCTTAACTGGTTGTATAAAGGTACACGTAAATAAAAGGTATTGATTACGATGAAACCTTTGCACCAGTTGCGCACCTTTAATCCATAAGATTATTTATTTTGATGGCATATCATAAGAAATTGAAAATATATCAAATGGATGTTAAAAGTGCATTTCTAAATGGTGACTTACATGAAGAGGTTTATGTTGAACAACCTAAGGGTTTTAAGGATCCCAAATCTCCAAATCATATATACCGTCTTAAAAAGGTACTTTATAGTTTGAAATAAGCTCCGAGGACATGGTACAAAAATTTGACTAAATTTTTATTTAGTCATAACTTCATTATGGGTAGCACTGATAAAACTTTATTCGTCAAAAAAATATAACGATCATATACTAATAGTTCATATCTATGTCGACGATATAATTTATGGATCTACATGCACTCACCTATCAATTGAGTTTATAGATCTAATGAAATCCAAGTTTAAAATGAGTATGGTTGGTGAACTAAACTACTTTCTTGGATTACAAGTTAAGTAACATGAAGATAGTATATTCATCTCATAAACTAAATACGGCTTGAACCTTATAAAAACGTTTGGGTTTGAGAATAGAAAGAAGTTTAATATTTCAATGAGTACAACTCTTAAACTCTCAAAAGATGAATTAAGTAAAAGTGTAAACTCCCTCCTATATCGAAGCATGATTGGTAGTCTCTTATACTTAACTGTTAGTAGACCTGATATTGGTTTTAGTGTTGGAATATGTGCTAAATATCAATCTAATCCTAAAGAATCACATCTATTACTGTTAAATAGATAATCAGATATGTCACAAGTTCTAGTAACTTAGGACTTTGGTATCCACATGACACATCCATACAAATTTCCAGATATATTAATGCAAACTGGGTAGGTAATGTTGACGATAGAAAATCTACTAGTGGTGGATGTTTCTACATAGGGATCTGTTTAGTATCCTGGCTTAGTAAGAAATAAAATTTTATCTCTTTTAGCAGCTAAAGCTGAATATATGCAGTTGGTAATGCCTGTACTCAGCTCATTTGGATGAAAAAATGTTAGCTGATTATGGTATTGCACAAGATACAATAACATTATACTGCATAACTCGAGCGTAATTAATATTTTAAAAAATTCAATCCAACATTCTCGTACTAAATATATCGATATTCGATACTATTATATTCGAGAATTAGTTGAGGACAAGAGTATTGCGCTAGAATATATTCAAACTGAGAAGCAGCTTGCAAACATACTAACCAAACAGCTCGACAGGGCTAGATTTTCCAATTTAAAGCATGATATTGGTTTGTGTATTATTAATTAAATGTATTGTTTATGCTTTTATTTATTTTATATATTTATTAATTAAATGCATGAAATGATAATAAAATGATGATAAAAAATTTTAAAATTTTAATAAAATTTCAGATTTTTTGTGTTGCTCGACTGGTCAAGTAAGTACTTGACTAGTCAAACTCTCGACTAGTCGAGCACGTGCTCAATCGGTCGAGGACCACACGATTTCACCTAAAATGGAAAAAATCATTTTTTCCATTTAATTTTTATCTTCTTCCTTGACTAGCCGATGGCTCTCTCGACGAACCCAACTTCTAATCTTGCTTGTAAGTGATTTTTTTTTTTTTTATTTCTTTCAAGATTTGGGCATTTTCTTGCTAGTCAATCTCTTATTTGTGGTTTATTTTTAATTTCAAACCCTATTTGTAGTGGGCTTTAAGAAAAATCTAATCTATCCACAATCACATTACTCTCTCTAATTATTTCTTATGTAAACATTAAATGGAGCATTGTACTAAAAGAATGGTAAAACACAAAAGTCATGGTAGCTCGTCAACTAGGCTGACTCCATCTAATGTGAGAACCCTAAGGGGCCCCGAAGAAAATTCGGAGCACATTAGGGATTTTTGCTCAAGATACATAATTATTGAGCGTAGTGTTAGTCTTGCCCACATTGCTCCATTTGAATTTATTCCTCTACTTTCAAATATCGAATAGGAAGACATTTTTGGTTGGGGTGGAACGACTTACCGTTCCATAGCGCAAGCGATGTACACATCTATTTGTGATGTGTCTCTCGAAGACTTCTTTTTTACAATTAAATTTGTAGAAGACACATTTACTGTAAACCCCGTATCCTAGACCGTACCGTTCTATAGACTTTCGCGGTCTTCCTGGTCAAATCTCGGCAACCTTTGACCCTTAACTGGTATTTAGGCGCAACCCTGCGTTGCACACCGTCAACCCGTATCGACTCAACCTAAGATTTATACCATAGCGACCGCGCCGTCATCGCTATTCTGATGTCGTGACTCGCCTGCCAAGGCGATACCCTGGTCAGGAGATGTGGGCCATCGTTCGGTGCGAGGAAAATGCCGAGCGTTGTGAAACCCAAGAGAATCTTTACGAATTGTCACATCAATCCATCAATCTCAACATGTCAAGTACACATCACCTTTCACCATTTCCCAAGCAAGCCCCAAAGTCAAAAAGTTCTTACAAAGCCATACTTCTCTTACACAAATTGCCACAAAAGTCAAAAAGCTCTTACACCCATCACTCACCACATCCATCACCCATCACTCTCTCTCTCTCTCTCCCTTTACAAGTCTCTCTCTCTCATTTTCAAACCTAATTCTAAGTAAGAGAATCCCTATACATCCAAGCCTTTCCATGGAGAGAAAAATGCATGTGTAAGGCCCACCTTTCCATCCAAAGATCTCTCATCCTAGTCATTCATTTCTCATCTTCCTCCATCAAAGAGAAGCACAAGGAGGCCGACAAGCCGAGGGAGCAAGAAGATCAAGCGGTGAGTGCTTTAATAGAGTAGTTTTTCATATTTTTAAGATGGGCCAAGCGAGACCAACCGATTAATGGTTTTGATCTCACTTGGGACCCTAAGATGTGGCCGATGGCCCACCTTGATCATCAAGATCATTCCATGATGGGGCTATTCTCTATGGACCCCATCATGAGGTTTATTTTTCTTGTATACCTAGGGTCATCTAGACAGTCTATTTTAGTGGAGAAGGGATCTCCACCATTGGATTTTGATTTAATGGGCCCATGTGTAATGGGAGCCACTTGATGTATGATTGGTTGCAAGGGAGGGCCCATAGTGTTGGGGGTCCCTCCATCACGCATGTCCCACTCTCTATCTCTCTCTCTCTTATGTGTTGTGGGCCCCTCCCTATCTTGTATGATCCGCACCATCCCATCCGTGGGGCTCACCTTGCGGTCCATCCTTGGGTGCCTGGGTATAGGAGAATACAAATATCAGTTTGATTCAAAATAAATAAATAAATAAATTCAGGTGGGCCACATCCCTATGGGACCCACCATGATGTTTGTGTTACAACCACACGTCGAGCGTCAAGGCTGGATGCTGGCCAGTGACACCCAGCCCCATAGCTCAACTGGCAGGCTGCATGGAGATACCTCGTTTCAACACTTAAGGTCTCGGTATTGATCCTTGTTGAGGGTGGCTAACATGGAGTGTGTACTGGCATATAGGGTGCACTGATGGTGGGGTCCATGAGACCCACTCCCGTCCTACACCCCTCCAAATGGGCCACACCAAGATGTATGTGCTTTATCCAAACCGTCCACCATTCTGGACGGTGGGCCATGTCCGTGTGGGGCCCACTTTCATGCTCAAATCCATAGCTCACGGGCAGACTGAGTGGAAGTCCCTGGTTTCAACAGTGGGCCCCATGGTTCATGTGGTAGATAGAGTGAAAGATACCTCGTTTAATGCTGAGGTCTTGGCAGGGGTGGGTGCTAGTGAAGTGTGAATGGACGTGGGGTCCATGGGACCATCTCCACCGTTCGTCCATTTAGATGGGCCCACTATGACGCATGCCACATGGGACCCAGCCCCACGTGTGGGCCACCATGATGTAGGTGTATGTCTAGCCGTCCATTTGGACGTTGGATATATCTTATATACTATATATTATATATATTATAATATATTATATATTATGTATTATATATACCAGTTGTGGTGGGCCCTACATGGGACCCACCTTTGTCTTGTTACAGAACAGAAAAGAAAAAGAGAATATAAAAATAAATAAAAGCAACTATGCTGCTCGTTCAAGCAGCACGTGGCTACTCTCTCTCTCTCTCTCTCTCTCTCTCTCTCTCTCTCTCCCTCCCTCCCTCTCTCTCTCAACGTCCGTAGTTAATTCTGTGGGCCCCATACCCACCCTAGATGTATGTGTTTCATTCCCCTGACATAGGTCCCAATGATGTATGTGCCTTGTCTACACCGTCTGTTGTTTGAACGGTGGGGCCCACCATGATGTATGGGTTGTATCCATACATCCTACTACTTTGAAAGATCATTTTACCACATGAGCTAACAAATGAGTTAGATCTATAGATCAAATAGACCCCACTTTGGTATATGCATGGGGCCTATTTTGAGTTATTTGAGGTCGTCCATTGAGACCCCACATTGGTATATGTACGAGACCCACCTTGTTATAGGTAAGGCCCATGGATTGAGGCCCATTTGATATATTTTAAGGCCCATGGATTGAGGCCCATTTGATGTATTCTAAGGCCCATGGGTTTAGGCCCATTTGATATATTTTAAAGCCCATGAATTGAGGCCCATTTTGATGTATTCTAAGGCCCATGGGATTAGGCCCATTGTGATGTACTCTAAGGCCCATGGGGTTATGGCCATGGTTATGGCTCATTGTGATGTACATAAGGCCCATTGATGTGGCCCACTTGATCTATGTAAGGCCCATATGAGGAAGCATCGGAGGCCTATGGGTCGAGGCCCTATGGGATGCCCTTAGGGTCCATTACAATGTGTGATTCCTCCATGGTTTGTGTAAGGATGTTTCACGACGGGTTATGCCTTGGGAGCAATGATGGTTTGATGTATACATTACTAGTTATAATGTTAGTTAAATGTCCACATTACGACTCTCCCTTGGGCCCATTAATAAGCCCGTACTTATTGTGTATAGGCCGTCTAGGTCCATCTGCGTTGTAAGGATAGTTCATTACTTTATTACATGTTTAGTATAGATCCATGACTCATGATCATACGCATCATATGTATGCTTGATATGAGAAGTGACTGATCATAGCATATGCCTTCGGACAGATTATTTATTGGCTTCCGGTTAGGCGGTGTTGTCCTACATGAGCGCACGATATGCGCAGGATTTCTGCATGACTGAATAGTGTGATTCATGCATTCAATTATGTGTCACGGTTACTGTACACCCTAGCGACATCAGGACCGTAGCCTCCACGGGCATATCATAGATGGCAAGATTGGATATCAAAAATCTTATTCTACATGGGGTGCTATAGATATCCCTGGGTGAAAGTCCCTAAACCCTTATGGTACCAAGAGGTTGCTCCAACGTCTAGACCAAGTGGGTACAGGAGTGCCGAGTGTCAATTACCAAACGGTCGCGCTTTCTACTGTGTCGTGGTGAGTTGGAAGGGGGTACGGCCTTACCCACCTAAGAGTAGGGGGTAAAGCTAGGATGAGTTTGACCAGCTCGAGGAATGGGTCCGCTATTGACGAGCCGAGCCCGATATTGGCAGGCAAATAGTGAGGTCTCTTCCACTTACCTTATTGCGGGCGATGGGGCGACGAACTAGTTTAGAGTGTACTATACCCCGGTGATATCCCAGATTTTAGCTGGATTGATATGTGGACTTAGATGAGGACTCATATGCTTGATTTGCACCTCGCATTACATGGCCTTGGTACGGCCGACATCATTCTTGCCTTGCATCGCATGGCCTTGGTACGACCAATAGTATTCATGGATCCATCAACATATTTCGCATTACTCTGATATTGCATGATCATATTACCACCTTGCGTATATACTTTCACCACCCTCTAAGCTTTCCATAAGCTTATGCACGACAGTTGCATGCAGGTGACGTTGGACCACAGCAACGCTGAGGCAGGAGCGCATACCAGATCAGCTTGGAGTTTTTACCCATTATCATTGTATTTCCCTTTATGCTCATTATACTTGTAAAGTTTTTTTTATCATAATGAAAATGTAATGGAGTTTTTGGTTGTTGTTTGTGGGTTATGTCTTTGGTTATGCTTATTACGAATCAAACTGATGTTGAAAATCCTCCTCGTAGCATCCCATGATCGAAACCTCCCGAATAGGCGCTGGAAGCTGAGAACGGGGTTCTATGGAGGCTGTCGACACCAGATTCGGCGATCGAGAATTTTGTGAGCCCGGTTTCTGAGTTTGGGGCGTGACATTTACTGTAAATCGTTATACTATGTCAGCATTGACTGAGATTGTTGTTGTAGATGATGCAATTCCAATCGATAATCTAACTGACAAAATGACACATATTGAACAAAAAAATGATTACTTATAAGCTATGTCGTTTCAATGCCAAATGAAAATCTTGTAATGCACTACGTGCCAACCAGATGCTCCCCAAATATTGAGTCCTGCATCGGATCTTTACGTCAAAATTTATCATAGGTCTGGGAACAAGTCGGAACTTTATCCCTTCATGACTTGTGTCGTCTATTCGGTTGTGTCTAGTACACAAGTCTATCTTCCTTCTCTCATACACTATCTCATTATCCAGTTTTTTCTTCATCCTGGTCATGTTCTATTCCATTTGCCTACCTCATGACGTGTATTGCTTTTATACTATAATGTCACAATTCCTCCGTCTGAGACACCAAAGTCGGATTACCATTTAACAACACCAATTTGAATAAGATGAATCTGAAATTTCTTCCTGGTCAACGTGACGAAGAAGAAGAGAAAGAAGCACCTGCATTTGAAGACACGTTAATGGATGACATATTTGCTGAGCTCGATGAGTCGGATGATCCAAAAGATCCAAACTATTAACCTTCTTAAGTTAATGATCGAATGAAATCATTGGAGGAGAAGGTTGAGTCTCTATGAGTCTCATAGGACAATGTGGTTTAAACTCAGAAATCATCAACGAATTGTAGATGAAAAAGTACTTCCACCGCATCACCAAGAGTTTGCACCAACTTGACCCTTCTATGCTTGCTCCTTCATCATCTGGATCCAACTGAGTTTATTACATTTTCTTTTTTATGGGGCTGTATAACCTTAATTTTACTTGGTTTGCTTGATAACTACTTTACACTCTCCTTGGATGATTATTTCCTTATTTTGACAATCTAATATGCTACTTTCCTTAATTTATTCATATGTTTTATTTATTCTAATTGTTTCTGTAGTTATTCATATGTTTTAACTTGACGATTAACCTATTTCTTCTCTTGTCAACTTGTGACAAAAATGGGGAGAGAATTGGGGCATGTATGTTTTAATATTTTGAATATATGATGTATGTAACCGATAGGAGAATGAATATGCTTAAATACTTGAAGAATGCTTTGGAATGGAAGGTTATGTGTTATAATATAGGGAAAGTGCAAATTGAGGGGGAGTAGTAAATTTTTGCAATCTTCAATAACTCGTTTACAACTTGAATACAAGGATATAAGGCTTCATTCGGGCTTCATTCAGACTCTTATAATACTAAGTGTTTTGTCACGAAATTGACAAAGGGGGAGATTGTAAGTGATATTATGTTTAAAACACATTTTACACGTTGTTTGTAAAATTTTGTCTTATCAAAACATCTTAGCAAATGATCTTCAAGTCAAGCTCATGTTGAAGTTCAAGTCAAGCTCAAGTTGAAGTTCAAGTCAAGCTCAAGTTGAAAATAAAGCTCAAGCTCTACTTAAAGACTAAGCTCAATCTACAAAAGTTCTAGTAGAAGATCAAGCACCTTTAAGTGGTTCAAGTCTCTAACATACTTCAAGGCAATGACATTCAGTCCATACAGGTATTATAAACCTTAGGTTTAGGTGCTTTCAAAACATATTTAAAATTGGGTTTTATACTTATAATTGACTGAGTTTCGACAAGCTTAAGTTGTGGCTCGACCAGTCTAGGAATTTCTCGACTACTCCAAGTTTTAAACAAAGTGAAACAGAATTTTTGTTACTCCTTCGACTAGTTGAGTGAGTCTCTTTGATTGGTCGAAGGACCTCCTTCGACTAGTCAAGTGTTCCTCGGCTCGAAGTCTAACAACTAAAATCGTTCAGATTTTGGCATCCTTGATCAGCCGAAGACCACTTTCAACCAGTCGAGTAGGGCCTTCAACCAGTCGAGCATGGCCTTCGACGAGTCAAAGATCTGTTAGATCTTATCCCACTCAAAATTGAAAATTTATTAGAACTAAATCCGGTGCTTAAACGAGTCACAACAACAACTTCCGTGCCTGTGAATTAAGGTTCTTTCTCAATCCGAAAAGACAATTCAAGTCTACTAAAATACTTCTGTAGGAGAGAAAGAAGCATCAGTTATTGTCAAGCTATCAAGTGATATTTATAAATCATTTAATAACTTTTTTGTTTAATTCCTTAATCTCTAATTCTATCATTCTGATTCAAAAAAGAGAGGGAATACTCTTCTTTTTGAGATTTAAAGGAATTAATACAAGTGACCATTATTTTAAATCTAATTAAAACCAATAGAACCCTAGACCTTTTCCATCGAACTGAACATTGAACATTCATCATTCAAGAAAAGCGATTCTATGGCTACAACTTCTTCTACGGTGAAGATAAGTATAAATTTTCATTTTGTATTTTGATTTTTCTGAGATAACAAGAAAATCTCAAATTTAGTTTTTCTGAGATAAGTCAAAAAATCTCATTGAGGGGTTTCTTTGTTTGTGATGACCCAATAAAATCACAACAGTATCAGGTTTTAAGGTGACCCTGTGAAAATCTTATTCATAATGAAAGCCCAGATTACGTGGTTAGTAATCTTAGGAATGGAGAAGGTGTGGCTGTTTGAGAACAGTTGTTGACACACCGAATCACTATAATTCTTAACGTAGTGGTGAATGTTTTTATTATTTTTGTGGTGAATGGTTGTAATTTATTTTATGATAAAGTGGTGAATGTTTGTAATAAATACTTTTATTTACTCTTGCATAGTGGAATTTTGATTCTTATAACATTCGGGAAATAAGGTTGTTCTGTCACGCCCTAGACTCAGTAACCGGACTCACAAGGAATCCGATAGCCGGTTCTGGCCGTAACAACCTCCGTAGTATCCCATTCTTGGCTCCTGAGGCAGGTTCCGATCCTTGGATCTTACAAGGAAGATTTTCATAACAGTATAATCATTTCTAATACGAGCATACCCATGATCACAGCAAGTATATCTGAGCATAACAAATGCATACATTACAAAATCTACTAAGAATTTGAACTTTTACAAGTTTTCATAAGGTCCAAAATGACATACATAAGATAATAGAAGAAGGAGAGAAAAATTCTGCAACACCGGGGTCCTTAAGCTCAATTCTAATCCAAGCTCTACCGCTACGACACCTGCCTAGGATCTCCTACATGCATCAATCGTGCATAAGCTTATAGAAGCTTAGAGGGTGGTGAAAGTGTACGACAATAGTGTGTAGAAGAATAATAGGAGGTACGGGAAGGAAAATATGCTCAATGACAATATCACTAGCCTTACCAAGGCCTATCATGAGTACTATGCAATGAGTATTGGGCCCCTTACTAAGGCAATGCATAAGGGGGCTTATACAGCCAATGCGAATGCAATATGAAGTGATGTCAGTGCTCATATTTGAATCCACATATCAAGTACATTTTTCAATCATAAGGAAATCACCGAGGTCCAGTGCACTGCTGGATGAATGTCACTCTACAGACCCGTATAATCAAACGAGCGTAAGAGACCTCACTACCTGCCTGTATACAGCCAATCACCAGCAAGGCCTGAGGTAGCGGACCTATTTATGAGCTGGTCAGACTCAGCCTAGTAATGCCTCATTACATCAAGCGAGTAAGGCAACACCCCTAGCCAACCGACTACACGACAGTGAGAGTCGTGGCCTAACGGTATAAGGCCCTCGTGTGCTCATAGTTTCCACTCGGTCACAGCATTGGGGCAAATCCTTGAGACCATTGAAGTTTTAAAATTTTCACCCATGGGCATCCTATGCACCCGGTATGCTCAAGTAATATTCCTAGTGTCCACACATACGACCATCCACGAATATCCCTGGGTAGGCAAGGCCCTAATGAAGCAAGGATAGTATCATTATACAATGCAATGCTAATGCATGAGTCACACATACAGATCATGCATTAGCTTCAGGCACTCAATGTGCATGAGGGGAGAAACTCCATCCTTCTATGAATATCATACAATGCAATCAATTCACACAGATGATGCATATGGGTCACAATGATGTAAGAGTGCTACCTATAGAATATATTCCTCATTTTCAAGGAGGGACAAATTCTAAATACCTAGACAGGTACTCTAAGGAGAAGTGTAGTCCTCTAATGGGGGCCCAATACTTTGGGATGGCTTACAAGCTAAGAGACTCATAAAGCCAAAAGGAGGAAACAATCCTAACAAGGTCCAAGGTATGCCTTTAACCACCTATAGGAACTCTATAGGCCTACCTTAGGATAACCAAAGAGGACATCCAACCTCAACTGGGTCCCAAAAGGTAGCTCGCTACGCATATAAAGTAAACTCCAAGGCCCAAGCAATCCATGGCCTGGTGGACCATACACTAAGCCTAATACTTAGGTATCATAGTGGGCCCATAAACAAGGTTTGGGCCTAACCATAATCGTGATGAGTTCACTCATTGTGGTGGGTCTAATGGGCAGCCCATTATTTCAAACATATGGGTAATCCTTGCATTTAAAACAAGTAAGTTAGACCTCAAATCTAGGCCCATGCATGGATTCATTTTAAATGGGCAAGCAAGGGCCCAACTACTTGAGTATTTAGCCCATAAAACCCATCACAATAGTGTGCTATTTATAAGCCCAAGGGCCAGGGGTTTATCAAGAAAATTCTAAGTCAAAGGGCCTAGGAATCCCAACATACAAATATGAATATTATTCCAATAAAATTCCAATTGAAGTGAGCCTTAAGTATACAGTAATTAAGCCCAAAATCTAATAAAAAAAATAGGACAAGATATGTATAACAATATCCCCAAATTTGGTAGACCATGTTGCCCCAAAACATCCATTTGTGGGTAGCAACCATGGGCATAATGCTGAAATTCCAACCCACACACAATTTGAAATTTCTGAAAATTTAAAAATAATAATTAAATTATATGTTTATTTTAGTTCCTGGTGACCCATACATATCACAAAAAAAATCATCCAATGGGCCCCATAAATAGAAAACTACATAGTAAGGATGATCACTAGCTTTTAAGACCCTACATGAATGAATGGTGGGATATAAATTACATTAAGATGGGCCCATAAAGTGCCCTGGACGGCCAACCAAGGCTAGACGCCCCAGCCTAGGCGTATCAACCTATGGGGCCACTCTATGTTGCACCACGGTTGGTACAGGGCCATGTAGGCCCTGAAAATTCATAGGGTTGTCGTCCCATGGGTGAGCCACATCTCCACAAAATTTCATGATTTTTGGATCCTCAGAAATATTTTATTTTAATTCATGATTACAATATATCCAGAAATTTTAGGCGTCCCAGCCTAGTGGGCCAGTCCAGCCCTTGCCACGGTGTGCACAGAGATCCGTTGGCCCCAAACATTGGTAGGTGAGTCCTACCATGGGTTATCCACCTCTCAATAAATTTTTAAAATTTTTAGATACTCAAAAATATTTTAATTAAATTCAGAATTACAATCTATTCAGAGTGAAATGTTGCTGGAATTTTAGCTATCCCTACGTTTGAGATCACATGGAGTGGGCCTGGACCCCCTCAAACCCTTGAAAATTTGGGGGAATAGTGGTCCTATATTTGGTTAACAAATGAGGTCCACTCAGGTGGCCCATTTCTATCAAAACTTTAGGTGAACAAGATGATTTCTACTATACTACATTGTTGAACTACCTAGAGAATTCTGGGCAGTTACCCATCTTTGGCACAGCCCATGCGCCTCAATTATGAGAGGTAGGGTGTGGGCCCCATCCCACATCAAAGTGGGATCCACACACTATAAATCCCCTAAAGAAATTTGGAGAAAAAGAATCTGAAAATGGTTCTAATCATTAACCCAAAACACCTACTCTAATTGGGCTGAAATCTAGATAGCAACATATGTTGTCCATATTTTGGCCCATGCATAAAAATCAAAGGGCCCATGGCCCTGATTTAACTTGTGGGCTCCACCTTGATATTCCAGCAAAATTCCAGGCCCTTGGTTTCATTTAAACCTCTATAAAAAAGGAGGTTTGGAGATCACCCAAACCATTCATACATGCTTGGGGCTGGACATCCATTCAAGTGGGCTTGGACGTCCACCCTATTTGAAGCCTGAGAGGTTGTTGACCTTCATTGGTGGGCCTCACCTCATCAACAAACATGAAAGGAAATTTCAGAGAAATGAGAGGGTGAAAGAGTGAGATTCGGCCATAGGTGGGTGGTCCTGCCACTAATGGACCACCCACACCCCATCCACACCATTACTATCCTTACAAACTTCATGCATAGAAACTTACATAGAAAATAAAGTACTGGATGGTGGGGATTCCTCTCCTCACATGTATGCAAGGCCTATATGGCCTTCGATGTACAAGAAATGGGAAGAAGAAGAAGCCTCATAGTGGGTCCATGGAGAATGACCCACGATAGCTAAGTTATACAAGATCTAAGCAATTAGCCCTACCTAGGAGCCATGTAGGGCCTCCACAATGGATTGGTGGGCCCTACATGCTTCCATGTATGAGGTAAAAGAAAAAGGAAGGAGGGAGGAAGAAGAAGAAGAGAAGAGACCAAGGAGAACACTCACCTCACAAGAACACCAAGAATCTTCTGCCACTAGACTCCTTAGGCTCCAAGGTCCATAGATCTAAGGTTGAAATCTTTCTTCAAGGGTTAGATGGGAGGGACTTAGAGGGAGAAGGGGCTGGAATAATGGAGGGAGGTGGGATGGTTTGGAGTTGTTAGGGAAAGAAGAGAGAGAGAGAGAGAGAGAGAGAGAGAGAGAGAGAGAGAGAGAGAGAATGAGAGGGAAAAAGAGAGAGGGAGGGTTTTAAGGCAAGCAATCATTTCTCTTTTGCCTTGGTTAGAGAAGAGTGATGATTGTTATAGGGAGTTAGAAATAATATTATAGGGTTAGTAGGCTTTTTAGGTTTGTGGGTGGTGTTTTAGATATAGGTGGCATAAGATAGGGCTTAGGTAGTGTGTATGTGTAGTGTGTTAGAAATAGTGTCAAGAGATGGGACCTACTTAGAAATATGTGCACACTATCCCTAGGTGGGCCATATGACCATGATAAAGGGCTTAGAAAATGAAATACAAAAAACTTATGATTTATACGTTGGCTGGACGTACAAGATGGGACGTTGAAATCGCAACAACAAAGCGGACAAGACACAGGTTTCGGCTCGATTTGAGTCGGGTTTATATGACTGGACTTAAGGATGACGACAAACATTATTCGAGGGTTGCGGGTCATCGAGATTCGACCGGTAGGACCGCAAGAATAAGAGAAATGAAATGCACACTCATACACACACATGCACACACCCGTACTCCGGTCGGGTCTTACAATCCTCCTCACCAACAAGAAATTTCATAAAAAAGAAAGGCAAAACACCACTATCCTATATATAACAATCATCAAAGAGAAGGCAATACAAACAATTATACATCAATCAATCATAAAAAAGTGGAGATAACGCTATCTAATCTCAGCCTCATGTTCCCAAGACGCATCACCCTCCGAATGATGACCCCATTGCACCTTTACCTGGGTAATGACCTTAATCCAGAGGTCTTCTCCTTCCGATCAAGAATACGAATCAGCTGCTCGATGTAGGAAGCATCCTCATGGACCTCGAGTGGTAGCCAATCAATCACAGGAATAGAATCCGACCCACATTTTCATAACATAGAAACATGGAACATGTCGTGGATCACGGACAACTCAGGAGGTAAGACAAGCCTAAAGGCCACAGTGCCCACGCGCTCGGTAATCTTAAAAGGTCTAATTAATCTCGGGGCAAGCTTACCCTTCACATCAAAGTGAACCACACCCTTCATAAGAGAGACCTTAAGATATACCATGTCCTGTCCCCGACTGTGAACTCGAGGGGTCGACGCCGACGATTAGCAAAACTCTTCCACCGGCTCTGAGTTGTGCGCATCCTAAATAATTCAACTTAAATATATGTATTATGAAATGTTATTTATTTATACTTAAAGTTTTATATTAAAATGATATGTATATAACTACCGTATACAAAATATTATGAAAATAATATTATAATGAGTAATAATTTTATAATGTATGAATGAATTATAAATACTGATGTAGTACTAAATATCTTCTATGAATATGAGTACTAAATTTATTAGATATTTTAATAAGATTTTATATGACTTAACAACATTGATATTATATACTAATAAACATGTAATCCATAGCACGTATATGACAATATATTAATATTAAAATTTATATATTATTTGAATAAAAGCATATGATGGTGTGCTTAAACACATAAGTGATCCCTTAAGATATTTTAAGCATTGATAGTCGAAATCACAGTCGATGATAAACAACTTAGAAAAAAAAAATAATAATAATAATAAAGATAATAATATTAATGATATTAAAAGCATTGAAAATAAATAGCTCATACTATAAGTGTGTATTAGGCCATATGATTCATAGACCAGCCACTAAATTCTAGCTTAAGTGGTCCATAGGACTCTTTCAGCCGTTGACATCCAAATTCAAGATAATCCAACTAGCGGATCAGCTAGGATCCATGCTTAAGGCCGAGAATCACTTGGTATGGCCCACCTAGGCTTTAGATCCACCTCATCCTTAGCCTAAGGTCCTAATTGGACCTATGAAACCAAATGAATGGAGTGGATTTCATCCAAATACCATTGTGGACCCCACCTGAATGTTGCATGCACACATTTCACGTGCACCCGCCGTGCACCGGTCGGCCCTGCACGGTCAAAGCTGGCTGACCCGCTATTTCCTTAAGCGGAGAGAATCTCTCTCTCTCTCTCTCTCTCTCTCTCTCTCTCTCTCTCTCTCTCTCGTTGCGCCAGCTAACGACAGCGTCCTTTTTGGACCCACCATGGCCCACAAATGGGGACCCACATTGATGATCCAGACCATCCATCTTGTGCACAGCAAGGTCCTGACCAAAACCCAACCTCTCCCGCACGTGGAAACACATGTGCGTGCGCACGGTTCTTGACACAAATAGCCCCTACTAACACTTGTTTCCAAAAATGGAAACTGCTTTCTGTGCGCCAGCTTGGCGATCCACGTGCGTGAGAATCCATCGATCTTGGCCATACATATGAGATAAATCATAGTCGTCCATTCATAAGAAGTCGGTTTAGGTTTTTCTTTATACCAGGAAAATAAAAACGGCCGATTTCAGCCTAGACCACTGTTTTGATGGTGGTTTTGACCAGATTGAATCTGGGGTGCTCATTGATGATCTTGTGGTTTAGAATAGCTAGAGAGACCCCGTATATAGCTACAGATTGAGTGTATTAGGGCTTCTCACAGTCGGATAGAGAAAAGCAGCCGTTTCCTCCTTTGCTCGAACCCACCATGAAAACCTCCCTGGAGCTTCACTCCAACCATTCTCCAAGCTCCTCTGATCTCATACACACCACCTACAACAATCAGTTCGAAGAAATAAACCCCCGTTTGCAACCTGCCATTAATGCTTGCATCTTCTTCCTCGACGTTTTACCACACCGGGTCGATGTGGTTTGGGTCAGATCTTGCTGGATGTCCGAGTATTTCAACTGGACCTTCAGTAGGTGAAAAGAAAAGAAATTGAGGAAGAAACAGAAGGAAAAAATAAGAAAGGATTAGAGAGAGAAAGGAAATAAGAGAGGGAAGAAAGGAGGAGATTATAGGGGCTATTCTTGCCGAGCTCGGGTCGTGGTTGGGTCAAGTCCAGATTTTCTAGACATATTTGATAGGAAGGAAGAAGATGAGGAAGCCAGGGAAGAATGAGAAGGTGGGGGAGTGGATTCGAGTGGGGAATCCGAATTGTGGCCGAGTCAGTGGTCCGTAACTCGCTGGTGCGATTGCCTGACTCACTGGTTCAGGTTGTACAGATTAGACCAGGCCTAGTTTGCTCGAACAAATTTACTGGTGTGTAGGCCTGAGTGAAGCAGAAAAGAAAGAAGAGAGAGACAAAAGAGAGAGGGGTTGAGACAGGGTTGCTACCGAGTCAACTCGGATGAAACCGAGCATGACTGGGTCAAGTTGGGTTTAGACTAGGTCCATGTCTTGCTGGACATTCCAGCAGGTGAAGAAAGAGAGGCACTGAAAGGGAGGAAGAAAAGAAAGAAAAGAAAGGGAGAAAGAAACAGAGTAGGAGGGAGAAAGCAGATGTGTGCTTTTGAGCCGAGTCGACTCGACCCAAACCGGGTCAGCAAGGTGAGTATTTTCATTTCGTCAACTGGGTTCGTCGTTAGTTCCTTTTGTTGTTAATTAGATCGCTATTATTTTCTATCTGTTGAAGTGATCAATGCCATATTAATGACATCGACTAGAAATTTTAAATAAATATTACAATGTGTTAATTAGTGCTATTTTATTATTATCATCAAGTATGACTCTATTATTGAATATCATCATCATTAGTGTTATTATAATTATTTTAATTATTAAATATGGCTAACCATTAGTAGGTTACTTGTGCTCAAGTTAGTCAGGATAAACAGAATTGTAACTAACAGATTGTGGTATAGATTAAGTTATCTCTCTCAAATATTACCCTTAATAGTAGATCCTAGCGATTATCGTCATCATAACTATTATTATTACTATGGTTGCTGCTCTTAATGTTAACAATTACTTCTTGATTATCAAATTAACTTGTTACCATTTCCATCATCATTAGGATTTGCAAATATCAAGAATGCATGGCCAAAAGTAAAGTACCTATTCTAATAATAGTTATTATATACAAGAAATTAAAATAATCTCATTGTTAAATACTGAGGTATCGTTCTATCATAAATAACATATCATAATATTAATTACCACCATGACGATTATTAACTAATATTAATTATGACACTAGCGTTAATGAATATTACTAAATCAACACTAAAATCAAGTGCACACCAACTAGGGTCCAAACCCTAAGATCTGAGCCTAGACATAGACTCTAGGGTGAAACCCTAAAGATAAAGTAATTCAAACCCTAGGCTATGATCCTAAATCCTAGGTAATAAGTAGAATTAAGACCTAATTGTACAAATTCATGATTTGTGGTAGGATACAATTCTAAGGGCGCAAGAACTTAGCGCACTAGAAGGCGATTCAACGTATAAGGTGATAATTTTTCCCGTTGAGCTTTTCATTTTCTCATTAACTTAAGTTATAGTTTTTATTTAAATTTATAATTGATATTTTTCTCTTATAATCACATGTGTTAGCTGGTAGAAATTGAATTGCTATATTGCCTTCTTAATGTTCATCATGTATATTTGTTCATACTTGTAGATTATTCGTGTATTTCTTATGGACTTTAAACTGGTACATTAGTGGAAAACCCCCACCTATAAATGTATACCCATACTTGGGATGTAACCCGACCGGTTGTGATTAAAATGGATCTTTGACTTAGTGGTTATTGAGTGGTGGTCTAAACGGATCATTAATGTGGGCCTACCATCCAGGGTTGTTGTAACACCCTGAAAATCAGGGGTCATGTAGAAACCCAACTCCCGAGTTCCAAAATGTCACTTATGCAACAAATATGATTATGATTTAGATGTTGTCTGAGTTAGTGCATTAACATGAGTGAGATTATACCAAAACTGTAATTCATACTCCAGATCCAGTGATAAAACACAAGCGGAAGACTAGAAGATATATATCACTATATGTAAAACAAAACAATCTCGATCTGTCTCCAAAGTATGAATGTATCTCTAAGTCACATATACATATACCAAACTAAAAATCAAATGTCACATGGCAGTCTAACTAGTAAAATCCTGCTGATCCAGGCCACCTATGCGAAGCCGTCAGAAAACTACATGTACGAGAACTCATCCTGGTCCTCGTAGTAGTCCGGCTCCACATCCTGAATCGCCTTGCTATCTGCATCTAAGACAGAGTCTGGTAGGTGTTACAAACACCGTCCCGTAACGTGGGAGTGAGTGATCAACTCAGTGGAATCATAGACCAAAGATTAGCATGTTATCAAATCAATCACGTGATAATAGTAAAGCAAACAATCAGACATTCCTAGATATTGTTATAAATGCAAGGATGAGATGCAGTAATGATGCATGCCCTCACCGACATACTCCCTCATACGACACCATCTTACATCCGCGGCATGCTTTCTTCCCTCAGTGCTCCACATCTTCCAGGCACATGCAATACGATATGGGCATGATTACCCAGTTCTTATTAGTCCCTTTCATACAGCAGGATTGGGAAACTAAGGTACTTCCCTTATATCATTCCCAACAAAGATCCTGTCTAGGGTCGTCACTCCTAGTAGTCTCATACGATGATATATTTCTAGGTCACTGCAAGGGCTGTCAGGGCTATTGCACCGCTCCCCCATCACCTTATCAATACAGGCCTAGTCTGTACTCTTGTCGCTACGAAAGGGTCGTCGCCTCACGTAGACTCAGAATACACTCGAGGTCACTACAAAGGGCTCGTCACCAATCAGAGTAAGCTGACAGCTCGAATGTAGTGTCCCATACCACCACAATCGGCTCATGAGTCTGAGGTGCTCATTGGTCACTACGGGGAGGCTCGTCGCCACAGTGTAGGCCGACAGCTCGACCACGGTGTCCCATATCACCATGCCCGGCTCATGAGTCTTAGTGGATTAAGGTACCACAGTTATCAGGATTATCACTGGTAAGTTCAATACCCTAGGTTCAAGCAGTTATGACCAATACAAGGTGAACATACAATGGTCAGTCGGGTTGCTTGACGAGCTCGACTAGTACAAGCGCACCTTAAGCTGAACGACATGAAGTGCATAAACACCTCGTGTGGCCTAACCATTACTGTCAACCCAAGTACAGCTCGGGTTCGTCGACGCGTCCTTCATGGCGAATAGAATCCAACCACGATTTCGAATCTGTTACTGACTGCCTGGACTAGAGTATAGCCTCAAACACTTGTAATCTAAATCAAAAATCATGTAAGCAAGACAGAATTAAAATACACGTAATTCTAGCATGATATTATCATGTTATAACACACATCATAAGCAGTTAAACATACACGAGTATTTCATGCATAAGGTAATCAACTCAAATACAACAAGCATAGAGGAAATCATGTACATCATCAAACTAGTTGAGAATCCAATCTTAACGCTAAACTAGAACAACATTTACTCAATACTTACTCATACGAAACTTTATACAAACACTTAGTCTACACACATTTGCCTACATGACGTATGTCGGCCAATAATGTGCATTAGGGGAATCTCTTCGCCGAACAGATCATACACGCATAACTAGCATAGGTAAACGACAAATACTCATGGCAATCATATTAGCAAATTATGTACGTATACGGTATTTTCTACAAATACCTAAAATACCCTAAATCTCATATCCTTCATACGTATTCAAAATGAAAAACAGACAACATGTTCTACATGTCAAAAAGCATCCTTGTCACTAATCTACTATTAAACAGCATTAAAAGTTTTGAAAACAGATAACCTAAGCATCTAAAATCCGTACCTTATGCCGTAGGAGCGTAACGAATCGAATAGGAACTCTACGCCTTTGCCAACTATGATATGACTACCTATTACACAAGGTAAGTCAGCTACTTCGCTACTTGTATCGATAGAATTCCTAAAACAGGTTAAGGTTTGAGTTTTCTTACCTAGAATGAAGTCAGAATCACCGGAAAAGTGATTTGATTGCGATGGCTAAGCACGTGTAGTAGTAAGGTAGGGTGACAGGAACTTTCCCTCACATCTCTCACACAATCTCTCTCTTTTCTCTCTTCTCTTTGCTAGGGTTTCTCTCAAATTCGTAGGTGAGAGATGTGAGAGGGTTTAAGACCCTTATATAGGCTAAAAACTCACCTATTTAGACTTTAAACCAAGGTATACTTGGGTTATAACCAAATCAGGTCTTTTTCGATCCAAAAGAATACTTCTGAAGGTCCCCTGACCGAATGCGGTCGGACTTAAGCTCATGGATACTGGATTTTGACCACATTAAGTTTTCAGATCGATCGGACTTCCAGATCATCCGTAGCGGACCAGTTTCACTTCAACGGTTACCGAACCTAAATTAGGACTACAAGTTTCTTGACATGAAATGGCCAATTTTCCTGATCTGAAGGTGAAATTTGGTTGGATTCCGACGGTCAGAACGCTTAAAAATAATGCGCAAGTGAACGTGCCAGATTTAAAATTTTTTTTCTAAATCTTTTCCTTTTCTCACTCTCTTCACTCTGAACTTAGTAAAATGGTGTCAGGACATCAGTTAGGCTTGATTTTTAAAACGATTGTCAAGTCCAACTAAGCGGTCACAATGGTCTGAAATTGTAGATATCGGACTTTCGACACGCGGTCTAGATCCAATACCAAGTTACCAAACATTCCCTAAAACAACTGGGTTTAGAGTTGGATCCTAGATTTTAGGGTATTATAGCGTTATCGATTCTACAAGTTTTAGGTCTTGCAGAAAGTATTTAAAGCGAACAACACTAATTTCACAGCCAGTCTAACGTAGTGTTAGGTAACTTAGGTTCATTTTCTAAGAGAATTAATCTTAAGTGATTTCTGATCGAGGTGGTACTCAGGTCTTGGTACGGGATTTTTTGAGGCGTTACAGTTGTTGTGTCCAATAGTTTTCAAGGATGGTCTTTTATCGTATGGTTTTGATACTAGCCCTATGAGGCCTATTTTGATAATTGTCCTATGTGGGTTATTTGATATCGCCCTATGTGGCTTTGTTCTGGTATTTTTCCTATATGGGTTCGATGTTTTATCCTGTGCAATCATGTGATGGTAAGCCCCATATACTGTAATATGATTGGCCACTAGTCGATGAATTTTCATTAAACATCCTAAGATGGTAGCCTCATGGTCTGGGGATGGTGGTAATGGGACACTATGCCCGAGCCATAATATGATTGGCCCATATACTGTAATGGGGATGTTTTATCCCGTGCAATCATGTGATGGTAAGCCCCATATACTGTAATATGATTGGCCACTAGTCGATGAGTTTTCATTAAACATCCTAAGATGGTAGCCTCATGGTCTGAGGATGGTGGTAATGGGACACTATGCCCGAGCCGTCGGCCTACGCTGGGTCATATGCTCCCCGTAGTGACCTTTGAGTTTATCTAAACTGGCTGGTTGTAAATGAACTAATAATGACTTGGCTAATCATGCATACATGGTATATTCGATGGCTTGGATCACTTTGCCTTACGATTACGCTGAATGTTGCGCTTATGACTAGTCATTCAATTTATGATGATGACTTGGATCACTCATGTCCATGTTTAGTATAGTTTCATGATCTGGATGTTTTTATCAAGGCACAGCCCATCTAGATGTTTTTCCCAGGGCACAGACCATCTGGATGTTTTTCCTGGGTCCATAATTGCATTCATGCATCCATGCATCTAATAAGATTGCATTTACTCTGTTTTGGTTGTCTGGATGTTTTATATTATTTCTTACCTAATGGGCGGTGTGTAATCTTGAGGGGAATTCACACTGATTTGGCCACTCATCCATCAAATATACAACCATACAGGTAGTATAGGTAGCTTAAGTGATATACATTTTAGACTTGATGAGGAGCACGGTACGATCGCCAGAGATGCATGACTGTATTTGCTTGGAGGACTTACGTGATCTTACGGCTTATATTTATATGCTTTCTGTCATTCTTCATATATTGAATCATGCTAATCTTGTACTTGTTTGAATTCTAAGACATTGGTTTGTATAAGTCATTATGGGCAACCACTTGTATATTCTAATTGAAATTTAAAATTTTTCTTTATGCATACTTGTCCATTCTACGCTCATCTGCTTACTCTGATGAAAGGAAAAAAAATATACTCGAATTAAACCATCCTTTAAGGTTAACACTCGGGTTTTTGGGACACGGGTCATATACTCGGGTCCTGAAAAGTCGGGGCGTTACAATAGTCTACACAGAGCCATAATGAACCATCCTTCTTCTTCACAAACAATACCGGGGCTCCCCAAGGTGAACTGCTAGAACGCATGAAACCTAACTCCCGAAGCTCATCCAACTGCTCTTACAGTTCTCTCAACTCCAACGGTTCCATCCAGTAGGGGGCCTTCGAGATAGGCGCGGTATCAGGCATTAAATCAATCTGAAACTCCACTTGCAGACACTGTGGCAAACCCGAGATCTCCTGAAATACATCCGGGTACTCACAAATAACTGACAGCTTCTCAATACACCCTGCCACAGAATCCTCGACGATAGAAGCCAAGAAGCTAGATAACGGCTCTCCCCTGGGCTCAACGACGAATTGAAATACTGGCAAGCCGGGAATGTGAAACGTTGTCATGCCCCAAACTCGAAAACTGGGCTCACAAAATTTTTGATCGCCGAATTTGGCGCCGAAAGCCTCCGTAGAACCCCATTCTCGGCTCCCAGCTCCCATTCGCCAGGTTCCGATCCTGGGATGCTACGAGGAGGATTTTAAAGATCAGTTTGATTTGTGATAAGCATAACCAAATACATAACCCACAAACAACAACCAAGAATTTCATTACATTTCCACTATGATAAAAAACTTTACAAGTACAATGAGCATAAAGGGAAATACAATGATGAAGAATAAAAACTCCAAAATGATCTGCAAAGCGCTCTTGCCTCAGTGCTGTTGCGCCCCAACGTCACCTGCACGCAACGGTCATGTATAAGCTTATGAAAATCTTAGAGGGTGGTGAAAGTGTGTGCGCAAGGTAGTAATATGAACATGCAGTATCAGAGTAATGCGGAATATGCAGATGGATCCATGAAAACCATTAGCCGTACTAAAGCTATGCGATGCAAGACATGAATGATATCGGTCATCCCAAGGACATGTGATGTGAAATGCAACTCAAGCATACAAATCCTCATCTATGTCCACACATCAATACAGCTCAAATCTGGAATATCACCAGGGTCTAGTACACTCTAAACCAAATCGCCAACAGATCGCGCGCGATAAGGTAAGTGGAAGAGACCTCACTATCCGTCTGCCAATACCGAGTATGACTCGTCGATAGCGGACCCGTTCCTCGAGCTGGTCAAACTCAGCGTAGCATTGTCCCCTACACTCGAGCAGGTAAGGCCGCACCCCCTTCCAACCGACCACGACACAGTGGAGAGCGCAACCGTCTGGTAATCGGCACTCAATGCTCATCTACCCACTCGGTCTAGACGTTGGAGCAACCTCTTGGTACCATAAGGGTTTAGGGACTTTCACCCAGGGATATTTATAGCACCCCATGTAGAACAAGATTTTCAGTATCCAATCCTACTAACCACGATACGCCTGTGGAGGCTACGGCCCCGATGTCGCTAGGGCGTACAATAACCATGTCACACAAATGCGAGATGCATGTATCACGCTATCCAGTCATGCAACAAATCCTGCGCATATCGTGCACTCATGTAGGGCAACACCGCCTAACCGGGAGCCCATAAATAACCTTCCTGAAGGCATATGCTATGATCAATCACCTCTCATATCAAGCATACATATGGTGCGTATGATCATGAGTCATGAAACTATACTAAACATGTGAATAAGTGATGAACCATTCTTACAAAGCAGATGGGCCTAGACAGCCTATACATAACAAGTACGGACCTATTACTGGGCCCTAGGGAGAGTCGTAATGCGGACATTTAACCAACATTAAACTTGCAATGTGGACGTCAAACCACCATCGCTACCAAGCCATAGCCCGTAGTAAACATCATTACCCAAACCATGTTGGGTTTACAGATTGCAATGGACCGTAGGTACATCCTAGTGGGCCTTTATTACATCAAATGGGCTACATTAGTGGGCCTTACATTTATCAAATGGGCCGCATTATTGGGCTTCACCAATGGGCCTTAGGTACATTGCAATGGGTCACAATCCATGGGCCTCAGAGTATATCAAAATGGGCCTAAGCACATGGGCCCTATATGTCTTAAATGGGCCTAATCCCTTAACTTTATACATATCAAAAGGGCCTAACCCATAGGCCTTATATAACTTAAATGGGCCTAAACCCATAGGCCTTTTTACAAATCAAATGGGCCTAACCCATAGGCCTTTTACAAATCAAATGGGCCTAACCCATAGGCCTTTTGTAAATCAAATGGGCCTAACCCATAGGCCTTATATAACAAATGGGCCATATATCCACAACAAAGTGGGCCCCCAATGGACTATTATCATTGCATTGAGATGGGCCTTGAAACAGGCCAAGGTGGGGTCCACTTGAAAAAAATGGATCTGGCGCATCATTTTAAGCTCATGCCCAAATGAGCTTGTAAAGTGGATAGACGGTTTAGATTCAACACACGTATCATGGTGGGGCTCACTGTCATTGGATAGTGTTCATAGAACACATGCACTAGGGCCCACCGTCCGCTGGACGGTGGGAATTAAACACATAAATCGGGTGGGTTCCACAGTCCACCTGGACGGTGAAAATAAAACCCATACATCACTTGTGGGTCCCATGTGGGGCCCACCGTAATATTTAAATGTCATCCCAGCCGTTCATAAGGTCACTCAGACCTGGATGAAGAGAAAACATAAATTTCATTTTGATCCAAAACTTCTGTGGGCCCGAAAATGAGTTTCAATGGTAGAGGTGCGATCCCACTGTTTCGTGTGGTTTGGGCCACTTGAGCATTTGATAGGGCTGAAATTTGGAGGGGGCCCACCTGACGAGGGGGCCCACAACGTGAACGGCGTGGATAAGAGACATACATCACGGTGGGGCCCACGGCAGGGGCCGGGGGTGGCTGTCCGCCCGCCCGTCGAAGTGCAGCAGGCGTTGCCTGCACGTCTGACACAGCAGCGTTGGCTGCTGTGTTAGCGAATTTTTTATAAAAAAAATCTCGAATTTGTAAGGATTTTCCAGTGTAGGGCCAGCATCAAGGAAATTCACCCTGCCCATTGTATTCACCGGCTCGATACCGACAAACAGAGTCCAAACTTGGGCCTGTTTCGACGCGTAGTAGAAATCTAGGGGACCTTAAACGGTGGAGATGTCACGTCCCAAACTCAGAAACCGGGCTCACAAAATTCTCGATCGCTGAACCTGGCGCTGACAGCTTCCATAGTACCCCATTCTCGGCTCCCAGCACCCATATACCAGGTTCCGATCCTGAGATGCAACAAGGAGGATTTCTACTATCCATTTAACTCATAATGAGCATACCCATAAGCATAACACATGAATAATGAGATGGAAGATGAGAAGGTGGGCCACACTTGGGATTTAGGAGGAGCTTGGACGTGTGGATTTTCTTGCTTGGGAGAGATTTTGAGAATGAATGAGAGAGAGAGGGAAGTGATGGGTGATAAGGGTGATGGAGTGATGTGGTGTGATGGGTGATGGGTTTGGTGATGGATGAGGTAATGTGAAAGTTGACTTTGGGCTTGCTTGTGTAAAGAAAGGTATGGGTTGTTGTACTTGACTTGATGTATGATGTGTACTTGATTGATGGGATTGATTGATTGATTGATGAGACATCTCGTAGAGATTCTCTCGTAATCCACAACGTACGGTGTTTCTTCGACTTGAACGTGAGCCTATATCTTCTATCCTGGGTATCGGGTCAGTGCGCAAGTCGCGGCATTAGAACCGCGGCGACGGCGCGGTCGCTAAGGTATAGGTTTCAATTTTAGACGTCTTTAGCATACAGGTCTCAGCTTAAGATCGCGCGCAAACATTAGAAAGTGGTCAAGGATTGCCGAATTCAACAGGAAGGATCGCGGGAGTCGACGGAACAGTACGAACTAGGATACGGGTCTTACAACTCTCCCCACCTAATAAAAATTTCATCTTCAAAATTTACACTACGATTGCAGCTAAACACAATTCATAATAGGATAGGGAACTTAACATCATATATGATCAAAACAGAACATATCATCAAATTTAAACAGCTAAAAGATAGGGATGACGTTCACGAATCTCAAGCTCTAACTCTCAAGATGCATCATGGCGGCGTAGGGGTCAAGTCACGTGAATCGTTGACGACTGCTCTTGATGACTGGGGGTCCTTCTGGATGGCATAAAATTTGCCCCAAGCCTGCTGGTGAGGTGTAGGTCCCCTCTAAGGTCTCTGTTGTTGTGGGGGAGGTCCCGGAGGCTGGTGCTGGGGTCGCTGCTGCTGTTGTGGAGGCTACTGTAGTGCTCTCGGCTGCTGTGGAGGCTGCTGTGGTGCTCTCGGCTGCTGCTGCTAAAGTCGGGGACACTCCCACCTATGGTGCCCTATCCCACCGCATCCAAAGCAGGTGTCAGAAAGCTGTCTCTGCGGTGGTGCCGCTGGGGGTACTGACGGTGCTACTGGTGCTCTGGCGGATGGGTGGCTCCTATATCTCTGTGGTCGTCGATGCTGCTGTGAGCTGCTGGAGGGGGCCTTCCTCTTCTGGCCTCTCCTCTGATCACGGTCGGCCTGCGTGTCGGCCCACTCAGTCTCATAAATCTGAGCCCTCCGCACTACTGACTGGAATTTCAGGAGCTCATGCCCAATGACACGACCTCCAAGGTCGTAACGTAAGCCGTTCTCGAAACGGCGGGCCTTCCGCCCCTCATCGTCAACCATATATGGCGCAAACCTCGATAGCACCACAAAACGGGCCGCGTACTGCGCCACGGTCATGTCCCCCTGCACCAGAGTCTCGAACTCTAGTGCTCACTACCGTCGAATGTGGTCAGGGAAGTACTGCTCCTCGAATCGGTCGATAAAATCCTCCCATGTCCAGATATGATCAGGTCTTGCAACGCGGGTGACGGAGGTCCACCAGTGCTTGGCCTCTTCCTGAAAAAAAATACTGCTAGCCGGACTCGCTGCTCAGTCATACATGACATGGTATCGAAAATCTTCTCCACATCGGAGCGCCATCTCTCCGCTGCAGTCGGATCTAGCTCGCCCTGAAAATGTGGAGGATCAAGCCGTCTGAACTCACGAAGAAGGGCACTCGCGCGCTCCTGCTCTGCCTGAGCTGGAGAAACAACTGGACGCCTACCCTATCCCTAGAGTGTGGCTATCACAGCTTGTAACATCTGCTGTAACTGAGAGGCACTTACAAGTACAGTCGGCTCCACATCGGCCTCAGGTGGAGAAATGTCATCCTCAGGGAAGGGAGCAGAGATCTCTGGCGGTGGAACGAGAGGCATAGGTGGTAAAGCTGGAGCCTCAGGTGGTGGAGCGGGGTGCTCTCGGGTCGCTCTCATAGGCGGCATGTCCTATAGAAAAGAACAATAACACCAATCAACCTTAAGAATCGCACGTTAGGGACAAAATCGGAAGGTTTCGCACTTGGAACCTAATCGTCCTAAACTTATAGCAAACATGTGATGTTGTTCTCGGTTATTCCCAAGTTATGCTCTGATACCAACTTCTGTCCAAACTTGGGCCTGTTTCGGCGTGTAGAAGAAATATAGGGGACCTTAAACGGTGAAGATTTCACGCCCCAAACTCAGAAATCGGGCTCACAAAATTTTCTATCACCGAATCTGGCGCTGACAGCCTCCGTAGTACCCCATTCTCGGCTCCCGGTACCCATATACCAGGTTCCGATCCTGCGATGCTATAAGGAGGATTTCTACTATCCATTTAACTCGTAATGAGCATAACCATAAGCATAACCCACAAACAACAACCACAAGAACACCATCACAAAATCCACTATGATCAAAAACTTTGAGTACAAGGTGTATAAAGGGAAATACAAGATAGTGCTAATAACAAAACTCCAAAAGCTCGACTGCACGCTCCTGTTGCTACTACGCTACGGCTGCGTCCTGACGTCACCTGCATGCATCAATCGTGCATAAGCTTATAGAAAGCTTAGAGGGCAGTGTAAGTGTGTGCGCAATACGAGTGTGCTCAGAATGCAAGGTCAGAATAATGCTGTAATGTGCTGATGAGTACATGAATACAATCAGCCGTACCAAGGCTATGCGATGCAAGATATGAATGCGATCAGCCACATCCAGGCCATGCGATGCAGAATACAAGTCAAGCATGTCAATCCTCATCATATACCAGTACAGTTCTCATTCTAGATAATCATCGGGGTCTAGTACACTCTAACCAGCCTGCCATCCCTATCCGAACGCACAACTGGGAGAGAAGAAGAGACCTCACTATCCGCCTGCCAATATCAGGCTCGGCTCGTCGATAGCGGACCGAATCCTCAAGCTGGTCAAACTCAACCTAGAAGTTACCCCCTCACTCAGGCGGGTAAGGTCACATCCCTTTCCAACCGACCACGACACACTGGGAGACGCGGTCTACTGGTATACGGCCATCGCGCACTCGTGTATCCACTCGTTCTCGACATTGGAGTCATCCTCTGGTACAATCGGGTTTAGGGATTTTCACCCAGGGACATCTATGGCGCCCGTATGCTAGAACCAAACATTTTCGGTATCCAATCCAGCTACCCACGATGCATCTGTTGAAGCTATGGCCCTGATGTCGCTAGGGCATACAATAATCACAATCATACAAATGCTAGTGCATGAGTCACACTACCAGTCATACAACAGTCCTGCGTGTACCATGCACTCATGTAGGGAAACTCCGCATATCAGAGAGCCCATAAACAGTTCACCCGAAGGCGTATGCTATGATCAGTCACCTCTCATATCAATCATACATATGATGCGTATGATAATGAATCATGAAACTATACTAAACATGTTATACAGTAATGCACTATCCTTACAACGCAAGTGGCCTAGACAGCCGACACACAATAAGTCCGGCCTATCAATGGGCCCTAGGGAGAGTCGTAATGTGGACATCCAATCAACATTATACTCGCAATGTGGACGTCAAACCAACATTGCTCCCAAGGTGTAGCCTATAGAGAATATCATTATGTAGACCAGGTTGGGATCACACATTGCAATGGACCTTAGGTACACCCCATTGGGCCTTAAATACATCAGATGGGCCATATCATATAGGCCTTTTTTTCTCATCCAATAGGTCGTACTAATGGGCCTTATGTGCATTGCAATGGGTCAAAACCCTTAGGCCTTAGATTGCATCAAATGGGCCTAATCTCATGTGTCTTATATGTGACGAATGGGTCACACCAATTGGGCCCCATATACACATCAAATGGGCCTTAACCCATAGGCCCTAGTACGTCTCAATGGGCCTAATCCCATGGGCCTTACCTATGTATTAGAGTGGGTCTCAACCATGGGCCGTAAATATGTCAAATGATCCCATGACATGGGCCTTACATCCACATCAAAGTGGGCCCCAATGAACTACTACAAATTCATTAAGATGGTCATCATAACATGCCAAGGTGGGGTCCACTTAGACTATGGATTTGACTCATTCTTTATGCCCATGCCATAAAATGGGGTTTCCAAAAGGATGGATGGATTGGATGCAACCCATGCATCATGGTGGGGGCCCACATGAAGGCCCACTGTCATGTATATCATATGTAATATAATATACAACTATATATAATATATATACACAATATTATATATAATATAATATTATATAAGTATAAATATACACATACACACACATACATTAGCTCACATGTGGGGGGTAGGTCCCACCATTAGATCATACATGGGACCCACAACTCTCTGGACAGTAAGAGACAGAGAGGGAGTGAGAGAGATATAGAGAGAGAGAATGAGAGATATAGAGAGAGAGTGAGAGAGAGAGATTGAGGGCACGTGGCCCTTTTTCTCCTTTTTCTTTCTTTTTCTTTTCTTTTTTTTTTTCTTTCTTATCCTTTCACGCTGACACAAGAGAGGTGGGTCCTACGTAGGGCCCACCATACAATTGTATATGGGAGAGGATGACGGCGAGCTCTCCACGAGGTCGAGCTGTGTGGGCCCCACCGTTGAGGTGGTCATAAATCTGACCCACCAGTCAGATGCACCGTTCCAGCGTGTGCCTAGGTCACCAAAAAAAACCAAGTTAGGCCGTGATTTGTGTGGGCCGTAGCAGATACAACAGTTGGGAGGGCTACCCTCCCTTAAAACATTCAAAATCATTTATTAGCCCCACCGAGATGGGGTCCACAAATCCAGCCCACCCATCATGGGTGTCCCACTAGAATGAAGGGTTTAGACCAAGTTTCACCCGTATCCAAATTTCAGGTAGGCTCCACCGAGTGGTTTTATATGTTTCAGGCATATCATCACATGATTTAAGATGGTATGGCCCACCTGAGTTCCGTATACGATTGATATTTGGCAGGGGGCCCACTGCCCTAAGGGGCGACCTAATGAACGGCATGGATTTTAGAACATACATCATGGTAGGGTCTACAAGTGGGGCCAAGGGGGCCCTCCTTTTTAACGTGGACGTCTCTGGACGTCATGGCACAAAGTCATGCCAAAATTTTTTATTTTTTATTTTATCCTAGGTGGGACCCACATTAATCAGATCTACCTCGTCCATTGCATGTGTCCCACAAAAATAGGCGTCCAAAATAAGTTTCAGGTGGGTCCAAGCTTCTGGTGGACCCCAGCAATCATTCTTCCAAGTTTCAACGGAAAATACTACCATTCTTAATACCACGGCCCGCCAGATGATTGGATCGGTCTCATTTTTTGGCTCAACGCCTAAAATGATCCCGAGAATAGAATGGATGGGTTGGATCATGTACAAACATCAAGGTGGGGCTTGCATGAGTCGCCCATTCTAAAAGACTACCTTTTTCTCTCTCTCTCTCTCTCTCTCTCTCTCTCTCTCTCTCTTTTTAAAAAAATATGGGGCCCACAATAAGATGATCCAAATCGTCTAATATGTGTGTCCCACGTGGTGGACCTTTCCGTCCAAGTTTAAGATGCATCCAAATTTCAGGTAGGCCTCACCAAGTACTTTTATATGTTCAGGCATGTCTCCATATGATTTTAGATGGTATGGCCCACTTGGGAATCGGATTGGTCCCAAATTTTGGCTCAACACCTAAAATAGTCTGAGGAAGGTGGTGGATAGCTTGGATTGAATACATGCATTAAGTTGGGGCCTGCATGAGTGGCCCACTCTAAAAGAGTACTTTTTCTCTTTTCTTTTTTTTAAACCATGCCGTGTGCTGCTAGTCCAGCGTCCAGAGACGCTGGACAACTTGCTAAAACAGATGCAAACGGTGGGTCCCACGAGGACATGGCCCACCTGATGTATGTATACGTGTATACATATGTGTGTGTGTGTGTGTGTGTGTGTGTGTGTATATATATATATATATATATATATATACACACACACATAAATATATGTATAAATGCAATATACCATACAAATTAGGTCATCTCACCTAAAATGTGATGGGCCACCCATTTGATAGATGGAGTTGATTTAGCACAATTTGGTGAGGCCCACCACATTCAAGGGAGAGAAAAGAGGGAGGTAGAGAGATATACGGTGAGATAGAGGGACCCCGCCACTATGGGCCCCTCTCTACATTATTTACATCAATTTGGGTCCCACAACAAGTGGCCTTAAAAAAAAATTATGAATTAACGGTGGATCACCCACCTCTAAGCCTTCTCCTTGCTCCCTTGGCCTCCAATGCTCTTTGCCTTCGCCTTGGATGGTGGATGATGGACCTTTGATGGTGTGGATGAGAGATGAGAGGTGTAGATGGAAGATGAGAAGGTGGGCCACACTTGGGATTTAGGAGGAGCTTGGACGTGTGGATTTTCTTGCTTGGGAGAAATTTTGAGAATGAATGAGAGAGAGAGGGAAGTGATGGGTGATAAGGGTGATGGAGTGATGTGGTGTGATGGGTGATGGGTTTGGTGATGGATGAGGTGATGTGAAAGTTGACTTTGGGCTTGCGTGTGTAAAGAAAGGTATGGGTTGTTGTACTTGACTTGATGTATGATGTGTACTTGATTGATGGGATTGATTGATTGATTGATGAGACATCTCGTAGAGATTCTCTGGTAATCCGCAACGTACGGTGTTTCTTCAAATTGAACGCGAGCCTATATCTTCTATTCTGGGTATCGGGTCAGTGCGCAAGTCGCGGCATTAGAACCGCGGCGACGGCGGGGTCGCTAAGGTATAGGTTTCAATTTTAGACGTCTTTAGCATACAGGTCTCAGCTTAAGATCGCGCGCAAACATTAGAAAGTGGTCAAGGATTGCCGAATTCAACAGGAAGGATCGCGGGAGTCGACGGAACAGTACGAACTAGGATACGGGTCTTACAGCTCTCCCCACCTAATAAAAATTTCATCTTCAAAATTTACACTACGATTGCAGCTAAACACAATTCATAATAGGATAGGGAACTTAACATCATATATGATCAAAACGGAACATATCATCAAATTTAAACAGCTAAAAGATAGGGATGACGTTCACGAATCTCAAGCTCTAACTCTCAAGATGCATCATGGCGGCGTAGGGGTCAAGTCACGTGAATCGTTGACGACTGCTCTTGATGACTGGGGGTCCTTCTGGACGGCATAAAATTTGCCCCAAGCCTGCTGGGGAGGTGTAGGTCCCCTCTAAGGTCTCTGCTGTTGTGGGGGAGGTCCCGGAAGCTGGTGCTGGGGTCGCTGCTGCTGTTGTGGAGGCTACTGTGGTGCTCTCGGCTGCTGTGGAGGCTGCTGTGGTGCTCTCGGCTGCTGCTGCTAAAGTCGGGGACACTCCCACCTATGGTGCCCTATCCCACCGCATCCAAAGCAGGTGTCAGAAAGCTGTCTCTGCGGTGGTGCCGCTGGGGGTACTGACGGTGCTACTGGTGCTCTGGCGGATGGGTGGCTCCTATATCTCTGTGGTAGTCGATGCTGCTGTGAGCTGCTGGAGGGGGCCTTCCTCTTCTGGCCTCTCCTCTGATCACGGTCGGCCTGCGTGTCGGCCCACTCAGTCTCATAAATCTGAGCCCTCCGCACTACTGACTGGAATTTCAGGAGCTCATGCCCAATGACACGACCTCCAAGGTCGTAACGTAAGCCGTTCTCGAAACGGCGGGCCTTCCGCCCCTCATCGTCAACCATATATGGCGCAAACCTCGATAGCACCACAAAACGGGCCGCGTACTGCGCCACGGTCATGTCCCCCTGCACCAGAGTCTCGAACTCCAGTGCTCTCTACCGTCGAATGTGGTCAGGGAAGTACTGCTCCTCGAATCGGTCGATAAAATCCTCTCATGTCCAGACATGATCAGGTCTTGCAACGCGGGTGACGGAGGTCCACCAGTGCTTGGCCTCTCCCTGAAAAAAAATACTGCTAGCCGGACTCGCTGCTCAGTCATACATGACATGGTATCGAAAATCTTCTCTACATCGGAGTGCCATCTCTCCGCTGCAGTCGGATCTAGCTCGCCCTGAAAATGTGGAGGATCAAGCCATCTGAACTCACGAAGAAGGGCACTCGCACGCTCCTGCTCTGCCTGAGCTGGAGAAACAACTGGACGCCTACCCTATCCCTAGAGTGTGGCTATCACAGCTTGTAACATCTGCTGTAACTGAGAGGCACTTACAGGTACAGTCGGCTCCACATCGACCTCAGGTGGAGAAATGTCATCCTCAGGGAAGGGAGCAGAGATCTCTGGCGGTGGAACGAGAGGCATAGGTGGTAAAGCTGGAGCCTCAGGTGGTGGAGCGGGGTGCTCTCGGGTCGCTCTCATAGGCGGCATGTCCTATAGAAAAGAACAATAACACCAATCAACCTTAAGAATCGCACGTTAGGGACAAAATCGGAAGGTTTCGCACTTGGAACCTAATCGTCCTAAACTTATAGCAAACATGTGATGTTGTTCTCGGTTATTCCCAAGTTATGCTCTGATACCAACTTCTGTCCAAACTTGGGCCTGTTTCGGCGTGTAGAAGAAATATAGGGGACCTTAAACGGTGAAGATTTCACGCCCCAAACTCAGAAATCGGGCTCACAAAATTTTCTATCACCGAATCTGGCGCTGACAGCCTCCGTAGTACCCCATTCTCGGCTCCCGGTACCCATATACCAGGTTCCGATCCTGCGATGCTATAAGGAGGATTTCTACTATCCATTTAACTCGTAATGAGCATAACCATAAGCATAACCCACAAACAACAACCACAAGAACACCATCACAAAATCCACTATGATCAAAAACTTTGAGTACAAGGTGTATAAAGGGAAATACAAGATAGTGCTAATAACAAAACTCCAAAAGCTCGACTGCACGCTCCTGTTGCTACTACGCTACGGCTGCGTCCTGACGTCACCTGCATGCATCAATCGTGCATAAGCTTATAGAAAGCTTAGAGGGCAGTGTAAGTGTGTGCGCAATACGAGTGTGCTCAGAATGCAAGGTCAGAATAATGCTGTAATGTGCTGATGAGTACATGAATACAATCAGCCGTACCAAGGCTATGCGATGCAAGATATGAATGCGATCAGCCACATCCAGGCCATGCGATGCAGAATACAAGTCAAGCATGTCAATCCTCATCATATACCAGTACAGTTCTCATTCTAGATAATCATCGGGGTCTAGTACACTCTAACCAGCCTGCCATCCCTATCCGAACGCACAACTGGGAGAGAAGAAGAGACCTCACTATCCGCCTGCCAATATCAGGCTCGGCTCGTCGATAGCGGACCGAATCCTCAAGCTGGTCAAACTCAACCTAGAAGTTGCCCCCTCACTCAGGCGAGTAAGGTCACACCCCTTTCCAACCGACCACGACACACTGGGAGACACGGTCTACTGGTATAGGGCCATCGCGCACTCGTGTATCCACTCGTTCTCGACATTGGAGTCATCCTCTGGTACAATCGGGTTTAGGGATTTTCACCCAGGGACATCTATGGCGCCCGTATGCTAGAACCAAATATTTTCGGTATCCAATCCAGCTACCCACGATGCATCTGTTGAAGCTATGGCCCTGATGTCGCTAGGGCATACAATAATCACAATCATACAAATGCTAGTGCATGAGTCACACTACCAGTCATACAACAGTCCTGCATGTACCATGCACTCATGTAGGGCAACTCCGCCTATCAGAGAGCCGATAAACAGTTCGTCTGAAGGCGTATGCTATGATCAGTCACTTCTCATATCAGTCATACATATGATGCGTATGATAATGAATCATGAAACTATACTAAACATGTTATACAGTAATGCACTATCCTTACAACGCAAGTGGCCTAGACAGCCGACACACAATAAGTCCGGCCTATCAATGGGCCCTAGGGAGAGTCGTAATGTGGACATCCAATCAACATTATACTCGCAATGTGGACGTCAAACCAACATTGCTCCCAAGGTGTAGCCTGTAGAGAATATCATTATGTAAACCAGGTTGGGATCACACATTGCAATGGACCTTAGGTACACCCCATTGGGCCTTAAATACATAAGATGGGTCATATCATATGGGCCTTTTTTTCTCATCAAATGGGCCACATCAATGCGCCGCACTAATGGGCCTTATGTGCATTGCAATGGGTCAAAACCCTTAGGCCTTAGATTGCATCAAATGGGCTTAATCTCATGTGTCTTATATGTGACGAATGGGTCACACCAATTGGGCCCCATATGTACATCAAATGGGCCTTAACCCATAGGCCCTAGTACGTCTCAATGGGCCTAATCCCATGGGCCTTACCTATGTATTAGAGTGGGTCTCAACCATGGGCCGTAAATATGTCAAATGATCCTATGACATGGGCCTTACATCCACATCAAAGTGAGCCCCAATGAACTACCACAAATTCATTAAGATGGTCCTCATAACATGCCAAGGTGGGGTCCACTTAGATTATGGATTTTACTCTTTCTTTATGCCCATGCCATAAAATGGGGTTTCCAAAAGGATGGATGGATTGGATGCAACCCATGTATCATGGTGGGGGCCCACATGAAGGCCCACTATCATGTATATCATATGTAATATAATATACAACTATATATAATATATATACACAATATTATATATAATATAATATTATATAAGTATAAATATACACATACACACACATACATTAGCTCACATGTGGGGGGTAGGTCCCACCATTAGATCATACGTGGGACCCACAACTCTCTGGACAGTAAGAGACAGAGAGGGAGTGAGAGAGATATAGAGAGAGAGAATGAGAGATATAAAGAGAGAGTGAGAGAGACAGAGAGAGAGTGAGGGCACGTGGCCCTTTTTCTCCTTTTTCTTTCTTTTTCTTTTCTTTTTTTTTTTCCTTTTCTTATCCTTTCATGCTGACACAAGAGAGGTGGGTCCTACGTAGGGCCCACCATACAATTATATATGGGAGAGGATGGCAGCGAGCTCTCCACGAGGTCGAGCTGTGTGGGCCCCACCGTTGAGGTGGTCATACATCTGACCCACCAGTCAGATGCACCGTTCTAACGTGGGCCTAGGTATCCAAAAAAAACCAAGTTAGGCCATGATTTGTGTGGGCCGCAGCAGATACAACAGTTGGGAGGGCTACCCTCCCTTAAAACATTCAAAATCATTTATTAGCCCCACCGAGATGGGGTCCACAAATCCAGCCCACCCATCATGGTTGTCCCACTAGAATGAAGGGTTTAAACCAAGTTTCACCCGTATCCAAATTTCAGGTAGGCCCCACCGAGTGGTTTTATATGTTTCAGGCATATCTTCACATGATTTAAGATGGTATGACGCACCTGAGTTCTGTATACGGCTGATATTTGGCAGGGGGCCCACTGCCCTAAGGGGCGACCTAATGAACGGCATGGATTTTAGAACATACATCATGGTAGGGTCTACAAGTGGGGACAAGGGGGCCCTCCTTTTTAACGTGGACGTCTCTGGACGTCATGGCACAAAGTCATGCTAAATTTTTTATTTTTTATTTATCCTAGGTGGGACCCACATTATTCAGATCCACCTCGTCCATTGCATGTGTCCCACAAAAATAGGGGTTCAAAACAAGTTTCGGGTGGGTCCAAGCTTCTGGTGGACCCCAGCAATCATTCTTCCAAGTTTCAATGGAAAATACTACCATTCTTAATACCACGGCCCGCCAGATGATTGGATCGGTCTCATTTTTCGGCTCAACACCTAAAATGATCCCTAGAATAAAATGGATGGCTTGGATCATGTATAAACATCAAGGTGGGGCTTGCATGAGTGGCCCATTCTAAAAGACTACCTTTTTCTCTCTCTTTTTTTTTTTTTTTTTAAAGCTTGTAAGTACACACCCCTGACAGTAGACACACTCCACGTTAACCTCTTCACTCGGGCATGGATGAACACATCATCATGGTGGGTCCCACATGTACGTGGCCCACCATACCCATATACATACATATATATATATATATATATCGTATCACCTAAAATGTGGTGGACCACACCATTGATGAATGGAGTGGATTTAACATGGCCCACTTCATTCTAGGGAGAGGAGAGAGAGAGAGAGAAAAAAGAGAGGAAAAGAGAGATACGGTGAGATAGAGGGGAGGGTCCCCGCCACTATGGGCCCTCCATAGTTATAACACATACATCGAGTGGGTCCCACAACAAGTGGGCCCTTAAAAATTGAGATGAAGGATGATCACCCACCTCTAAGCCTCCTCCTTGCTCCCTTAGCCTCCAATGCTCTTTGCCTTCGCCTTGGACGGTGGATGATGGACCTTTGATGGTGTGGATGAGAGATGAGAGGTGTAGATGGAAGATGAGAAGGTGGGCCACACTTGGGATTTGGGAGGAGCTTGGACGTGTGGATTTTCTTGCTTGGGAGAGATTTTGAGAATGAATGAGAGAGAGGGGGAAGTGATGGGTGATAAGGGTGATGGAGTGATGTGGTGTGATGGGTGATGGGTTTGGTGATGGATGAGGTGATGTGAAAGTTGACTTTGGGCTTGCTTTAGTAAGAGAAAGGTATGGGTTGTTGTACTTGACTTGATGTATGATGTGTACTTAATTGATGGGATTGATTGATTGATTGATGGGACATCTCATAGAGATTCCCTCATAATCCGCAACGTGCAGTGTTTCTTCAAATTGAACGCGAGCCTACATCTTCTACCCTGGGTATCGGGTCGGTGCGCGAGTCGCGGCGTTAGAACCGCGGCGACGGCGCGGTCGCTAAGGTATAGGTTTCAATTTTAGCCATCTTTGGCATATAGGTCTCAGCTTAGGATCGCAACAAACATCAGAAAGTGGTCGAGGATTGCCGAATTCGACCGGAAGGATCGCGGGAGTCGACGGAACAGTACGAACTAGGATACGGGTCTTACAGGAGATCACTGTTTTCTAAGATATGGCCCGCCTGAAAGTTGGATCAGCTTCATATTTAAGCTCAACGCCTAAAATGAGGTGGGTAAGTGGGTGGACGGCCTGGATCGTACTCATACATCAAGGTGGAACCTATACAAGTGGCCCACCCCCAATGCATTAAAAGGCTAATATATGTGTTTTCCTTTATACAAGAACGTCCAGTGTCCCAGACGCTGGACGGTTTGTCCCTTTCAGAAAGGTACATTGAGGTGGGCCCTGATTAGGTGGGCCATCACATAACTACTCATACATACAAGGTGGACCCTAGCTACAAATGGATTAGATCCAATACATGCATCCTAGTGGGGTCCAACCAAGTAGGCCATAAGGCCATTTCATCACACAAAACAAATAGTTAAAAGAAATGAGAGGGAGAGAGAGATAGAGTGGGAAACGCTTTGGGATGGAGGGCTCCGCCACTATGAACCCTCCCTTGTAAAACAAATCATACATCAATCGAATCCCTTAACACATGGGACCACTAAAATTGAAAATCAACGGTGAAGATCCTTTTCCCACCAATATAGACGGTCTAGATGACCTTCATAATGCCATGAAATAAACATCATGATGGGGTCCATGGAAAATGGCCCCATCATGGAATGATCATGATGATCAAAGTGGACGATCGGCCACATTTTAGGGTCCCAAGTAAGATCCAAACCATTGATCGGTTGGCCTTAATTGGCCCATCTCAAAAATAAGAAAACTACCATTATCAAGTACCCCACCGTTCGATCTTCTTGCTCCTATGGGTTCCTTAGCACCTTAGCTTCAACTTCAATGGATGAGATGAGAAATGGATGGTTAGGATAGGAGATCTTAGGATGGTGGGGTGGGCCACACTTAGAGTTTTTGGAAGCTTGGAGAATTTCATACGTATGGAGGGTTCTTGCTTGGATTTTTTTAAAAATGAGAAAGAGAGAAGGAGTTGTAAAAGGAGAGAGAGAGAGTGATGGGTGATGGAGTGATGGATGGGAGAGAGATGGGTGTAAGAACTTTTTGACTTTGGTGGCCTTTTGTGTAAGAAAGGCATGGGTTTGTAAGACCTTTTTGACTTTTGTGGCTTATTTGGAAAAAGGTGAAAGGTGATATGTACTTGACATGTGATGGATTGATTGATGGGATTGATGTGACATCTCGTAGATATTCTCTTGGGTTTTGCAACGCGCAGCATTTTTCTCGTACCGAACGTTGGCCCATATCTCTTGACCAGGGTATCGCCTCGGCGCGCAAGTCACGATATCAGAACCACAGCGATGGCGCGGTCGCTATGGTAGTGGTCTTGGGTTGAGTCGATATGGGTTGACAGCATATGAATCAGGGTCGCACGTAAATATCAGTTAAGGGTTGAAGGTTGCCAGAATTCGACCGGTAAGACCGCAGAAGTCTACGGAACGGTACGGACTAAGATACGGGTCTTACAAACGTAACTGTCCTCGTGGTACAGTCCAAGAAGGCATAATACTCTACAAGCTAGTCTATACCCAGAATAACATCAAAGCCAGTCATCGGCATCACGAACAGATAAATAGGAAGGAACATATCTCCCACTAACACCGGACAAGCAAGGTAGCGACGGGTCAACACAATAGACTTCTCCATGGGAGTCAAAACTGCCAAGGTCTTAGACAAGGGCTCTGATGGAATACCAGTCGATCGGCAAAACTGCTCGGCCACGAAAGAATGGGAGGAACCAGAATAAAAAAAACATGGGTAATGTAAGCAAAAACAAGAAGAATACCCTTGACAACTTTGTCGGTCGATGACTACTGGTCTTGGCCTAGCGCCTGCAACGTAGGATAAAATCGTCCCTAAGCTGGTAGCGAAAGCAAACTGGAAGACTGTGGATCCTAAGTCTGTGCTTGTTGAGCTGCAACAAACACTCGACCTAGGGACTGAACATATGGATATCCCCTCTGCTGCTGCTACTTCTGTCTCTGTCGTTGCTATCTTTGTTGGAGAGGTCTATCTGGCTGCCTCTGTTGTTAAGGAGGAGTCCTAGGAGCACCGAGTGGAAGTTACGCTCTCTGCAACTGTTGCTGCTAAGGAGGATGAGGAGGAGGCAACTGCGGTGGCCTCTGTTGCTGTATGGGGAGAGAAAAATTACACCTACAATGCTCGGCCAGTCCACTACCAAAACAAACACAGGAAAAGGGGCCGAAGGATGAAGCGGTTGGTGGTGTTGATGATGATGTGAAGCTACTGTCTGAGACGCAGTCTATCTAAACTCTGATCTAACCCCTGTCTCTACTAACAGTGTTGCCTAGAACTGCCCGTTAGTGCTCTCCTCTTCTGGTCTCTACTGGAATTCTTCTCTCTCGACCTCTTGGTCATACCTAGTCCTCCTCATAGACCAATGCCTGATGAACAACCTAATCGAATGTCTCCAAACAATGTCCCACCACACCGCTACGAAGGGCAGGACGTAAGTCATTCAGAAAATGATGAGCCCTCATCTTCTTATCACTGGTGAGATGAGGAGCAAATCTAGACAAGGCCAAGAAACGGACCTCATACTGTGATACCGACAAATCACCCTGAACCAGGGTCTTAAAATCAATCGCCCTCTAAATGTGGACATTCTCGGGGGAGAATTTCTTATCAAAACGGACCGCGAATTCCTCCCAAGTCCAAATAAAATCTGGCCCAGCCATCCTAAACATGGATGACCACTAATGGCGGGCCTCACCCTAAAGAAGATAGGTCACAAAGGATACCCTCTGATCGGCCGAACACTGCATAGTGTCGAAAATCCTCATGATCTCGGTGCGCCATGCCTCAGCGGTAGATGGGTCGAGATCACCCTTGAATCTCGATGGGTCATGTTGTCTAAACTCTCAAAAAATAGTGCTAATGCACGATAAATCACTCTGATCAGAAACTGGAACGGCTTCAGGCTGATGAGTCTGCAACGTGGTAGTGACAAGCGGCATCAACTGCTAAAAATGCTCAGCACCTATAGGCACTGTCGGAAAAGCAAGAGTGGCACTAGTCTCAGGTGGAGGCAAGGGTGCGACTGACAGAGCAGGAGCCTCTGTAATCGGAATAACAGGCTGAGGAGGGGGAACTAGAGCAACTGGAGGTACGAGCACTACAGGCTCAACCGGAGGAACAGGCTGAATCAGAACCTCGGGAATCGGATCCTCTACAACGGGAGCGGGATGCGCTCGAGTAGGATGGGTATCATGAGTGCCTCTATCACAGGCACCACGGCCACGGGTGCCACGTCTATGTGGCATCGTCTATAAAATAACGTCGACGTAAGGAATCAAAATAATTACAGGCTCAATACGAAGCAAAAAGAAGGATATTGGGATACTACTTGTCCTATGCCCTTAGCAGACATGCGCTGTTATCCCAAGTTATTCCATAATTACTTACTATACTTTGATACCAACTCTTATTCAAACTCGATAACCGGACTCACAAGGAACTTAATAGCCGATTTTGGCCACAACAGCCTCCTCCACAGTACCCCGTTCTCGGCTGCTGACGTAGGTTTCAATCCTGGGATCTTATAAGGAAGATTTTTATAATAGTATAATTATTTCCAATATGAGCATACCCAAGATCACAGCAAGTATATCTGAGAATAACAAAGGCACACATCACAAAATGTATTAAGAATTTGAACTTTTGCAAGTTTTCATAAGATTCAAAAGGATATACATAAGATAATAGAAGAAGGAGAGAAAAAGTCTCCAACATCGAGGTCCTCAAGCTCAATTCTAATCCAAGCTCTACCGCTACAGCACCTACCTAGGATCTCCTGCACGCATCAATCATGCATAAACTTATAGAAGCTTAGAGGGTGGTGAAAGTGTGTGACAATAGTGTGAAGAAGAATAATAGAAAGGTACAGGAAGGGAAATTGAAAAGGCCTAGCTATAAGTCATAGAGGGGGGGGGGGGGGGTGGTGAATAGGACTATGTCAAATTTAAAATAATAATAGTGGAATTAAATAATGAGATAGCCAAATAAAGAAAATCAATTCACAATGCTGAAATCAAAGGCAACCTTAATAAATAAGTATTGAGAGGTTGATACAAATGTTGTTCTAAGGACAACCTTACACCATAAAAAAAAAGGGTTTATGGTAGGACAACCTTATTTCTACAATACTCTTTGTATTAAAAACTCAAATTGAAGAGGTATAAATAAATAGCAAGGAATTGAAATAAATTACAGAAATTTAAATCTAAACTATTACAACATTCCCCACAATGCTTGAAATGCAAATATTACAACATTCACATTCACATATACATCACACAATTTTGAATGATAAAATATGAGAAAAATAAATCATACATCCACAAAACACAAAGAGTTATAGTGGTTCGCCTGTGTGTTCACCAACTGTTAAACAATAGCCACACAACTTGCTACTCCACTCTTAATATCCTCACACAGTGGATATTAGCGTTCACTATCAAAATAGGTTTCACAAGTTCACCTAAAACCTTCACAATTGTGTCTTTCAAATGGGCTTACATAATTAAAAAACCCACTTCTGAGTTTTCTTAACTCTCCTTAGATAACCAACCGATTGAGATTTTTCTGGCTTAATCTCAAATACAATCAAAATAATGGAAATTTACACAAATGTAAAATACCTGGAATTCTCCTTTTGATGTAGCCTGGAAGAACCAAATCGAAGTAGAAGTTAAATGTCCAATACTCACTTTAAAATGGTTCTAGGTTCTAGATTGATTTTAAATTAAACCAGTTGGGCTAGCTAGATTTGATTTTGATTCCAAGAAGATGGAATACAGCAATTCTTCTTTTCAATTCAGATTGGAATATAGAAACAAAATCAAATCAATAAAGCTAACAAAAGAGAATATTAAATATGTACAATGCAGCTTAAAATAAACACATACTTATCTCAGAGTGGTCCCTTGATTTTTCTTGAATTGAGTTATAAATCTCTGAAATTCGTCGTCTATTTATAGCTACACAAATCGCATCTACGACTGGTCTTGAGGATACTATTACTAGTCATAGGAGAAACGAATTTTTGAATTTTTGAGTGCGATCGGATAAAACTGTTCCACTACTGGTCGTAGGAAGTCTACAACCGGTCGAGGGCTGTCCACGACCAGTCGTAAGCACTCTACGACTGGTCATGAGACACCAGATTTCGTCATTGTACTTTGAATCGTAGATCTAGGACTGGTCGTAGGACGAGTTGACACTGTTCATACAACTGGTCGAACGGTCTCTAGGACTGGTCGTAGCACAACCAAAAATTCTAAAAATTTATAACAAACTTAGGACTGGTCCTGAAATATCTTGGACTGGTCGAGCCATTGTTAGGACTAGTCGAACAAAGTCCAAGACTAGTCTTAGAACAGACTACGACACTTATAAAAAGAGTAATTGAATTATGTATACAAAATGACCTACCCTAAGGTCAATCTAAGGTCTTTCATACCTGGGACATGAAGTATGAACATTGAAACTTTAGTTTTTCAGATGATGGTTGACCTTTGAAGCTTGAGATCTCTACAAGATGTAGCTTGAATTTTGAGATCTTCAAAAGCTTAAAAAATTCTTCTCGAGTTGTATACTTTCTTGAGTCTTGAACAGTACTTGAGTCTTGAGTTGTACTTGTCTTTTACTATCACTTTAGAAAAACTCTTATTATTGAAGTTTTTAGGAGTGAACAGCATACTTGACTATGCATACCTTGTACGTCTTGACGTAGAGCTTCATTCTCAACTTCTAACATTGTGATGCAGTATCTTGAACCTATGCATATATCCCCAAGCTACATAAGACACAAGTTGATGTTTTGGCACCACAAAATTTGACAACAAAAGGAACATAAAACTATAGCACTTATAGAAACACGCTCAATGACAATATCACTAGCCTTACCAAGGCCTATCATGAGTACTATGTAATGAGTACTGGGTGCCTTACCAAGGCCTATCATGAGTACTATGTAATGAGTACTGGGTGCCTTACCAAGGCGATGCATAAGGGGGCTTATACAGCCAATGCGAATGTAATGCAAAGTGATGTTAATGCTCATATTCAAATCCACATATCAAGTACATTTTTTAATCATAAGAAAATCACTGGGGTCAGTACATTGCTTGATGACTATTGCTTTATAAATCCGCACAATCAAATGAGCATAAGAGACCTCACTACCCGCCTATGGACAACTTATCACCAGCAAGGCCTGAAGGTAGCGAACCCATTTACAAGCTGGTCAGACTCAGCCTAGTAATGCCTCCTTACATTAGGTAAGTAAGGCTACACCCCTACCCAACCGACTACACGATAATGGGAGTCACAACCTAACGGTATAAGGCCCTCGTACGCTCATAATTTTTCACTCAGTCACGGCGTTGGGGCAAATCCTTCATACCATAGATGTTTTGAAAATTTTACCCATGGGCATCCTATGCACCTGGTATGCTCAGGTAATATTTTCGGTGTCTACACATATGGTCATCCATGAATATCCCTATGGAGGCAAGGCCCTTATGAAGTAAGGGCAGTCACACATACAGATCTTACACTAGTTTCAGGCACTCAATGTGCACGAGGAGAGAAACTCCATCCCTCTATGACCACCATACAATGCAATCAATTCACACAGATGATGCATATGAGTCACGATGATGTAAGAGTGCTACCTATAGAATATATTCCTCCTTTTCAAGGAGGGACAAGGTCTAGATACCTAGACAGGTACTCTAAAGACAAGTGTAATCCTCTAGTGGGGGCCTAATACTTTGGGATGACCCACAAGATAAGTGACTCATAAAGCCTCAAGGAGGAAACGGTCCTAACAAGGTCCAAGGCGGGCCTTCAACCACCTACAGGAACCCTATGGGCCTACTTTAGGGCCACTAAGGAGGACATCCAACCTTAGCTAGGTCCCAAAAGGTAGCCCGCTACGCATATAAAGTAAAATCAAAAGCCCAAGTAATCTATGGCATGGTGGGCCATACACTAAGCCCAATACTTAGGTATCATGGTGTGCCCTTAAACAAGGTTTGGGCCCAACCATAATGGTGATGAGTCGACTCATTGTGGTGGGTCTAATGGGCAGCCAATTATTTCAAATATATGGGTAATCCTTACATTTAAAACAAATAAGTTAGGCCTCACATCTAGGCCCAAGCATGGATTCATTTTAAATGAGCAAGCAAGGGCCAAATTACTTGAGTATTTGGCCCATAAAACCCATCACAATAGTGTGCTATTTATAAGCCCAAGGGCCAGGGGTCCATCAAGAAAATTCTCAGTCAATGGGCCTAGGAAATCCAACACGCAAATATGAATATTATTTCAATAAAATCTCAATTGAAGTGGGCCTTAAGTATGCACTAATTAAGTCCAAAATCTCATTAAAAAAATAGGACAAGATATGTGTAACAATATTCCCAAATTTAGTGGACCATGCTGCCCTAAAACATCCATTTGTAGGCAGCAACCATGGGCATAATGTTGAAATTCCAGCCCACCCACAATCTGGCATTGCTGGAAATTTAAAACAATTAATTAAATTATATATTTATTTTAGTTCTTTGTAACCCATACATATCATAAGGGGGTCCACCAGATGAAGGGAGCAGATGGAACACATAAATTAGATGGGCCATGCTACTAGACTGGATGTCTAGCAGCAACCCAATGGGCTGGGCATCCCATGTGTAGGCAACCTCATGGGCTTGGGTATTTGGCCCAAAAACTCATCCAATAGGCCCCAAAAATGAAAAACTAAAGAGGGAGGATGATAACTACCTTTAAGGACCCCACATGGATGAATGTTGGGATATAAATTTCATTAAGTTGGGCCCACAAAATGGCCTGGACGCCTTAGCCTAGGTGTCCCATCCTGATGGCCCACTCCAAGCTATACCATGACTGGTACAGGGGCCGGTTGGCCTTGATAATTCACAGGGTGGTCATCCCATGGGTGTGTCACACCTTCACAAATTTTCATGATTTTTGGATACTTAGAAATATTTAATTTTAATTCACAATTACAATTTGTCCAGAAATTCTGGGCGTCCTATCCTAATGGGACAGTCCAGCCTTTGCCACAGTGTGCACAGGGATCATTTGGCCCCAAAAATTGGTAGCTGGGTCCTACCATGGGTGGGACACCTCTCTATAAATTTTTAAAATTTTTGGATACTCAAAAATATTTTAATTAAATTCATAATTACAATCTATCCAGAGTAAAATGTTGAAGGAATTTTAGTTGTCCCTAAGTTTGGGACCACAAGGAGCGGGCCTGGACCCACCCAAACCCATGGAAATTTGGGGGAAGGGTGGTCCTATATCTGGTCAAAAAATGGGGTCCACTGGGGTGGCCCATTTCTTCTATAAATGTAGGTGAACAAGATGATTTCTACTATACTACATTGCTGAACTGTCTAGAAAATTCTAGGTAGTTAGCCATCTTTAGCCCAACCTATATGCCTAAATTATAAGAGGTAGGGTGTGGGACCCATCCCATATCAAAGTACACAAAATACAAATCCCCTAAAGAAAATTGGGAAAAAAGAATCTGAAAATGGGTCTAATCATTAACATAAGACACCTACTCTAACTGAGCTGAAATCTGGACAGCAACATATGTTGTCCATATTTTGGCACATGCATAAAAATCAAAGGGCCCATGGCCCAGATTTAACTTGTGCGGTCCACCTTGGTATGCCAGAAAAATTTTAGGCCCTTGGTTTCATTTGACCCTCCATAAAAAGGGAGGTTTGGAGATCATTCAAACCATGTATGCATGGTTGGGCCTGGACATCCATTTAAGTGGGCTTGGACGTCCACCCTACTTGAGTCTTAGGTGGTTTCTAACCTTTATTGGTGGACCTTACCTTATTAGCAAACATGAAAGGAAATTTCACAGAAATGAGAGGGAGAAAGAGTGAAATTCGGCCATAGGTGAGTGGTCCCGCCACTAATGGACCACCCACACACTATCCACACCATTACTATCCTTACAAACTTCATGCATAGCAACTTACATGGAAAATAAAGTGTTAGATGGTGGGGATTCCTCTCCTCACATGAATGCAAGGCCTATATGGCCCTTGATGTATGAGAAATGGGAAGAAGAAGGAGCCTCATGGTGGGTCCATAGATAATGGCTTCCCATGGCTAAGTTATACAAGATCTAGGCCATTAGCCCTACCTAGGAGCCATATAAGGCCTCCACCATGGATTGGTGGGCCCTACATGCTTCTATGCATGAGGAAAAAGAGAAAGGAAGGAGGAAGGAAGAAGAAGAAAGGAAGAAACCAAGGAGAGCACCCACCTCACAAGAACAACAAGAATCTTCTACCACTAGACTCCTTAGGCTCCAAGGTATATAGATCTAAGGTTGAGATCTTTCTTTAAGGGTTAGATGAGAGGGGATTAAAGGGAGAAGGGGCTAGAATAATTGAGGGAGGTGGGATGGTTTGAAGTTGCTAGAGAAGAGAGAGAGAGAAATGAGACGGAAAAAGAGAGAGGGAGGGTTTTATGGCAAGCAATCATTTGTCTCTTGCCTTGGTTAGAGAAGAGTGATAATTGCTATAGGGAGTTAGAAATAATGTTGTAGGGTTAGTAGGCTTTTTAGTTTTATGAGTAATATTTTAGATATAGGTGGTGTTGGAATTGGGCCTAGGTAGTGTGTGTGTGTGTGTGTAGTGTGTGTTAGAAATAGTGTCAAGAGATGAGACCTACCTAGAAATCCATGCACACTATCCCTAGGTGGGCCACATGACCATGATAAAGGGCTTAGAAAATGAAATACACGCAACTTATGATCTACACGTCTGATGGATGCATAAGATACAGCATCGGAACTGCAACGACGAAGCGGACAGGACGGCATATGTTTCGGCTCGATCCGAGTTAAGTCTACATAACCGGATTTAAGGATAAACGCAAACACTATCCGAGGGTCACGGGTCACCGGGATTCAACCAGTAGGACCACAGGAACAAGAGAAATGAAATGCGCACTCATACACGCACATGCATACACCCACACTCAGGTGGGGTCTTAAAATCTTCCCCACCAATAAGAAATTTCATCCTCGAAATTGACCAATCCTAGGACAAAAGACAGACAAAACACCACTATCATATATATAGCAATCATCAAAGAGAAGGTAATACAAACAATCATACATCAATCAATCATCAAACAAATGGGGATAACGCTCTCTTATCTCGGCCTCGTGTTTTCAAGATGCCTCGGCCTCCTAATGATGACCCCATTTCACCTTTACCAAGGGAATGACCTTGGTCCTGAGGACCTGCTCCTTCTGATCAAGTATACGGATTGGCTACTCAATGTAGGAAGCATCCTCACAGACCTCAAGTGGCTGCCAATCAATCATATAAATTGTGTCGGATCCATATTTCCTTAAGATAGAAACATGGAACACGTCATGGATCATGGACAACTCTGGAGGTAAGGCAAGCCTATAGGCCACAAAACCCATGCGCTCGGTAATATCAAAAGGTCCAATTAATCTCGGGACAAGTTTTCCCTTCACATGAAAGTGAACTTTGCTCTTCATAGGCGAGACCTTGAGATAAACCATATCCCGTCCCCGACTATGAACTCGAGGGGTCGACGTCGATGATCAGTAAAACTCTTCTACTGGCTCTAAGCTATGCGCATCATCTACCTGATAACATCAATAGCATCCGATGTCTGCTACACAAGCTCGGGACTTAAGAGACGAATCTCTCTAACCTTTGTCCAACAACTAGGAGATCTACACGGTCTGTCATAAGGTGCCTCAAAAGAAGTCATGCCGATAGTCACCTAATAGCTGTTATTGTATGCGTACTCGACGAGGCACAAATGCTCATCACAACTACCCGCAAAGTCAATCGCACAAGATTTTAACATATCCTTAAGGATCTGATTGACCCTTTCGGTCTTCCCATCCATCTGCAGATGATAAGTGGTGCTGAGATGCAAAGTGGCCCCCATTGCCTGATGGAAGCTCCTCCAAAACTAAGACGTGAATCTAGAGTCTCAGTATAAAACGATCGAAACTAGGATGTCGTGAAGTCTCATTATCTCCTCGATGAACACCTTTACATGCTAGTCCATAGACTAGGAAGCACACACCTAGATGAAATGAGCCGACTTCATCAGACGATCGACGATAACCCAGATGGTATCGTGACCGCACCGAGTCATTGACAAACCTGCGATGAAGTCTATCGATACATGCTCCCACTTCCACACTGGAATGCTCAACGGCTGTAAGGGACCAGGGAATCTCTCATGATCGGCCTTGACACGCTGACATGTGTCACACTCAGCCATAAAACTAGCAATCTTGCGCTTCATCCCCTGTCAAAAGTACTACCTCCTCATATCACAATACATCTTCATGGAGCCCAAGTGAATAGTAAGTCTCGATCGGTGTGCCTCAGTCATCAAATCATGACCAAATCTGGCACGCCTGGGACACACAAAGCGTAATCCATCATCAGAACTAACCTGTCAGTCAGACTGCTCCACGGAAGCGACCTCTGCTCGGTATTCCTGAAGTGACTCATCCGTTTGTTAAGCCTCGATCACCTTAGCCACCACGGAGGGTTGAATTGACAAGCTCAAAAGCTGAACAATGGAAAATTACAAACTGAACTTAAAGTTAAACTTTGAAATATCCTCGAGCATCTACCACTCACGCACTATCATTTGAGCCACCAGGCCTCGTGGCTGATAGCTGAGCGCGTCTACCACCACGTTTTCCTTGACTAGGTGGTTCTGTAGATCAAAATCATAGTCTTTCAACAGCTCCATCCATTACCTCTGATGCAAGTTCAACTCGGACTACGAAAATAAATACTTTAAGCTCTTATGATCTGAGATGAGCTCGAACCTGACCCTATACAGATAATGCCTCCACACCTTCAATGCGAAGGGGTAGTTCAGCTCATGGACCTTGAGCTGGCGTGAGGCATACGCCACTGGTTTCCCATGCTGCATTAGTATAACACCCAAGCCAACTCTAGAAGGATCAGTGAATACAACAAAACCCTCATTCCCATTAGAAAGAGTGAGAACATGAGCGAACGTGAGGAGGTCTTTCAACTCTGTAAATACCTCCTTGCAGGCGTGACTCCAGACGAACTCGACACCCTTCCTTGTCAATCGGGTCAGCTATGCTGCAATATGGGAGAAACCCTCGATAAACCGTCGGTAATATCCCACTAGACCAAGGAAGCTACGGATCTTAGACGTGTTCATAGGCTGGCCCCACTGACGGAATGCATTCACCTTCGAGGGGTCCATAGCGACACCCTACCTTGTCACCACGTGACCGAGGAACTTCACCTCCTCTTGCCAAAACTCACACTTCTCTAGCTTCGCATACAAAACTAGACAAGGTGACCCTTTTCAACACCTTAAAAGCCCCATTCCTGATGTTTTTCACTTATGACTGAGATTGTATATGCATACTTTGGTCCTTCCAAACACTCCTCCCGAGCATTCAGTTTGTATCTGCATTGTCCCTTGTTAGATGATTGAGATTGGTGATCGCACAGCCCCACCTTGGAACATGACCAAAACTCTCAAAAGATTAGAAGATATCGTGAATCCAATTTCTCATCCTCTTTTGATGTACTTTTCATTCATCTTTCAATCCAATTATGCATTCATCTTTCATCCAATTGTGTATTCTTCAGCTGGTGGGCACGGAAGGTCTCAAGCACAATCTATAGGTGCTTAACATGGTCCTCCCGGGTCCTCAAATATACAAGAATATCATCAATGAATACCACTACGAACTGATCGAGGAACGGCTGGAAGACCTCATTCATTAGCTGCATGAATACGACGGGCGTATTGGTCAGTTCGAATGACATGATTAGAAACTCGAAGTGATTATAGTGTGTCCGAAAAACCGTCTTCGAAATATCCTCCTCTCGGCCCTGAATCGATGGTAACCAAGTGCAATTCTATCTTAGAAAAATACCGTGCACCCTGTAACTAGTCAAACAGATCATTAATACGGGGAAGCGTGAAGCGTGTATCAGTTCTTTATGGTGACTCTGTTGAGCTCACGATATTCTACACAGAGCCGCAACAAGTCATCCTTCTTCTTCATAAACAATACTAGGGCTCCCTAAGGCGAACTGCTGGGACGAATGAAGCCTAACTCCCAGAGCTTATCTTACTGCTCCTGTAGTTCCCTCGACTCCAACGGTGCCATCCGGTAAGGGACCTTCGAGATAGGTGCAGTACCGAGCACCAAATCAATCTGAAACTCCACTTACCGACGCGGTGGCAAACCCGTGATCTCTTAGAATACATCCGGGTACTCACAAACAACTGACAACTGCTCAATACACCATGCTACAAAATCTTCGACAACAGAAGCCAAGAAGCTAGATAACGGCTCTCCCCTGGGTTTGGCTACGAACTAAAATACTGGCAAGCCGAGAATGTGAAACGTAATTGTCCTTGTGGTAAGTCCAAGATGACGTAATACTCCGTAAGCCAGTCCATACCCATAATAACATTAAAGCTCATCATCAGCATCATTAACAGATCGGCAGGAAGGAACATAACTCCCAGTAACACCGGGTAAGAAAGGCAACGACGGGTCAACAAAACAGACTTCCCCATGGGAGTCGAAACTGCCAAGGTCTCAGACAATGGCTCTGATGGAATACCAGTCATTCGGCAAAACTACTCGGCCACGAAAGAATGGGAGGCACTAGAATCAAACAAAACGTAGACAATGCAAGTAGAAACAAGATGAATACTCTCGATGACTTCGCTGATTAATAACTACGGGTCATGCCTTGGCGCCTGCTACGAGAGATAAAATTGGCCCTGAGCTGGTAGGGAAAGTAAATCGGAAGACTGTGGATCCTAAGTTTATGCCTGCTAAGATGTAACACACACTCGACCCAGGGACTGAACATACAGATATCCCCTCTGTTATTGTTGTTATCTCTACCACTGCTGTCTCTGCTGGGGAGGTCTACCTGGCTGCCTCTATTGCTGAAGAGGAGCCCTAGGAGTGGTGAGTGGAAGATACATTCTCTACTACTGTTGCTGTTGAGGAGGATGAGGAGGAGGCAACTGCGGTGGCCTCTACTACTGTATGGGGAGAGGGCAATCACGCCTACGATGGCCGGCCTATCCACAACTAAAGTAAACACCAGAAAAAAGGCCGGAAGATGAAGCGGCTAGCAGTGTTGATGATGATGATGAAGCTACTGTCTGAGCAGTAGGCTGTCTAAACTCTGATCTGCCCCTCCCTCTCTGCTGATGGTGCTGCTTGAAACTATTGGTTGGTCATCTCCTCTTCTGGTCTCCACCAGAACTCTACTCTCTCGACCTCTAGGTCATACCCAGTCCTCCTCATAGACCATTGCCAGATGAACAACCTAATTGAATGTCTCCAAACAATATCCCACCGCATGGCTATGAAGGGCAGGACGCAAGCTAGTCACAAAATGATGAGCCCTCATCTTCTCAACACTGATCAGATAATGAGTAAATCTAGACAAGGCCAAGAAATGAGTCTCATACTGTGATACAGACAAATCACCCTGAACTAGGGTCTCAAATTTAATTATCCTCTGAATCTAAACATGCTCGGGGAAGAATTTCTGGTCAAAACGGACCACGAATTCCTCCCAAGTCCAAACAAAATTTGGCTCAACCATCCTGGACAAGGACAACCACCAATGGTGGCCCTCACCCTGAAGAAGATAGGTCACAAGGGATACCCTCTGATCGGTTGGACACTGCATAGTGTCAAAAATCCTCGTGATCTTAGTCCGCCATGCCTCAGCGGCAGATGGGTTGGGATCACCCCTGAATCTTGGAGGGTCATGCTGTATAAACTCTCGAGAAATAGCACTAGTGCGCGGTAGATGACTTTGATAAAAAAAACTAGAGTGGCTATAGGATGACGAGTCTGCAACGTGGTAGCGACAAGCTGCATTAACTGCTGAAAATGCTCTGCACCTATAGGAACTATCGAAAAAGTAGGAGTGGCACTCGCCTCGGGCGTAGGCAAGGGCACGGCTAACGGAACAAGAGCCTCTGTAACTGGAACAGCTGGCTAAGGAAGGGGAACCGGTGGGGGAACTAGAGCAATTGGAAGTATGGGCGCTACAGGCTCAACCGGTGGAACAGGCCGAATAGGAACCTCGGGAATCAGATCCTCTATGACGTGAGCGGGATGCACTCGAATAGAACAGGTATAATGAGTGCCTCTACCACGGGCACCACGGCCACAGGCGCCACGACCACGGGTGCCATGTCTAGGCGGCATCATCTACAAAATAATAATGATGCAAGGAATCAAAATAATTGCAGGCTCAATACAAAGCGAAAAGAATGATCTTGGGACACTACTTGTCCTATGCCCTTAGTAGACATGCGATGTTATGCCAAGTTATTCCAAAATTACCTGTTATGCTCTGATACCAACTCCTGTTATGCCCCAGACTCAGTAATCGGACTCACAAGGAACTTGATAGCTTGTTCTGGCAGCAACAGCCTCTATAGTACCCCATTCTTGACTCCTAAGGCAGGTTCCAATCCTGGGATCCTACAAGAAGGATTTCCATAATAGTATAATCATTTTTAATATGAGCATAACAACAAGTATATCTGAGAATAACAGAGGCACACATCACAAAATCCACTAAGAATTTGAACTTTTATAAGTTTTCATAAGGTCTAAAAGGACATACATAAGATAATAGAAGAAAGAGAGAAAGTCTGCAACACCAAGGTCCTCAAGCTCAATTCTAATAAAAGCTCTACTGCTACGACGCCTGCCTAAGATCTCCTGCACACATTAATTGTGCATAACCTTATAGAAGTATAGAGGGTGGTGAAAGTGTGTGACAATAGTGCACATAAGAATAATATGAGGTACAGGAAGGGAAACATGCTCAATGACAATATCACTAGCCTTACTAAGGCCTATCATGAGTATTATGTAATGAGTACTGGGTGCCTTACCAAGGCGATGCATAAAGGGGCTTATATAGCCAATGCGAATGCAATGTGAAGTGATGCTAGTGCTCATATTTGAATCGACATATCAAGTACATTTTCCTATCATAAGGAAATCACTAGGGTCCAATACACTGCTGGATGATTGCCGCTCTACAGACCCGCATAGTCAAACGAGTATAAGAGACCTCACTACCTGCCTGTGGACAGCCAATCACCAGCAAGGCCTGAAGGCAGTGGACCCATTTATGAGATGGTCAAACTCCTCCTAGTAATGCCTCCATACATCAGGCGAGTAAGGTCATACCCCTACCTAACTGACTACATGATAGTGAGAGTTGTGGCCTAATGGTATAAGGCCCTCGTGCGCTCATATTTTTCACTCGGTCATGGCATTAAGGCAAATCCTTTGTACTATGAAAGTTTTGAAAATTTCACATATGGGCATCCTATGCACCCAGTATGCTCAAGTAATATTTTCAGTGTTCACACATATGACCATCCGCGAATATCCCTGTGGAGGCAAGGCCCTGATGAAGCAAGGGCAGTACTATTATGAAATGCGATGTTAATGCATGAGTCACACATACAGATCATGCACTAGCTTTAGGCACTCAATGTGCACGAGGATAGAAACTCCAACCCTCTATGACCATTATACAATGCAATTAATTCACACAGATGATGCATATAGGTCACAATGATGTAAGAGTGATACTTGTAGAATATATTCCTCATTCTCAAGAATGGAAAAGGTCTAAATACCTAGACAGGTACTCTAAGGAGAAGTTTAGTCCTCTAGTGGGGCCCAATACTTTGGGATGACCCACAAGCTAAGAGACTCATAAAGCCTCAAGAAGGAAACAGTCCTAACAAGGTCCAAGTTAGGCCTTCAACCACCTACAGGAACCCCATGGGCCTACCTTAGGTCCACCAAAGAGGACGTGCAACCTCAACTGGGTCCCAAAAGATAACTCGCTACGCATATAAAGTAAATTTAAAGGCCCAAGCAATCCATGGCATGGTGGGCCATACACTAGCCCAATACTTAGGTATCATGGAGGGCCCTTAAACAAGGTTTAGGCCCAACCATAATGGTCATGAGTCCACTCATTGTAGTGGGCCAAATGAGTAGCTCATTATTTCAAATATATGGGTAATCCTTACATTTAAAATAAGTAAGTTGGGCCTCACATCTAAGCCCAAGCATGGATTCATTTTAAATGGACAAGAAAGGGCCCAACTACTTGAGTATTTGGCCCATAAAATCCATCATAATAGTGTGCTATTAGTAAGCCCAAGGGCTAGGGGTCCATCAAGAAAATTCGAAGTCAATGTGCCTAGGAAACCTAACATGCAAATATGAATATTATTCCAATAAAATTCCAATTGAAGTGGGCCTTAAGTATGCACTAATTAAGCCCAAAATATCATAAAAAATAGGGCAAGATATGTATAACAATATCCCAAAATTTGGTGGATCATGCTGCCCCAAAACATCCATTTGTGGGCAGCAACCATGTGCATATTACTGAAATTCCAGCCCACCCACAATCTGGCATTGCTGAAAATTCAAAAAAATAAATAAATTATATGTTTATTTTAGTTCCTGGTGACCCATACATATCACAGGGGGTCCACCAGATAAAGGGAGTAGATGGAACACATAAATTAGATGGGTCATACTGCTGGACTGGACGTCCAGCAGCAGCTCAATGGGCTAGGCGTCCCATGTATAGGCAGCCTTTTGGGCTTGGGTATTTGGCCCAAAAACTCATCCAATGGGCCTCAAAAGTGGAAAACCATATAGGTAGAATGATCACTACCTCTAAGGACCCCACATGGATGAATGGTGGGACATAAACTACATTAAGGTGGGCCCACAAAGTGGCCTGGACGGCTAGCCAAGGCTAGATGCCCTAGCCTGGGAGTCCCAGCCTGGTAGGCCACTCCAGGCCACACCACGGTCGGTGTAGGGGCCCATTGGGCCATAAAATTCATAGGGTAGCCTTCCCATGGGTGGGCCATACATCCAAAAAATTTTAAGATTTTTGAACACTCAAAAATATTTTATTTTAATTCACGAATACAATCTATCCAGAAATTTTAGGCTTCCCAGCCTAGTGGACTGGTCCAGCCCTTGACACGGTATGCACAGGGATTCGTTGGCTCCTCAAAATTAGTAGCTCCATCCTACCATGGGTGGAACACTTCTATATAAATTTTTAAAATTTTTGGATACTCAAAAATATTTTAATTAAATTCATAATTACAATCTGTCCAGAGTAAAATGTTGAAGGAATTTTAGCTGTTCCTAAGTTTGGGACCACATGGAGTGGGCCTACACCCACCCAATCCCTTGGAAATTTGGGGGAAGGATGGTCCTATATCTAGTCAACAAATGGAGTCCACTGGGGTAGCCCATTTCTTCCAAAAATTTAGGTGAACAAGATGATTTCTACTATACTACATTGCTAAACTATCTAGAAAATTCTGGGCAGTTAGCCATCTTTAGCCCAACCGATGGGCCTCGATTATAAGAGGTAGGGTGTGGGCCCCATCTGACATCAAAGTGGGGTTCACACACTATAAATCTCCTAAAGAAATTTGGGGAAAAAGAATCTAGAAATGGGTCTAATCATTAACCCAAAACACCTACTCTAACTGGGCTGAAATTTGGATAGCAACATATGTTGTCTATGTTTTGGCCCATGCATAAAAATTAAAAGGCCCATGACCCTGATTTAACTTGTGGGTTCTACCTTGATATTCCAGCAAAATTTTAGGCCCTCAGTTTCATTCAAACCTCCATAAAAAGGAGGTTTGGAGATCACCCAAACCATGCATGCATGGTTGGGCCAGGACTTCCATTCAAGTGGGCTTGGACATCCAGCCTACTTGAGGCTAGGGAGGTTCTTGACCTTCATTGGTGGGTCTCACTTCATGAACAAACATGAAAAGAAATTTTAGATAAATGAGAGGGAGAAAAAGTGAGATTCGACCATAGGCGAGTGGTCCCGCCACTAATGGACTACTCACACACCATCCACACCATTACTATCCTTACAAACTTCATGCATAGCAACTTACATAGAAAATAAAGTTCTTAATTATGGGGATTCCTCTCCCCACATGCATGCAAGGCCTATATGACTCTTGATGTACAAGAAATGGGAAGAAGAAGAAGCCTCATGGTGGGTCCATGGAGAATAGCCCACCATGGCTAAGTTATACAAGATCAAGGCCATTAACCCTACCTAGGAGCCATGTAGGGCCTCCACCATGGATTGGTGGCCCCTATATGTTTCCATGCATGAGGTAAAAGAGAAAGAAAGGATGGAGGAAAAAGAAAAAGAGAAGAATCCAAGAAGAGCACCCACCTCACAAGAACACCATGAATCTTCTACCACTAAACTCCTTAGGCTCCAAGGTGCATAGATCTAAGGTTGAGATCTTTCTTCAAGGGTTAGATTGGAGGGGATTAGAGGAAGAAGGGGTTCGAATAATGGAGAGAGGTGGGATGGTTTGGAGTTGTTATGGAAAGAAGAGAAGAGAAGAGAGAGAGAGAGAGAGAGAGAGAGAGAGAGAGAGAGAGGGAGGGTTTTAATGCAAGTAATCATTTCTCTCTTTCCTTGGTTAAAGAAGAGTGATGATTTCTATAGAGAGTTAGAAATAATGTTATAAGGTTAGTAGGCTTTTTAAGTTTTTAGGTGGTGTTTTAGAGATAGGTGGTGTAGGAATAGGGCCTAGGTAGTGTGTGTATGTGTATAGTGTGTGTTGGAAATATTACCAAGAGATGGGACCTACCTAGAAATCCATGCACACTATCCCTAGGTGGGCCACATGACTATGATCAAGGGCTTAGAAAATAAAATACACACAACTTGTGATCTACATGTTGGATGGACGCACAAGACACGACATTAGAATCGTAACAATGAAGTGGACAAGACGGCACAGGTTTCGGCTCGATTCGAGTCAGGTCTACATGACCGGACTTAAGGATGACTACAAACACTATCCGAGGGTCGTGGGTCACTAGTATTCAATTGGTAGGACCGTGGGAATAAGAGAAACGAAATGCGCACTCATACACATATATGCACACACCCGCACTCGGGTCAGGTCTTACATGTTTTGCCTAAACTTGTTTGGGTGAAGGTTGTCTTATGAATCAATTTGAATCAATGTTTCAATACTAATGCGATTGAGATCTCTAATTTATTTATTATTTTAGCACTTTATTCGATGACTTTACATCATCCTATTCACCCCCACTAGGACTTCTTAAGCTTGCATTTTTCATGTAAGTAATTTGCAATGTATGTTACATCACTTTCGGGATTGGATGTGGCAAATAGTCCCTCCATTAACAAATCATGTCACATAATTCATCCAATCCATTTGTTGTACCGTCTTGAGGTGTTCACGTAAATCCACGGTAGTGTTGGACACACCGACGAATCTTCATAGTTATGGGATGTAGGGTGAGTTGGATTTTCTATGAATTATATTCCATATTATGATGATCACTACGTATGATGAGCTGTACACACTTTGCTAGGCATGCATTCATATATATATATATATATATATATATATATATATATATATATATATATATATATATATTTGGTTATACATACTGATACCACTTATATATATATATATTTGGTTATGCACACTGATACCACTTGTATATATATATTTGGTTATGCATACTGATACCACTTGTAGTGGTGGAGTACGAAACATATCAGAACCCTCACATTATTCTTATGAATCTCTTGAATTATTATTATTTTTTTTTTTTAGCTTGTTAGTACACCCACTGTCAGTTCACACTTCACTGTTAGCCAGCCCCATTAGGGAATCGATACCAAGACCTAGTGTTGAAATGAGGTATCTTTCACTCAGTCTACCACTTGAGCAATCTTAAAGGATAACCATCACTATGAGTAGGGCATTGACCCTCTCTAACCATACAGATGATGCAGGTGATGTGTAAATTAAAGACACGAATGACGATCCCTCTATGAAAGATTGTTCTGAATAAATAAAGATATAACTTTATGTTTAGTTTTATTTATTTCCATTGTAAACTTTGATAATGTAATAAGCTACCATTAAGAGGGCATTTGATAGTTTGTTGAATTCTTTTAATCTAATGGAATAATAAATATAGTTGATTTTACTCTTGTGAATGTAACTGGATGTGATCTAAATGGAAAGAAAATCGAGGTAAGATTTTGAAGCATCCAAATCCTTACATTATTAACACTCAGAATTCTCGAGCATAAGTATGTACTTAAGTCATAAAAATTCAGGATGTTACAGTTGTGGGTTGATTTTCTTTATTATGCATAATCATCATGATGTAACGAGGGCTAAGTTCTGACTCGGTATCAGATTCATCGGACCTTCCTTCATCCCCTTTGTCATTGAGCTCTTCAGGTTGTTGTAGCTTTAATGGGACTATTGTTGTGGTCCAATCAAGAGAGGGTAGCTCATGCCCCTTGTCCAGTTGTTGCTTGGGCAACTCAGTGAGGGTGAGACTATTGTCATGACCTGGTGGGTCGAACTCTGAATTTTAAGTTGAATGGATGACTCCGGTGCTAACGAATTGGATTGGTGTGAAATGGGAGGGATAGCTCATCTCTTGGCCCTTCCACCTCTTCTCCGTATCTGCCTCCTCTGGTTCTTCTATTGAAGGAGACGTATATCCCAATCCTGCCTTTCCTACTCTTTCTTGAACTTCAATTACCTTGGTGGTATCTTAACATTCAAGCTGGTAGTTTAGGATTTGACGCTCAACTGGAGTGAAAATATAGTTTAATTTTAAAGGAAATACTACTAGGATGTGATCCACTGCTTCAAATTTGAAGCTGTAATACGGTTTGTCTTTGTCTGGTTTCCATGTCAATAATTGGGATTTTAGGCTCCTTCGGAAGATTTGTTTCATTGGAAAAAATTGGTTCATGATCTGTCGGAATGCAAAGCACCTTATTCCCATGGATGTACTTGACCCTCTAGTGGAGAGTTGATGGTACGGGCCCAACTTCATGAAGCCAAGGTCGATCGAGGAGAATATTGAACGATGAAGGGATGTTCAACACTAAAAAGATATGATGGATGTATCTGGGCAATTTGTAATTCAAGATCAACTTCTCCTTGTACTTGTCTATGGGAATTGTCGAATGCTCTCACATTCATATTGCTTGGCCTAAATTTAGTCCCAAATACAAGGCAGTACAAAGTGGGCAAACATTTGTACTTGAGCCGTTATCAATTAGTACCAATGGGATGTTATTGTCCTTATGACAGATAATTACATTCAATGACCTTGCATGGTCACAGCCTTCTGGTGGCAACTCGTCATTTGAGAAGGTTAAGGCTCAGGGGGCTAGGAGTTGCCCTATCATGTGCGTGACCATTTCAGGTTCAGCTTCTAGGGAGATATACGTATCTTTCAAAGTTTTAACAAAAATCTCCCAGCATGCTTGCGATGTATAGAGAAGTTCCTAAATAGATATTTTGGGTCGGGATGGTTTTAAGTTGGGTCGCTATATCATATGCAGTATCGGCCTTGTGTGCTGTTCTAGCCAAAGGTCCCTTGGGATCTCCTCTGAGTCCTTTTCAAAAGCATCTCCCATTAGGATACATGCTTCCCACCTCAAAGCATTCTAGGTAATGTCAAGGGACTACGTTGTTGTCTGAGACCAGTTTCATCCTTCCTTAAAGAACCAAAGGAGGTATAGAGGAGGTAGAGGGTTAGCGATAATAGATGTGTGGTTCAATTGCGAAGCCAACGGTGCCCCTAAGAGTACTAGGGGTTGTGAAGGAGGGCCTTCCTAGATTATATGGACGGATCTAATGAGTTCGTATGGCATGTAGAACGGGGGAGGACATTATTCTTATGCAACAATGGGTAGATGGTATGAGACATGACTAAGCATGGGCGATGGAGCGTTCCCCATAAGGAAGACTAGCTTATGGGCTCCTTACTGATGGGGGTGTCTTGTGTTGACATAGGGGCCCTTCCTTATAGGACCAATGGTTGATCCCACATTTGTTCCACGTGATGAGAAGGACTGAGATGAGGTTCAGGGGCCTTCCCTTAAAGGACCAACGGAGGAGGGGGGAATGCTCCTTACAGAATGAGTGGAGGAACCTCCGTGTCATAGCTTTTGGCCAAGAATCCTTGAAAAATATGGAGAAAATATTCTCCTTGTATGGCATTAATGGTGGGGGTGCTGAAAGTGTTAGGGCAGACTTGATGCTGTGGCAAAGGGTTTTGGAGTATGTTATTGCTGTTAGCAGTAGCTGTTTCAGGGGGCGTGATCATGATCTGGTTCTGATCGATCAAATTTTGGATAGCTTGTTCCAAGGAGAAACAATTTTTGTGGCATGACCCCACCCTTGAAGGAATGCACAATACTCATTTTCATTGTAATCTGGAGGCAACAGGCTTGGCGATGGTCTAGGCTGGAGAGGTGCAAAGAGTTACCTTTGGATGAGTGTGGCCAAAATGTCCATGTATGACTGGGCTAATAGTGTAAATAGCCTAAACACCTGTGCCGCACTCGTTTGCCTGTTCTGGTGTGTGTATCGTGAATTCCACCTAGGTTGTTGATGTTGAGTTGGTATTGTTGTTCCTGTAGAGGAGCTCTTAGCATTCCTTGTGCGGAGACAATGACATTATTAGTTTTTGTAGGGTAAGGAATGGCCATATCTCTGTTTCTTACTTCATATTTGCCTATCTTTTCTTCAAGTTTCACCTTTGGTACTGAGGTAGACTAGTGGGGCCATGGTTCAATTCTGTCGGTTCTTATTCTGGCCTCCACCTATTCCCCTGCAGGATTAACTAAGTAAAATTGGCATACAGGTATGAAATTAGACATCCCAATATGTGTGGATTGGCCGAATAGATGATCATAGAGATCCGTTCTTCTTCGTCGATTGGTGTTTTCATTTGTGCAACCATGGCTCTCTATTGCCCCATGTACGCAGACAATGTTTCGTCCCTCCTTTGCCTAAGGGTTTCCAAGTCTGACTTTCAGGGTGCTACATTTAGATTGCACATAAAATGATCTATCAAGGCTTGGGACAGTTGTAGAGGTGAGGCAGGTGGAGTCGCCGCCATCGACTGAGAAAAGATGCCAGCCATGGAGGACAAGAACTGTTGCTGCTGCTACTGCTATTGAATCTGTTGCTGCTGCATCAACAGCATCATCTGCTCTAGCCTATCAACAGGCGGAGCAGACTGTGATGTCAAAGGCATCGACGCAGACGCACGGTTCTGCTCGAGAACTGCAGGTGTGACAGGAGGCACCACAAAAGGTGTTACAAGAGGTGGCCCAGCAACAAGACCAGAAGCCGACTGAGAACTCGGCATGAGATCTGAACTAGATGCGTCCGTATGGGGGTCCATATGAGTATCGCACAGGGCAAGGGCCCCGTCGAGTGAATCTCCCAGAGAAAGACGGGCCGAAGATCTCGAACCCTTAGGTGACATACCCTACACAACAGAGGATAGCAACCAATGAGATAAGGCATTCACACAGTCCATCCACAACATTAACTTCACAAGCCAAAGAAACAACATGCATTTCATTAATAAAATTGTCACAATACATGATTTGCAGCATTACATGAATCGCGATAGAGAAAGCATGTGAACAAAACATCTGAGCTTCAAACACTAAACTTCAAACATTTAACAACTACCAACCACCAAACAACTAGCAAACCACACATAAACATAAAAACAAGCAACAAACAAGCAAATAATGACTACATAAAGCCTATTCATTGGAATCTGGCGATGGAGAAGAGGCACCCTTATCCTTCATGCAGCACAGGATGGTCTTCAGCGTGCAGGTTACTTTCTTAAACTTACTCTTTACGAGGTCCTGTAAATCCCCAATATCCTATCGAAGAGCAGCCTGACCCTCCTCGAGTCGCATTATATGGGCATCCCTATCAGCCTGAGTTGCAGGAGGAGTACTCTCATCAGTATCCTGAGCCTCCTCTTCTTCTTCGTCCTGCTCTCCTTCCTCTATCTCTACCCCACCTTCCTCTTCACTTCCTTCTTCTTCGCTATCATATTCTTCCTCGTTTTCATCAAGTTGGGCCTCACACTGCCAAGGCCCCATCTTCATCTGGTTAAGCGTAGCCTCACTGATATAATGAACCTACACCAGCAACTCCGCCCCAAGTCTATAGGAAAACTCGAGCGTAATCTTACATATGAGTCGGCCAAAGGGAAGCGACTCAGTCGTTCTTCTTGATCACGCAATAAGGATGATCTGTCGCAACACGAACGTAGGCACGCACACCTTCTCTTCCAGCCCCACTTGATACAGAAAATCTACCATGAGACCCGTGCATTCACTGCGATTGCTCCACTTGGGATAAACATTGAACGTGCAGATGTGGTGAAGCAGACGGAAATTGCCTGACATATGGGTCACTAGGAGGCTCTTGTTATGCTGCCACTCAACCAAACGACCACACAGAAATCTGGTGCAGCGATCCCTCTCACAAGCACTATTCAGATTCTTAGCACTTGGATGTACCTCGCCAAGTGGCACGTTCAGAAGTCGAGCTATCAACCCAACATTGATTGTGGCTTCCTAATCTCTGTCGAAGGGGATCTTGAACTGCAACAGCTCCAGCGTAGGGTCCCGAATATGAGCATAGAAGGCATGAGCAGTACTTACATTTACACGAGACTCACCCTCAAATAGCGGACCCCACCCGGTAGCTTCTATACGCTCAAACAATAAATACTCACCAAAGAGTCGTTCATCCACATGCGCTTCAAAAAGAACCCTACGGTCCGCATAAACGCCATGAGCCAACTCTGCCAACAACGCCCTTCCAAATGGAGCTTGGGGATCTAAATCCCGCTTTGAATGTAACTCTCTCCCAACACTAGAACTGGCGGTAGCTCCTCTAAGCCGCCTCGAACGAGCAGGACGACTAGGCCCAGCCTCGTCCACAGGGGCACGCTTCTTGGCCATCAACGAAAGGATGGTGGAAATGGAGAAAAAGGCTATAATAACCTCCATGAAAGCCATGGAAAGAGAAGGAAAATGGAGAAAGGGCTAAGATCTCTAGGTTCCCACGAGTTTGGGTCAGAAACAGGAGTGCAATGGGTCAAGGAAAGGGAAAATAGAAGAAAGAAAAAATCAAGATAAGAGAGGTTGAGGGCTGGCACATTTTGGAGCTCAAATGAGAGCTTTGAGAGCTCCAATTGTAGAAAATGGAGAAATTAGGTGTTGAGTATGGCTGAGAATGGTGGAGGGATGAAGGAAATAACGAAAAATGAAGGAAGGAGTAAGTGGAAGGGAGGTTTGAGAGAGAAAACAGCAACTTTGTATGAAAGGGAGAGCTTGGGGGGTCACTTTGTGAAGGAAGTGAGGGTTTTGGGATGAAAGGAGGGTCGAACCCTGTATCATAGGGTCCTACTAGGCCCCAAACTCGATTGGCCCAGACGACCCAGCCCGCAGGGCCCGCTGACTGGTGAGGCCTGGCCGAATCGGTGAGGACCTCGCCGTCCTCTGGACAAACTGGCGAGGCCTCGCCCATTGGGCCAGGGCCTCACCACCCCTTGGGTCTAAAAAAGTTGGGATCCCACCCTGGAACCTCCTAAAACTAATGCGTTTCATCCCCTCTTCTGATTTGACCCGTTTCGGGTCATTTCAGAACTAATCTGACCTCTATTCACTTTTACCGATTTCTAATGGCTGGAATGGGATGAAATGTGGTCTATACTGGTCAATTGACGGTTTATACATGATTTTGGGTTGTCGTGTGTGATCAGGAGTGTGCACGGACTCGATCTCGGTGACCATTTTCAGCAAACCTTCGCCGAAAGACAAACTAGGAGTTCTAGTTCTGTTTCTAGATTGTTCTAGCACCCTCCTACACTATAGTGGCATCAACGTGCATTGTGTGACCCTAACCCAAGTCTAGGTTAATCTAGATCATGCTCTGATACCAACTTATAACGCCCTGAAATTCGGGGGTCGAGCATAACTCAGCTCCCGAGTTCCAAAACATTACTAATGCAACATAATGGATAATGATTGTATGTTATCTGTATTGGTTCATAAAACATGAAATAGATCAAGCCAGATCAGCAAACATAATTCAGGGATATTGAAGAAATGCAAGCAGAAGACTTAAATACATATATAATTCAAAAATAATCTCCAAAATATGTATGCTCTGCCCAGGGTAATATATACAACTGTATCTCAAATACATGTATCAAACTAAGAAAAATCATCATATACATATCCCAGAAATCCCAGCTGGTCAGGACGAGGCTCACATGAACCCGCCCGAGAACTGCATATATGAGAACGCCTCCTCGTCCTCGTCGAAATTCGGCTCCGCCTCGCAAGCATCGTCGTCACCTACAGCTAAGTCAGAGTCTGGTTGGTGTTTAAGCACCATCCCAAAACATGGGAGTGAGTGATTAACTTAATGGTACTATACAGCAAAGGTTAATATGTTATCAATCCAATCAAGCAGTAATGATAAGGCAGTTCAATCAAACAGGTCCTAAATACTCTTATTAATGCAAGGACGATATGAAGGAATGATGCATGCCCTCACCACAAACTCCCTCTGCGATCTTCATCTTATTATGGCACATGTCAGTCACTTCCTCAATGCTCTTACACCAACACCGATAGCACATGCAATGCGATGATATGAGTATGCTTACCAAGTTCTTATTAGTCCTTTTCATACAGCAGGATTGGGAAGTTAAGACACCTCCCTTATATTAATTCTCAAACATTGATCCATTCTAGGGTCGTCACTCCTAGGAATTCTCATACGATATTACGGTTCGAGGTTGCTGCAAGGGCTGCCAGGGCTGTTGCCCGCAATCGTTACACCACTCCCCCATCACCAAATCAATACAGGCCTAATTATATCTTTAATACTACAACAAGACTCGTTGCCCTTATGCAGTGTCAGGATATATTCGAGGTCACTACAGAGGGCTCGTCACCAATCAATGTAGGCCGATAACAAGAATATAGTGTCCCATACCACCATAATCTGCTCACGAGAATAAAGTGCTCACTGGTCACTACGGGGAGGTTTGTAGCCTCAGCGTAGGCCGACAGCTCAACCACGGTGTCTCACACCACCATATCCAGCTCATGAGTCTTAGGAGATCACGATATCACGGTTAACGGGAGTTTCGCTGGTAAGCTCAATGCCTTAGATTCAAACAGTAGCGAGCAAACATGGTGAACGAACATCGGTGAATCGGGTTAGTTGATAAGCTCAACTAGGCCAAGTGCACGTTGAGTTGAACGACATGGAATGCATAAGCACTCTGTGTGGCCTAACCACTGTCGAACATCCCAAGCATGACTTAGATTCGTTAAACTCATCCTGCATGGTGAAAACAACCTCAACCACCATTTGGAGTACGATTACCGATTACCTGAACTATAGCACAGCCCCACTCACATACAAGCTCAATAACTAGCATGATTCATATCTTACATTCAAATGAACATTCATGACATATAACTGAAACTTAAATACAGTACATGGAGGAAATCATACACACATGTAACATGGATAATCTAAGTTACATGATTCATGGAGGAAATCATACACTCAAGTGTTGTGATTGAGATTCATATCTCAACAACCTTAGCAATCACACTTTACTAATTTCTAACTCATTTAGGCATTTATACAAACACTTAGATTACACTATTCAACATATATCACGTATGTCGACCCTATTGCATATTAGGGCTAGTCCTTTTGCCAAGGAGTTGTCGCATTCATATCAAGCATATAACAGCGACAATTAATCATGGCAATCAAAACAGCAGATTCCATACGCATATAGGTATTCTAACATATACATGAAAGACGCAATTTACAATATAAAGTATACGTATATGGAAATCGAAACGGATAGCGCATTTGGCATGTGTAATGACAATTAGAACATGAATAAATCATTAACTAACATTGAAAGTCTTGAAAACCATAACCTAAACGTATATAGTCCGCACCTTAAACCAGAAAATACGTATTCGATATGATTCAGACAATGTGTCTTCGTCAACTGCGTATACGCTACCTATGGCATGAAACAGGTTAGCTATAACGTCATTTAAACTATTCTAGGTTTAAAAACACGTTAGAGTTAGCATAACTTATCCAAAAACAGAATCAGAATCACCGGAAGAACGATTCAGATATGCAGATTCGATGTATAGATGGGCTAGGAAGAATCCTACGGAGATTCGACAGAGTCTCCTACACTTTCTCTCTCTTTTCTCTCTCTTGGAAATCTAGGGTTTAGAAAATTCGTATGGAATTTGGGAATAAGGGTTTAAGGCCTTTTTATAAGCCTAAACTTGACGAAAACAGTCTTAAGGGCAAGGTATACTTAGGTTATAACCAAATCGGGCCCGTTCCGATCCAACGGAGCACTTCTGGAGGTCATTTTATCAAATGCGGTCAGAGTTAAACTCAATAATATTGGATCTTTAGTAAGTTAAGTTTTTAGTCTGATCGAGTTTCCAGATCGTCCATGGTGGACCAGCTTCAATTCAACGATTACCGAAATTCAATCAGGGCTAAAAGCACTATGACATGTAAGGGCCACTTATCCTGATTCAAGGGTGAATTTGGGTCAAAATCTAACGGTCAGAACGCTTAAAAATAACGCGCAAGTGAAACGTTCCAGATTACTTAAAAATATATTTAATTTTCTAAAAATCTTCATTTTCTTACTCTCTTTATTCCGGACTCAATAAAATGGTCTCAGGACATCGTTTGGGCTTAATTTTTGAAATGATTGTCAAGTCTAACTAAGCGGTCATAACGGTCTAAGATCATAGATATCAGACTTTCGACGTGCGATCTAGATCCAATACAAAATTACAAAGCATTCCCGGGAGCAATTGGGTTTAGAGTTGGATCTTAGATTTAAGGGTAATATAGCGTCAATGATTCTATGGGTTTTGGGTCTTACTGATCGTATTGAAAGTTATCAGTGTTAATTTCATAAGTAATCTAGTTTAGCGCTAGCTAAAATACATTAAAATTCTAAGGGATTAAGGCCAAAATGATTTTTACTGAAGGAGGTACTCGAGTCTAAGTATGGATTTTTCTAAGTCGTTACACCCTTCCAAGAATATCTCAAGATATTTTCATGAGGAAAGTTTCCTAGTCACGACTTTTTGTTATTGAATCCATGCTCATAGCTATCCTTAAGATATGTTCAAATTGGAAACCAACTGCATGACTGACCTTGGGAGTTAATTAATGTGGCAAAGTTATGTAAGCCCACCATGATTTGTGTTATATCCACACTGTCCATCCATTTTGGGAGACCATTTTAAGGCATGAACCCAAAAGTGAGCTAGAACCAAACCTTAAGTGGACCACACTACAGAAAGCAATTGGGAGAATGATGCCAATGTTGAAACCTTCTTAAGGCCCACCACGATATTTATTTTCCATCCAACCTTAGTTTAGAAGGTCACACAAACTTGGATGAAGGGAAAACACAAATATCAGCTTCATCAAAACTTCCGTGGACCCCAAGAAGTTCTCAATGGTAGGTGTTCAATCTGGCCCCATTGCTTTCTATGGTCTGGTTCATTTAAGGTTTGGATTTGCCTCTTTTTTGGGGGAGCAGATTAACTATTACCCAGGTAACACCTTAGTGGGTATCACCCTAACCATGTGGGCTCACTTTAATGTATTTGTTGTATATGGTACGTGACCCTAAACCTTAAGAAGATCCAAATCTCAAGTGGACTACACCACTAGAAACAGTGATGAATAACCACTAAAAACTTTTTATGAGCTACAAAAGTTTTCAATCGAGTTGATATTTGTATTTTCCATTTATCCAAGTCTTCTTGACATTATCAAGATGGATGTAAAATAAACATTACAAAAACTGTGTGATGGACTCTTTAGAATTTTTAATGGTGGCACTAATTCACCATTGTTTTCTATACTGTACTCCACCTAAGATTTGGATCTGCTTAATTTTTGGTATCATGTCCTAAACAGGGCTGGAGAAATGGATGGACGGCATGGATATACAACACATCATCAAGGTGTGCCCTACAGGTAAGGAAAACACGCGCTAAGGTGTTACCCAGCTAACACCTATTCTGCTTCTCATTTTTCGGCTCATGCTTTAAAATGTCTCACAAATTGGAAGGATAGCTGGTGCTGATATAATAAATACACCATGGTAAGGATAGCTGGTGTTGATATAATAAATACACCATGGTGGGGCGCACAAAACTTTGCCACATCAGCACAATCTTTTCATTCAAATTCCACTTATAGGATCTGTTGGCTACTTTTTAGAATCGATTTTTTAAGGAGAAATAAGGGTATATGATCTTGGAAGTAGAAGACGAGCTAAGAGGAACAACCAAACATTTAAAGTTTATGTTCCAGCTTGATATCTCTTTTTTATTATTCAGATTTCTTTTGGGGAAAAATATGTTAAGTCCGGAGACTCGGATATGGAGTAGGTTAACCCTACTCATACTGCCTAAGTTATTCGAGACAATAGTCAGGGCCGAGAGAATAAGTGCACATGGCCAAGAGGCAAAAGTATTAGACAACTTAAGTTAACTCGGTCAACGAGTTAGCAGTGTCTACGTAAGCTAACTAAAGGCCAGAAAGCTATAAGCCACCTGATTGACAGAATAAATTGACTCTACAAGTTGGTAATGTCGGCTATGGGATAAGGAAGGATGACGGAAGAGATTCGAGACTATTTCTACCTGACAGAAGGCGTAAAGCTTACCTCACAAGCCAGCCGAGACTCATACATCACATGAGTCAGAATCGGCCGAGCCAAGTGAAAGAAAGGCTATGCATAATATCGTCCCGAAAATCTAGACGTTTAATCCTAAGGATCTCGGGATTGAGTGAAATCCTCCAAGAATATCAAATCACCGAAAAGATGAGAAGAGAATCCCCACACGTTAGGGCTTTCCTATGCTTATAAACAAGTCATCTCCATCACGGTGAAAGGTATAGAAAATTTAACCCAAAAAGCTTTCGTTATCATCCCTGATAACTGACTTAGGCATCGGAGGTTCCCCGGCTCTAGCCAGGGTCCCCCTTTGTATCTGACATTATGCAGGTGAGAGACGAGGAGAGTGAAGGGTTCACAAGAAATTCACATCAACAGTTTGGCACCGTCTGTGGGAAACGTGCAAAAATTCATTTTTCATGCTTTATTTGACGAGTTAACAAACAAGTTTACAAGTTCTAATAGCAAAAACTAGAAGAGTGGATCAAGATGAAGCAGGAGAAGCTTCTACCAGCGTAACTCAAGAAGCTCCACAAGCGGTCCCACCAGCAGCTCCGCCTGCGGCATCTGCCACGACCAACAGTCAGCAGAACCGAGAAAATGTGCAACTAGATCGGGAGGTTTAAGAGATGCGTTCTGATATGAATGTCATGAAGCAGATGCTGGAGTAGCTATATAATCAGCAGATGTAACCACATCATGAGACAGCGCAGGTACCCCTGCCAGCATCTGGTGCTCAACCTACTTCCCCACAATCACTCCATTAGCCGAGTCAGCACCAAGGTCCGAATAAACCGGCACCGGCTCGTTTGGCAATAGCTGTACTGCCCCCCTCTGACTTACACCATTAAATAGATCAAAGAAGGCGCAGTTGGCTTCCTATGGAGGAAATGGTAGAAAGCGCAGAACCCTGAAGAGCTGATATTGAGGACTTCAAAAAGGAAGTTCCGGAGGAAATAGCGAGAGAGATGGCAGACATGAAGCAAGGTCGTAATGCATACCCAACTAAATTCGAGGCAAAATTTGTGGATAAAGTAATGTAGGCTCGGTTACCGAAGAGGTTCCACCTCCCCCAGATTACTCCTTTTTAAAACAAAACTGATCCAACTGAGCATATTGAATGCTTCAAAACTTATATGGATTTGCATGATGCCTTGGATGTTGTTATGTGTCGAGCTTTCTCCCTCACGTTGACTGACGTAACTCGGCTTTGGTTCAAACAATTGAAAATGAAGTCTATTAGCTCCTTCACAGAACTCAACGATGCCTTCCTCACCAATTTTATCGATGAAAAAAAGAAATTGAAGCCACCCGCACACCTGAACAACATATTTCAAAAGGAAGGAGAGCTACTGAAGGATTACATCAAGCACTTCAACTTCGAATCTCTTTAAGTTTGAAAACACTCGGAAGAGACAACACTTAGCGCGCTCATGCAAAGAGTCAAGGATAAGCCTTTTCTAGCATCTCTAGATAAAAACCCGCTGGAGACTTTGGGCGAGTTTATCGCTCGGATAAATATATAGATGCCGAAGAAACGCGACTCCTACGTGAAACGGTCCATAATACAAAATCCTCGGCCAAAGAGTTAGCCAAGAAAGAAGCTGACTCGGCCGAAGGGAGAAAGCGTAAGGACAACCATCCGCACGATGAGGGTAAGTCGAGTAAGCGGCCCGATAGAAAATTCTCCACATACACCGACCTAAATAAAACTCAGGAGTAGGTGTTAATGGAAATAAAAAATGAAGGTTTCGTTAACTGGCCCAATAAACTGCGAGGCAATCCTAATCGGCAGAATAAAAACAAATATTACCACTATCATCGTAATCACAGGCACAATACAAGTGATTGTTATCACTTAAAAGAGGAAATCGAGCGACTCAACAGAGAAGGCTGACTCGGAGAACACATTGAGAGAACTGTGTCTGCCAAAGAACGCCAAAGAGAAAACCGAGTCACGGAAGAGATCCGAACGATTGTCGATGGTCTCCGGGGCGGGGGCAATTCCAATAATGCATGGAAAAATCATGTCAGGAGCATTAGTGGGCCTGAATCGAAGGTTTTCATATTGCATCGATCCCCAAAGGAAAAGAAACGAGAAAAGTACTGTATCTCGTTCACTGAGGAAGACGCTTGAGGCATTCATCATCACCATGATGATGCTCTAGTCATCACTCTCACCATTGCTAAAAGAAAAGTGTTCCGTATTCTTGTTAACACTGGATCTTCTGCGGATGTACTCTTCACTCAAGCGTTTGACAAAATGGGTATTGAGCGATGGGCATTACGCCCGGTTCGAACCCCATTGAGCGAATTCCCTGGCGGACAGGTGCTCCCAGAAGGGATAGCCTCACTACCGCTCACTGTCAGGAATCCCCCGTATCAGACAACAGTGATGGTAGACTTCCTAATTGTTGATCAAACATCAGTTTACAACATTATACTTGGTCGACCTACTTTGAGTCTCTTATAAGCTGTGGTGTCCACATACCACATTTCCATGAAATTCTCAACTGACTTAGGAGTAGGAATCGTAAAAGGAGATCAGCAAGATGCTCGACGCTGCTATGCCACGACAATAAAAGCTCCGGCCGAGATATCAATGATTGAATCGCTGGACCCTTGAGTTGAGACGCACGAACGTGGGTAACCGGTGGAAGATCTTATGTCGGTTCCCATAGCCGAGACAGATGAATCAAAGGTAGTACGGATCAGTTCATCCCTGAAGCCCCCGCTTAAAGATAGCCTGATAGCTCTACTTCGGCAATATGCGTACATATTCATTGAAGCCATGATGATATTCCTGGAATCGATCCCTCGGTCATGACGCACCGACTCAACATCGATCCGACCTATCGACTAATCCGACAGAAAAGACGTCCCCTTGACCTATGCCATCATCGAAGAAGAAGTCGGCAAGCCCCTCAAGGCAAAGTTCATAAAAGAGATATATTATCCGAAATGGGTGGCCAATGTCGTTCTGGTGAAAAAAGCCAACGGGAAATGGCACGTCTGTATTGACTATACAGATCTAAATAAAGCATGCCCGAAGGATAACTTTCCTCTTCTGAGAATCGACTAGTTGTTAGACAGCACAGCAGACCATGAATTACTCAGTTTTATGGATGCGTATTCTGGGTATAACCAAATTGTAATGCATCAACCTTATAAATCTAAAACTACCTTTGTCACTGACAAATGACTTTATTGTTATCGAGTGATGCTATTTGGTTTGAAAAATGCCGGCGCAACGTATCAAAGGCTGGTGAACAAAATGTTCGCTCGGCAGATCGGTCAAACCATGGAAGTATACATAGATGACATGCTTGTCAAAAGTATACTCGTAACCGACCATATAACTGACTTAGAAGAAATGTTCCTGACTTTATGCAAATATAAAATGAGGTTAAATCCGAGCAAATGCGCTTTTAGTGTAAGCTCGAAAAAGTTTCTCAGATTCTTGGTTAGTCAGCGAGGAATTGAAGCAAATCCCGAGAAAATCAAAACATTACTCGACATGGAGTCCCCAAAGACGATTAAAGATATACAAAGGCTGACCGGACAAATGGGGCACTTAACCGCTTCATGTCCCGAGCCATTGATAGATATCTTCCGTTCTTCAAGCAATTGAGGGGATGACAATTGATAGAATGGACGGAAGAGTCTGGAGAAGCACTTCTACTATACCTTATTGTATCCGACGCAGCAATTAGCTCGGCTCTGATACGAGAACATGATGGAAAGCAATTACCAGTGTATTATGTCAGCAAAACATTACTACCAATAGAGACAAGGTACCCATCCCTAGAAAAAGTAGCCTTGATCTTAGTAGTTTCTTCACGACGACTCCGGCCATACTTTCAAGCTCACACCATCGTCGTCATGATCAACCTTCCGTTGCGTCAGATCCTTATGAGACCTGAAGCTTCCGGCTGACTCACGAAGTGGGCTATTGAATTGAGCGAGTTCGACATACAGTATAACTAAGGACTGCAATTAAAGGACAGGTCGTGGCCGACTTCATTGCCGAATTGACTCCACAAGCTGACGCAGAGGCCAAATCTGCCCCGTCCACCGAAGCTTCACTGTCCGCTTCTCTCAACCCACGTCCCAACCTTGTCCCTTGGAATCTATTTGTCGACGGCTCCTCCAACTCTACGGTAAGCGGGGCTGGGGTTGTGTTAGAAACTCCTAATCAAACCTACATGCAATATATCTAACGACTTGAATTTCAAGCTTCTAACAACACAGCAGAATACGAAGCCTTATTGCTTGGCCTTTGACTCGCTGCAAGTCTGAGCGTGACTCATCTTAATGTTTTCAGCGATTCACAGTTGGTTGTCAATCAAGTCAACGGTGCTTATCAGACACATAAAGAACAATTGAAGGTGTATATGGAAAAAGCCAAAGAATTACTCAGTGGATTTCAGCAATGTAAAGTAACTCGGATCCCCAGGACCGAGAATGTAAAGACGATTTACTAGTAAAACTTGCCTCGGCTGAAGAAGATGATATACCCAAGTTAGTTCTGATCGAGTACGTAGCTAAGCCGAGTATCAACGAACCGATCAAAGAATCATTCAACTAGACTGTACATGCCATTGAGTCAGAACCCACCTGGCTTGATCCTATCGTCTAGTATCTCAATGAAGGGATGCTCCCCAAGGATCATGCTGAGGCCCGACGACTAAAGATCCGAGCGTCACGTTACACCATGTTAGATGGGGTGTTATATAAGAAGGGTTTTTACAGCCCTTTACTATGGTGTTTAAATCCCCATGAAGCTGACTATGTGTTACGGAAAATACACAAGGGGATGTGTGGAAACCACTCGGGAGGACGATCGCTCTCCTACAAAGTCTTGCGTCAAGGATATTATTGGCCGACCATACAACATGACGCTAAGAAGCTCATCCAAAGGTGCAATAAGTGTCAGCGTTTCACAGCAATTCTGAGACAGCCTTCCGAAGAGTTGATCCCCATGACTGGCCCTTGGCCCTTTGCACAGTGGGGAATCGACATCATTAGACCGCTCCCCTTAGGCAAGGGTCAAACCAAGTTTGTTGTGGTGGCAATCAACTATTTTACCAAATGGGCCGAAGCTGAGCCATTAGCCAGAATAACTGAAAAGAAGATCACAGACTTCGTATGGAAGAACATCGTGTGTCAGTTCGAGATACCTCAGACTATCATTACTGACAATGGGAGACAGTTTGATAACAGACAGTTTCACGAGATGTATAGCAATCTCGGGATCTAAAATGTGTACGCTTCACCCCATCATCCTCAGACGAATGGACAGGTTGAGGCTGTCAACAAGATCATCAAACAAAATCTTCGAAAGAAGCTCTACCGAGCCAAGGGAGAGTGGGCCGAGGAACTCCCGAAGATACTGTGGGCTTACCGAACCACTGCTCGAACCGCTACGGGAGAAACACCTTTTTCTCTCAGTTATGGCTCAGAGGCGATTACCCCGGTCGAGATTGGGATACATTCAGCACGAGTCGATTTGTACAATAAACCGGACAATGAGGAACTCCTGTCGCTCGAACTCGACCTAGTGGAAGAAAAAAGAGAAGAATCTCGATTACGAATGATGGCTCGGCAGAGACAAGTAGCTCAGTTCTATAACGCCCGAGTTAAAAACAGGCAATTCTGAGTTGGGGATATGGTCCTTCGAAGAACGTTCCCAAATACAAAAGAAGTTGGTACAGGCACGCTGGGGCCCAATTGAGAAGGACCTCATGTCGTCTCAAGTACCATCCGACCTGGAACATATCGGTTAGAAAACCTAGACGGGTAACTACTGCCTCACCCCTGGAATGCCGAGCACTTCAAAATCTATTATCCTTAAGTTAGTCATAATGGGTTGAAAGAACAAAGAAATATGTAAACTGAGTCGACTCAATAAAACTAAGAATTTACATCCATCACGTTAAGTGTTTTACATCGGGTTACATTAGATTCTACTTCGATTACATTGAAAAAGCACGAAGTTGGCTCCGATCAAAAAAGTGATCTCTCTCGGTCGCAGATGCTCTCAGGTCGGCCTTGGAGGAAGGTCAGCTCAAGGAGCCAATGATTGTACTAAAAGAAGCCCAGACTCAGTCACCGTCAAAGCCCGACACTATGCTGATATAAGTGCCAAAAATGAAGCACGGTCATTGCTCCTCGGTCAGAGGCACTCCCAAAGCAGTCCCAGATTGGACTGTTCCCAAAGCAGTCCCAGATTGGACTAATCCCGAGGCAGTCCCAAAAACGTCAGCCTTAGCAGAAACAGGAGCCTCTTCACCAGCCTCTGTATCTCCAAGACTCGGGGCGACCTCAAAGCTAGAAAGATCAAGGTCGAGGAAAGCTTCCTTCATTTGCAGGACGTAAACTCTGTATCCTGCCAGATACAAGCAATCTCTCTCCTCCTCAAATACTTGGATTTGAGAAAGAGTTCTACAGCCCGATCCTTGGCTTCATTAGCTTGGCCGACTTCTTCTTGAGCCCCCAAAATGAGTGTCGCAGCATCGGCTTTAGCCCGAGCCAAAGTGTGCTCACATGCAGCATGGACTCGGAGAAGTCGCCGATTTTCTTCTTCGGCCGACGACAGCAGCAATGCCATGCGGGCACTTGTTGAGGCATAAAAAATGGTGAAAGGAATCAAGCAAGGAAAGAAAAAGAGATAAGAAGAACTTTCGGAAAGAAGAAGAAAGAGATAGCCTTCACAAGAGTGCGCAGGTCCGCGCAGCCATTATAGGTTGCGCGGATCCGCGTAGACAATATCAGTTGCGCGGGCTCGCACAATGAAAGTATCAGTTGCGCAGGAGCTCGGAATACACTACACAAAAGGTTTCATTCAGAATGACCTAAAGCACTAAAAAATAGTCCCACATCGCTAAGATCAGGATTTTCACACATGCGAGGGTCTATAAATACCCCCTCCCCTCCTTCATTAAGAAGAACTTGAAGATTTTCAAGAGAAGCAGAGCGGAGCAGAAGACAGAAGGTAGAAGAAAGCCTCCTGGCAGTTGCACAGGACTGCGTAACTGGTATCAGTTGCGGGGGTCTGCGCAACCAGACTGCCCTGCAGTCTGTGAAGTCCAAGTGTCGTTATGCTACTGAAGTTCATGAACTAAGCTTCCTTTCTCCGGGCTTTCTCCTCTTCATGGGTTCACAGGAGAAAGATCAGTCAATCTAATCGACATTCCTCCTAAGTCCTAGAAAATGGTTGGAATAGGCGTTGTTATGCTGCTGAAATCTTTATTTCATTAAAGACCCGCCGATCGGAACGACATTCCTCCTAAGTCTTAGGAGATGATCGAATCAGACGCCGGAAGGCTGTCAAAATGAACTTTTGATATTTAAAGCACAAGTCCTTCATTTCTAAGTGATTTATCTTAGAATCAAGGGATGTAAAGAGGATGTAAATGAACTCAGTATCAATAAAATATGATGAATGTTCCCAGTACTCTTTTTCTGTTATGTTTAAATAAGATAATCTCCCTAAATCAAATGTCTTTGTTTCTTTGTCAAAAAAAAATGGCAACTCTGCTGGGGACATTTTTGTCTTATTCAAAATATTAACAGTGAAGTTGTTACGAACATTCGTCATGGTTTGGCGTCCTATGGACGCCAAAATGGCGAATCTCAGTGGGAAGTCCTCCCCTTCATCTCTAAGATAAAATACTCCAATCTTTCAACTACTAATTATAACTTTGATTCATGATTGAAGGAAGAAGTTTGAAAATTCGACTACGACTTATTACTCATGGCAATCCCCGTAAGAAAAGTGAACTTCCAATTCACCCTGACAGGGTTCGCGATAGAATACGCATCAAGTCATGTGAGTACCGGCATGGTTTAAGCAATAGCTGGGGTCATTTCTGCCTCGCCCTAGTCATCAGAAGACAATGCAGGCTGGACCATCGTGACCTCTCGTAAGACAAGGACACGAAACTTCAGAATTTTGGGAATGAATCAGCCTTCATTAAAAATTAGAGGGCCCGTAACGCGAAGCACGGTTAAAAGAAATCCTGAACTCGCTCCTCCAGCGATTTATCCAACGCAAACAGTTCCCCAGTTGACAGCGCGCGACTTCCCGTCTCTAAATGCTTCAATGGTTGAATGAACAAGAGAACGAAAGGGAAAAGCATTCGCCAACGCCATCCCTAAAAGATGCACCGATATCTGCGTCATCACAGTCAATTAATGTCGCCGGGAACACAAAAAAGCCCGATGAAATTCTGTCCCCTCCCTTTTCTGCAAGCCCCGTCACATCTGCATTCTCTTGTTCTCCTTCAATGACTGCTTTGTCAAAAAGTGGAGAAGCTACAGTATTCATGGCTGGAATAAATCCAGACTATAGAACAACTACGGAGGATCGTTTCAATGCAATGGCAAAAGCCTAAAATACATTAATGGAGGAGTGCAGAAATCTCAGAGAAGCACTGGCAACCCTCGCACACAACGTAGCCCGAATGGCCATCCCCCAGAATGCAGCTGAAGGGCAAGAAAATCAACCTAATGTCCTCCCACCACAGGGGGCAGGGTCGCTAGGGTTTACCCCTGTAGCAAGGACTGTGACACAAGAAGAGGTAAGGCAAGTGGTCGAAGAGGCAGTGAGAGCAAAAAGGAACAAGAAAATACCGGACGTTTTAAGTATCAAACGCCGTACCCAAGGAAAGTAGAAGACATCCCTTTTCCTACCAATTTCAAACACCCGGATTTTCAAAAGTTTAATGGAAAAGGATCCCCAGAGGAGCATCTGATGCACTTCATCACTAGCATGGGAAACTTTTCTACGATACCACAGTACTGCTTGCGGTTGTTTGGTTCATCACTAACACACAAAGTATTTCGATGGTATTCTAGTTTGACACCTGGATCGATACGTACCTGGGAACAAATGCAGGAGGTTTTCATGTCAAACTTCTTCTCCTCGGAACGTGACGTCAGTATTACGGAACTGGCCTCTATTCGGCAAAGAGAAGGAGAGCCGGTAGAAAAGTTCATAGATAGGTGAAAAACATTAGGGGCTTCATGTAGACAACTACCGGAGGAAAAAGAACAAGTTAAGATGTGCCTAAATTCTATGGGGACGAGAATTGCATTCGGACTGACTAGCGCCGATATCAGGACCTTTCGTGATTTGGCTACTAAAGCCCATGCGTTGGAGCTGATGACTTGCAAGATCCCAGCATTTCACCGTGATACGAGTAGGAGAGTGTTTGGCAGGACAGCTGTGAACGCTGTAGATCATGACAGAAGAAGAAAAGACACAAAAGATTCGAGAGAAAGAAGACCGGACCGACGTGAAGAAGGCGATAAGTCAAGAAATAAGTACAATGGGAAGAGGCCTAGAATGTTGAACTCTCATGAGGGGTTCGCATTTGAAAAAGAAGATGTCGCCCCTATGATGGAACAGTTGTTAAAAGCTGGCACGATAGTATTGCCGGAACCTAAGTGCCCAGAAGATGTGACAAGAACCGGAGAAAGGGATTTCTATCATTATCACCGTCTGGTGGGGCATTCAACTGAGAACTGTTGTACACTAAAATGTATAATACAGCGACTAATCAATAGGGGCGAGATAGTATTAGGGAAAGAAAGAGGAAGAGGCTCCATGGCAACCGTAAACATGCTTACAGTCCGAGAAAAGGACCAAGATGCGAATGACGCAGGAAGCGGCAAAGCTGTAAAGAAGGTTGCGGTGATCACACTACAGTCAGGTAAGAAGGTGGTAAGCCCTACAAAATAGAAATCAGGAGCCACTGGAAAAGAAATGACTGCAAAAGAGAGTAATAGCGGAAGGACGAAGGAAAAGAATGAGATGACGAGAGTAAACTATGACGTGGTAAATCATCTAAAAGGAATACCGGCCCGATTAAGCGTTTATGATGCACTGAAGTTATCAGAAGAATTTCGACAAAGTTTGATCCAGGCCTTATCTAATCATGACATCAGGGAAACCTTACTGGTAGAGGTAGAACATGGAGGCCTCAATGAGCATGAGGATTGTTTCTCAGTCATTTCTTTTTCTGATGATGATCTAATCTGTGAGGAAGACCATAACAGACCACTAATGATAGAAGGCCATATTCGCAGGAAGAAAGTTAAACGGATTATGGTAGATAATGGGTCTGCGGTAAATCTTTTGCCACTCTCAATGCTAAATAAATTAAACTATCATCGCTCGGAACTACGCCCCAGCGGAATGATGATACAAGGTTTTAATCAAGATGGGCAGCGCGCACTTGGAAAAATTACGGTAACGTTGGAAATAGGAGAATTGATTGCTGACGTTGTTTGTCACGTCATAAATGCAATAACGACATATAATCTTCTCCTAGGAAGGCCATGGATACATCAGTACAATATCATACCCTCTACTCTGCATCAATGTTTCAAATACTGTAAAGACGGAGTACAACGTAAAGTGATGGCTGATGCGAGACCGTATACAGAAGTTGAGTCCTTCTTTGCAGATGCTAGCTATTATAAAGAATTCGCTATCAAAAAAATGAATAAGGATGAAGGTAGTGCTCTACAGAATAATCGAGAAAGTGTAATTACGAAGTTGGCAGAAAAGGCAGTACCACCTGAAACTGCGTAACTAAGCGAGAAGTTTTATTTTGTACCAAAACATCTAAGGCAACCGAGACAACCGCCGTTAACGCTGCTGTCATCCGAACAACTGAAAATTTTACAGTCAAATTATACGGTGCCGCTACCGTATGCTGAAAGAAATAAGCCATTTTTGGCCGCTCCAACAAGATTTCAAGTTAAGGCAAATGAAAAATATCCTGAGCCAATCGAATTCTATATTCCAGCAGCAGTATGGACGAGAGGAGAGACTCAAAGTAATGACTACCGTGGTAGGTTGACACCGCAAGACCTCCAAAAGTATAGTCTGGCCAGCAAGAAAATTATGAAAACATGGGCTTTGATTATGAAGAGCCCATTGGCCTAAACTATGGGAAGGGAATTCAAGTTCCCATTGGTATCGATCAAGAGAAGCGTCAAAAATTTCAATGGTTGGGGGAAAACTAGTTAATGAATACGATTACAATCATATAGCCTCCTGCAGAAATATATTGCCTCAACTCAAGAAGAAAGAATCTATCTCCAATAACGGTCACGATCATATCCAGGGGACAAATTCAAAGCCAAATGAGGTAAAGTGTGCTCAATAAAAGTGAAATTCTTTAAAGAAGTAAATGAAAGCCTATGTTGGCCTATACTCGCGTTGAGAAAAAGGGAAATTGCTTCCGAAGACGCCACTAATTTTGATACAGATTATTACCAAGATAATAATTTCGTATCAAAAGGGGGCAAGATGAACAGGACGAATAAGGAAGAAGCTCACAAGCATATCAAAATCATATGATAAAGCATATCAAGATCATGTGATAGCAAATAAAGAAAGATGAAAAAAGTGAGCGCCGTCAAGGGAGTTCTACAAAATTTTGCCTGAAATTGATATCACCATCAAGCTGGTATATTACAAACAATACAGACAAACGATACAGATAAACAATTTCAGGCAAAAATACTCATCATCATATTTCAAGACAGTGTGCTAGATCATCGCTAAAAGTCTTCAGTCTTCCAAGACATTTAAAGATAGCATATTAAATCGTAACCGAACAAAACGCGCCAATGATCGCTATCAAGCATGATGTTCATCGCCGATAGAAAATCTCCATCAAAATCGAATTGTCAGGTATCAATGATCATAAAAAGAAAAAGGAAAACATCTATCGCTGTTGCCAATCAATCACTCATCAAAGTTGCCATCATCGCCAAGCTGATACATTGTTTTGAACACGATACAAAAGTCCTTATGACATTATCAGCAGCAGTGAAATGTCAATTATTGATCGGCCATATGATAATAGAAGAATGAATCATACAGTAAAAATTATTGATCGGCCATATGATAATAGAAGAATGAATCATACAGTCAACTGTATATACATAATTGGCAATAGCGATGGCTGTTTATCATAAAAAGGCAGCCTAGTCAAGTCCCGAAAAAAAAAAAGAGAAGAAAGAAAAGAAAAGAAAAGAAAAGCTAAGTCCTAAAAGGACCAAATCTCGAAAGGGACCACTTACGCATAAGACCTATGAAGATCACCATTCGGGCAGCGGCGAGAAACCAATGGCTCTAAAAAGCTCGGGAAGGCCATCATACGCATATCCATGTGGGCAGCTGACGGAGTCAATGACCAAAAGCCAGAAGGCCAATAGTTGATAAAAAGGCCAAGAGCTCAAAGTCTTCAAATGACCAAAGGCCAAAAGAGCTAAAAGTCTTCAAAAGACCAAAAGCCAAAAGAGCCAAAAGTTAACCGAAAGACCAAAAGAAAAAGGCCAAAAAGTTGACTAAAAGCCAAATTGCTAAAAGTCTTCAAATGACCAGTCAAGTGTAACACCCATGCCGTCTGTATAGCTTTCCGGCAGCGTCACGGGGAACGGAGGACAAGCCCTCCTGTGAATGGGCCCGACCTTGCAGGCGAAGAAAATGAGAGCTGCAGTGTGCGCAGGACAGGTCAACCATACATAAGACCCCCCAGATTTGTGGTTTGATTTCGGTACTAACTCATGAGGAAGGGGTCAAACCTACTCATTGATGGATCAGCAACCATGGATTTGGTACCCCTAAAGGTAGCCTTGCGAGCTCAGCGAACTTTAGAGAGTTACAGTGGCCAACCCTGTGCGTAAAACCAACTGAGTTACGGCCCCAGTAGCTTCACTGGGCCCCTCTGATGGATCGCGGTTTGTGAACTCCCTAGGCAGTGAAAAGTCTAGTGAACTCTAGAGAGTTACAGAGACCATCACGTAAGACCCGACTCTAACTAGAGTCCAAGTAAATGCCCCAAGTAAATTCGCTCTACTACTAAAAGAGCCTAAACTGTGTGCAACTGACTGAATTGAAACTTAGCACCGCCAATGAAATATAAACGAATGAAGTCATGTAGGAAATCCCATACTGACAAATATAAAGATATTGGTGCTTTACGATTAGTTTTATAGAATATCATGATAAACTATGTGCCATGTTTAAAATGCAGCAAATTCATGATATAGACAATATACTTGGAATAATGCATAATGTAGAAGTGCATGAAAAAGTTACTGCAATTTACTATTGAAAGTCAAAAGAGAACATGCACTCAAATGAGAAGAAGAAGAAAGGGAGAAAGCAAAAGTATGCATAAAAAAAAAAAAAAAAGAAAGGGGGGAAGATTACATGCTTATAATTCCTCTGAAATGCCTACTATATTCATGTATTGCCGCAAGTTTTCCTTTAATTGAAGCTGAGCTGCATCATGCTTTGACTTTTCTTCAAGGATAATCTTTGTCTGATCAGGAAGGGCAGCCAATTTATCTTCCAAGGATGTGATCATTTCCTTATTCTTGAGTAATTCGGACTTTTCATCATCGGCGGACTGAATATTGACATTAAGTTGCTCATTGACTTCCTGTAAAGACAATTCCCTCTCATGACCTTGCAGTTCTAGCTGCGAAATCTCGTCTCTTAAAGCCGCGATACGATCTTGAATAAGTACCTTGTCATCAGTAAGGGTCCTCAATTGTTCTTGCAACGTTAATTGTTCCTGGTCTAATTCAGATATGGTGGAAGCAATGAGTGAAGCCCTCTCCTTAGACAAAGTTAATTGCTTCCCATATTCAAGAACTTCTGGAGCAATCGTATTATTCTCCGCTAATGCTAAAGAAGCTACCGAATCACGAAATCTGAGGAGGAAATCGCGCAAAACAGAAATATTAATCCTCGCCATCTTTGCAGAGTTTTCCAGAATTTTGATGGCAATATCTAGGTCTGGCCATTGTTCAGGATCCTTGAAGATATGAACCACCGTTGACAAAGAGTTTTTCATCAAAAGCATTTTGTGAGCAGAAATCTTCAAAGGGAATGGTAGCTCAGAGACAGTGGCCACAGATTCGGAGCTGGCTGCCCCACTACAGGGGAGAATTCCTGCAATATGGATAGGAGATTGAGTTAGAACGAGAAATATAAAATGAAGAATTCGCAGTTCTTCAAATTAATATACATACCTGCCATAGAGGTGTGACCAGCAAATAAGGAAATTTTTGGAGCTATAGAAGTACCAGCTTCCAACATGTCAGCAAGAGAGGGCGCTCTCATTTCTGTGCTGGAATCTCTGGTAGTAGGAGTTGGTAGATCAGTAGTCTCGATAGGAAATATAATTTCACAGGCCACATTCTTCGACGCCACCAGAGGGGCCAACGAAACCTGTGGGGAGACCATTGGTGTAGCTGGATGAAGATCTATAGAGGGGGTAGCGCTCGTTCCAATGCAAGCCACATGGGTACCTAAAAAAGGAAATGATAGTGGTGTTAAGATAGTGATCACTAGATAAGCACGTAAATGTTTAAAGAATTTGGGCTCCCTTACTAGGTGAATACCCATATTTCCCATAGTCCAAGAGTTCTTCATCCTCATCGGCTACCGCCTGTGGCTTGCCAGGAACGGAAGTGGCAAAGGAAGTTTCAGGAACCGTGGGGAGATGTTCTTCCTCTATATTTTTGGTGGTTATATTTTTCTCGTCGTCTATGTTGACCTCCCCTTCTTCGTAATCACCGTCCTAAGCTCCATCATTGTCATCTCCAGATACCAGGGAAGTGAAATTTCCTGATGTAGAAGATGAACTTTCACTAGAAGATGAACTTTCGCTTGCCAGATCTTCTTCATCTACTTCTACAACCATGACTTGTTTTCCTTTATAGGAAATAGGCTGGTTGCTTTCTCTCAAAGATCTCATGCCAACTGGAATCAAGGGAGATGAAGAAACCTGTCTTGCCTCTTCTTGAGGAGTGGGTGACGACGTTTGCAGACGTGCTCGTGATCTAGTCATCGAGGACGATGAGCTAGGAGGAAGAGTTTGTGGAGAAGGGGCAGGTTCGTTTCGAGCTGGACCTTCCTCAGCTGTAGCAGTCTCTTCAGGAATAGGGGAGGATGCTCCTGCAACATCCTCTGGAGGTCGGCTTCCAAGGTCGTGGGGGACATGTTCAAATTCCGCCAAGACTCCATGGGTAAACCAACCATCTAAAGTATTAATTGGTTTTCTCTCACGGATTGGCTCTTCCGTCGAAATCTTTCTACAAATTTTTCCATGATGAGGAGCGCGACTTTTCTCTGGAATGAAACCGATTCCGTCTTCAAATTTTCTGCCCCTAAGCCGAGGTGGATGGAGAAAGAGAAGAGAATCCACTGGTAGGAGTTTGTTGATCAGAAATGATTGGTGATCCTACCATCTCATCCAGCTGTAAGAAGTACGGACTATCCGGTCGTAGCTAGGGATGATGAAAAAAGAGTTGACACGGCTGCCTAATAGCTATTTCCATATCATGGCCTAGTTCAAAGGACCTGTTCCATAGCAACGCATTCTCTTAGTAACCAGCCCACCATCTTCTGGCACGGCTTGGTCATAGCCGAATTGGCGAGCAAAACGACTGTGATAGTAGGGTTCTCTCCAGAATTCCGTTCCTTTCCTAAGGGGCAAACTGCAAGAATGAATAAAAAGAAAAAAGGCCCTTTCTGCTACAGTTAACGCCCCCTGATCTACCATATCTGTATCTTGGATGTAATGATGAAGTCGGAACTGGAAGAAGTCCACTTGATCAAAATCCTGGATCTTATTGATTACCCTTTCGTACGATCTTCTGGCCATGGCCCTTTGTTGAAAAAACCAAAGAGGAAGATGAGAAGGGCTGATGTAAGCTTTTTCTAGTGCTTCAAAAGTCCAGGGGAAATAGACTCTTAACCATCCGGTGAAGTAGTGCCAAATGGTATACGCTGATGAAGATCCCAGGGTGGGATTTTTGACATGTGTAGAGATTTCTCCAAAGGCCTGATAAATGGAACATAGCACAGGGGGCGCAATGGAATACTTCTGACCTTCCGCTAGAGCTCCGGCGACAACGAAGGTGGTGGGGCGAATAGCATCTTCCCACTTGGAACTAGGAAGGGCAACTATGCTTAGCCAATAAGCTCGGAAGGCTGCAAGTTCCCCAAAGGCACTATAATCTGGTCATTCCTTCATGTTGTCACGAAGAGTCGTTAATTCCTTACAGCGACTATCGCGAAATCTGCAAAATGAAAAAAGGGAGATGTTAATATGCAGGAATATGTGGAGAAGAAGAAGATGCTAATCATTGGGTCTGGAATACCTGAGTATTCTAGAAAAATGGGCCAGCCATTGCAAAGGCGGTAGTTTGTGAATATTTAGAAAATTTTTCGTTTCTCTGAAAAGTTCGATGGTGGTTTCGGAGATAGAAGGTCTGCGGTCAGGAGAGGATACAAAGGCCAATTCTGTGTTTGTCGGGATGAACTCGTCATAAAATCTTCCTGTAAGTGGGAGACCTGCTATGTGATGCAGATCCCATAACGATATGCTCATTTCTCCAAACAGTAGATGAAGAGAATTGGTGATGGGAGACCAGTATTCGAGGAATCCTTTCAGCACGGTGGGTTCCTTGTAAAAGTATTTGGATGTGACCTCTATCGCATCATAGAGGCCTACATTAGCAAGAGTACTCACGTGTTTCTTCAGGATTGCCTCCACCCAATCAGAGTAATAGCGACGAGAAGTCAGCAGGCCTCTTGTTCGAAAATCTTCTGATCCCCAGAGGGGATCGCAGTCCTTATATCTCTGTCTGACAGTCTCGTAGAAATATGTTGGGAAGAGATTGTGCGGACTGTGAAAAGGAGTGAGGAAGATCATGGGATGGGCCTCTCCGATGATCTGCCGCGGTTTCTACGTCTGCATTTTTCCTTCAAGAATCTGAAGTTCTCGTGCCGCCCATGATTCGGTATACATCAGTTTCTCTCCGTCCACATAATCTGTGGGTTCACACTCAAGAATGGACTGGTGACGATGAACGCTGATGGGAATTACTATCATGCCTTCCGAATGAGGGTTGTCGAATTTTATGACACCCTCAATCACTCGAACGGATTCGCAAGAGTTCTGGAGCTTCTTCTTATTATGCTCCTTTATCTTTTCTTCAAACTCTTTCACCTTATTTCGACGAGTTTTCTTGGAGCGAGAAGCAGGCGGGGTTTCTTCTCTAGCAGGGGGTCTATCGTTGTCCGTGCGAATATGGGCAGTTGTCTTTAACCATTCCTCCCAATCATATTCACGACCGTGCTTCGGAGGCATTTCTATATTTTTCATGATTATAGCTCGATGAATAGGAGAGGAAAGCGATTCCATACGATCAGTAAAATCGAAAGTTGGAAGAACTGGTTCTTTGAAGTACGCGGGGGTTTGAGTGGTGGTTTTGGTGCGCTTAGCCGATGGCTGATCGGCAGAAGGAGACGGGCGATGAGAAGAAGTATCGGGTGCGTCGGGATGAGGAGGATGCTCCGTTGAAGGGTCTACGGGACGAAGGGTCCTCTTGATGTAGGCCATGAAGAAAAGACGGTTAAAGACCTAAGGAAGATTGTTGAAGTTCAGAAAATAGCAAAGTCTGAGTTGCGCGGGTCCGCGTAATCAAAATCAGTTGCGCGGCGTGTTGCGGTACTTAGAAATTCACGCGGACGGAAGATCCGTTGCGCGGCTCCGCGTAGACAATATCAGTTGCGCGAAAAAATTGCCAGAAGGAAAATTTACGCCAGAGAAAGAGGAGACTGCAGAAATGAAGGAAGTGCAGTATTTATAGGTTGCTACGACCGAGTTTGTACTCGGGAGGTTGCGCAGTTCTGCACAAGCAAAATTAAATAGGTAATTTGATCCTTTTTTTGGTTTCTTGACGAAATAAAGAAAGGATCAAGGGGTCATCTGTTGAGGCATAAAAAATGGTGAAGGAATCAAGCAAGGAAAGGAAAAGAGATAAGAAGAACTTTCGAAAAGAAGAAGAAAGAAATAGCCTTCACAAGAGTGCGCAGGTCCGCGCAGCCATTATAGGTTGTGCGGATCCACGCAGACAATATCAGTTGCGCGGGCTCACACAATGAAAGTATCAGTTGCGTAGGAGCTCAGAATGCACTACATAAAAGGCTTCGTTCAGAATGACCTAAAGCACTAAAAAATAGTCCCACATTGCTAAGATCAAGATTTTCACACATGCGAGGGTCTATAAATACCCCCTCCCCTCCTTCATTAAGAAGAACTTGAAGATTTTCAAGAGAAGCAGAGCGGAGCAGAAGACAGAAGGTAGAAGAAATCCCCCTGGCAGTTGCACAGGACTGCGCAACTAGTATCAGTTGCGCGGGTCCACGCAACCAGACTGCCCTGCAATCTGTGAAATCCAAGTGTCGTTATGCTGTTGAAGTTCATGAACTAAGTTTCCTTTCTCTGGGCTTTCTCCTCTTCATGGGTTCAAAGGAGAAAGATCAGTCGATCTAATCGACATTCCTCCTAAGTCCCAGAAGATGGTTGGAATAGGCGCTGTTATGCTACTGAAATCTTTATTTCATTAAAGACCTTCCGATCGGAACGACATTCCTCCTAAGTCTTAGGAGATGATCGAATCAGGCGCCAGAAGGCTGTCAAAATGAACTTTTGATATTTAAAGCACAATTCCTTCATTTCTAAGTGATTTATCTTAGAATCAAGGGATGTAAAGAGGATGTAAATGAACTCAGTATCAATAAAATGTGATGAATGTTCCCAGTACTCTTTCTCTGTTATGTTTAAATAAGACAATCTCCCTAAATCAAATGCCCTTGTTTCTTTGTCGAAACAGCACTCTCCGCCTTAGCATCCTCAGCTGCCTTCTTCGCATCCTTAGCAACCTACCTGGTAAGCGACAAGTAGTCAGTCATGATGCCTATCCGACCTTCAACAATCTCGCAGTGCCCCTCTGCCTCGGCTACGAGCTTCTGAGCAGCAGCCAGGTCCGAGTAAGCCTTGACCATGCAAGGGGCCAACTACAAATAACAAATGCCGAGTTAGGACAAAAACCCAAGCCCAGAAAGAAAGAAACAAAAGAAAGATGTATTACCTCGAAGCGCATCTTCGCCGTATGATTGAGAGTTTACGTTGTGGAAGCATTGTAAAGACTTGCGAAGTCTCTTTCACTCCCGTGAGCGATGGCCCAAGGAACCATCCCCGATATAACCCTCTGAAAGGGTGACAGCTCTTGTTAAGTCATCTCCCCTCTCAGTGCCTCTCTCTGCCTCGAGGCTTCCTCGATTGCAGGCCTTGGTTAGGAGGCCACCCGAGACTTAGGAGGTGCCACGACCGTTTCCACCCTTTCGTCGGAGTCTGAGAGTACTTCCACGGTTGAGACGGTTGGAGGAGGAGAGCAGAGGCAGCGGGCTCCTTGGCTTTTGGAGCCGTCTTTAGCTTCTTTGAAAGTTGAGCTTCCGACAGGAGCGCCAACCTTGGAGGAGCCTTCGCCTTAAAGATCATCTTGAGGGAGGCGAGCTTCAGCCATTTCCGACAAAGTTGATTTGAGAAAAGGCCGAGCTTTAGACAGATCTGAAAGAGGAAAAAGATAAATCGGATAAAGTTCAAAGAAAATGTAATGACATGGTAAGAGTTACCTGTGACAGCCAAATCTAAACTTGTAAGATGAAGACGCTCCGGCTATAGTAGCACCTTCCAGGACCGATCTTCCGAACTTAGTGTCCTCAGGTCCTTGATCCGAGCTAAGCTGTCGGACCTGAGCTTCTGCCTCTTCTTTGGAATATCTGCAAAGTACTGTCAATCAGATACAGAGCAATTCGGCATCAAAAGAGAGGAAAGAAAGGATCTGTCGGGTCACCTACTTTGCGAAACACCCGAGAGACTCGAGGCTCAAAAGGCACTGGTTCGGCGGTCTCCCAGCGACCACACGTCCAAAATCACTTTTCTTTTCAATGCTTGTTTGAAGTTGGAGGGTCGATTATCAAAGAACCGCCCTTACCACGCCAGGCACTCAAGACATAAAAAACTGAAAAAGTTTGGATTAGGCTGAACTTGATATAAATGGAGGAATTCGTCGACCGTTAGTGGGGGCTGTTCTAGTTCAGCTCACAACACCGCGCACTGGAACAAGTTCCTCCATCCGTTCGGGACAACCTATCCGGGAGCGATTCGGAGCCAAGACAGAAAGTCTCGGGCAATAGGCTGAAGGGGTAGATGTAAGCCACATTGCATTGAAACTTAAAAAATCACGACCATCTCAGCAGGGGCTCTGAGAGCCGTGCATTGCCATTAATATTAATAAAAAAGGGAGGGCAGAACTCACCAGAGATAGCAACGACAACCGCAAGGGAAGGTAAACGAAGGAGAAAACAACGAAAATGGGAGTTTAACGCTGACAGTGCGGGAGGAGAAGAAGGAAGATGGAAGAAAGAAAAAGAAAAAAACAGAAAGGGAGAGGCAGCAACGGAGAAGTGAGACGCACGCCCCTCCCTCCTTTTTATAGACCTGCCACGTGGCAAAGATAATAAATGAGCAGGTGAAATGATGCTTGCTTCGACTCTCCCACTCGACATGTGGCGCACGTCGACTGACGACGGTAATGTCTTCGCCATGCGTCCGACGCTCATACGCGGAAAAAATGACATAACGGCTGGCCGCTCGTGCGACCTTGGGAAATGAACCGTCACCCGTTGAGGACGACTCAAAAAGCATTAAATGTCTCATTATGACCTCGGCCTCTGATATGAACCGACCTAAGAACTCATTACTCCTTGGTGCCGTGAAAGGCACAAGGAGTAAGGGGGCTCACTGTTGGAGAAAAATATGTTAAGTCCGGAGACTCGGATATGGAGTAGGTCAACCCTACTCATACTGCCTGAGTTTTCCGAGACAATAGTCAGGGCCGAGAGAATAAGTGCACATGGCTAAGAGGCAAAAGTATAAGACGACTTAAGTTAACTCGGTCAACGAGTTAGCAGCGTCTACGTAACCTGAGTGGAGGCTAGAAAGCTATAAGCCACCTGACCGACAGAATAAACCGACTCTACAAGTTGGTAATGTTGGCTATGGGATAAGGAAGAAGACGGAAGAGAGCCGAGACTTTTCCTACCCGACAGAAAGTGTAAAGCTTACCTCGCAAGCCAGCCGAGACTTATACATCACATGAGTCGGAATCGGCAGAGCCGAGTGAAAGAAAGGCAGTGCATAATATCATCCCGAAAATCTAGACGTTCGATCCCAATGATCTCAGGATTGAGTGAAATCCGCCAAGAATATCAAATCACCGAAAAGATGGGAAGAGAATCCCCACTCGTTATGTCACGCCCCAAATCCAGAAATCGACTTCACAGGAATCCCGATTGCCGAATCCAGTGCCGACAGCCTCCATAGTACCCCATTCTCGGCTCCTAACATTCACACGCCAGATTCCGATCCTGGGATCCTACAAGGAGGATTTTTTTTATTATTACTTTTTTTTCATTTAAAGCATACATTATCGGAATAAGCAGAAATACTGACAAGATCATAAATCATACAATGACAGAGTAAGCGGAAGTATGGACAAGTTCATAAGTCAATCAATTATCAGAATACGCAATATAAAATAGCTATGCACTAAGGAGTCATAAATAGTCAAATATCAGATGCCGAGGATGTAATGCAATATACAAATCCTGCTAAGTTTGTTTAGGCTATATAAGTGCAGAAACATAGTAACTTAAAATGTCATATGCCTGCGGATGTAATGCAATATGCGATGCGAATGAAATGACCATGCCGGAGTGTGAAGTCGGGATGATAGTATGTAGTATCGCAGGCTACAGGGTCCATCACAAGGGACTTCTATCCAAATCAGTCTCATACCCAAAATTGGATAGTCAGACTCAACATGGTAAGCCCCTGATCTAAGGTTAGTTGCGCACCCAACTAAAATTCTTACCATAACGAAGGTACACAATGATTAGTTACGCACCACCAGCCCGAGTGGATAGTGAATGAATGAATGAATGAGCATTCAACTCCTACTCGATAAGTTCACATATCAGTACGGTTCCTCTCTGGAAAATCACCGGGGTCTATTACACTCCATACCAGATTGCCGCCCCATCGCGCGCAACAAGGTGAGTGGAAGAGACCTCACTATTCACCTGCTAATATCGAGCCCGACTCATCAATAGCGGACCCATTCCTCAAGCTGGTCAGACTCAGCCTAGCATTGCTCCCTCCTCTCGGGCAGGTAAGGTCGCACCCGCTTCCAACCGACCACGACACAGTGGAAAGCGCAGTCATCTAATAATCGGCACTCGGCACTCATCTACCCACTCGGTCTAGACGTTGGAGCAACCTCTGGAACCAAGAGGGTTTAGGGACTTTCACCCAGGGATATCTATAACACCCCATGTAGAACAGATTTTCGGTGTCCCATCTAGCCATCCACGATATGCCTGTGGAGGCTACGACCTTGATGTCGCTAAGGCATACAGTAATTACAGCACACAATACAAGATGCATGAGTCATACAATCCAGTCATGCATCAATCCTGCGTAAACCGTGCGCTCATGTGAGACAATCTTCGCCTATCAGGGAATCTCATAACAACCATCACTATGACATATGCAATGGTCAATCATATCTCATAACAGACATGCAGATGATGCGTATGGGCATGGATCATGATGCTATGCAGTCACATACTCATCATCGGTATCAATAACCGGCATCAACAATCAGCTTCGTCAATGTGGACATTTAACCAACATTGCCCCCAAGGAATGGCCCACATAGATCCTAACATATAGTGGACCCATGACCTCACATAAGGGCCAATTATACAACACCATGGGTCCCATTCAAGAGCTTAATACATACCACGATGGGTCTCCCACATGGGCCTCATACAAGGGTTACATATACATTATGACAGGCCTCGCTATACGGGCCGCAAATACATCACAATGGGCCTAATCGACTGGGCCGCAAATACATCACTATGGGCCATTCACATGGGCCTAATATACACTTCATAGGTGGGCCCTGCACATGGGCCTCATTCACATCAAGTGGCTTCATCAATGGACCACACTAACATATCAAGGTGGGCCATAAAAATATCATATTGGCCTTAAACAAGGGCTGGATACACATCACAACGGGCCTCAAATACTGGTCACATATTCATCACATTAGGCCCTGACAATTGGAATCGGCAGTCGGCCACAATAACCGGCCTCAGTCGATAATCGATCATTCGGCCATGAAAAATCAAAATCGATAATCGGCCGATCAATGCGTAAGGGAAGGTCACAATGGGGACATTTAACCATCACGATTCATCAATGTGGACATTTAACCAACATTGTTCCCAAGCAGTGGTCCATATAGAGTCAAGCACAAGGTGGGCTCAAATATTCAACAAGTGGGCCTCAAATAGTCATCACAGGAGGGCCTTACACATCACGATGGGTCAATACATTAGGTCGCTTAGGCCTATTATATACATCACGGTGGGTTACATCATTGGGCTACACCAATGGGCCACATCAATGGGTCGCATTAATGGGCCTTATACACATCAAGTCGGGCCTCAATAAATGGGCCAGAAACATATGATAATGGGCCACGACATACAGGCCAGAAATACGTCACAATGGGCCTCGACCCATGGGTCGAAAATACATCTCAGTGAGCCTTACCAAACGGGCCATAAACACATCCTAATGGGCCTCAACCATGGACCTCTAACATATCATAACGGCCATAACCATGGGCCTCAATATACATCGCAATGGGTCGCAATACATGGGCCTGATATATATCAAAGTGGGCCTCAACCACAGGCCACAATTACATCAAGATGGGCCTAATCACATGGGCCAATCAAATGGGCCGATACAAATGGAATGAGTCAAATAGGCCGAATCCATGGGCCGGTACGCATCACTATGGGCCTCAGCCCATGCGCCCGAATACGTCATGTTGGGCCTCTCAAATACAATAAGTGGGCCACACTAATTGGGCCGCATCATTCATCTATTATAGCGATCATTTCAGAGCATTACCCAATCCAAAGATCATCTGGACCATACCACATATAGCAGTGGTGGTAATGGTTCCCCCACAGTTATAAATTTAGAGGGGGTCCACCATGGCATTTGTTTCCCATCCAGACCATTCATAAGGTCACCCAAAAAAAATTGGACGGGGAAAAGAAATATATCATATTGATCCAACACTTCTATTGTATCCCATAATGGCGTTTCAATGGTAGATGTTCAACACTGCTGCTTGCTACAATGTGGTCCACTTGATAACAGAGATCTATCTTATCTTTGATCTCAAGCTTTAAAATTATCCGTCAAATGGTTGGACGTTGTAGCTACAGCACATGCACGATGGCAGAGTCCTAATAACTAGATCTGTCTTGTTTTTGGTCTCAAGCCCAAGGACAGAGCTCACCAGATGTGTAGATGGTCTGGGTAAAAACACATAGGGCATGGTGGACCCATGTCCAATCCGATGTATGGCTTGGATGTCGCGATTGCTGCACCGTCCAGCAACTGGACGGCGCAGACGTAACATACATCATGGTGCGGTCCACATAGTGGCCCACCTCAAGTATATAAGATATGTATATATAGTATCAAAATATTATATATTATTATTACATATATCTGTATACACCAATGGCAGGGATTGCCCTATCGTCCAGACCCATCTGGATGGTGGGTTACATATTATAAGGTGGGTCCCACATATGCTTAAACATTCCACATCCCTCACTCCACTGAATATATACATATATATAATATATAAATTTAATATAATATATTATATTATATTATATATATATACACTAACTAGAGTGCCCACCGTTAGACGATGTGGATTAAAATACATAGATCAAGTGGTCCACACACGTTAAGGTGGATCCCACCATCCTGTCCATCTGGATGATGGGTATAGAGCATATACATTTAGGTGGGGTCCACGTCCATTGGACTGGACAGTGAAGATTTAACACGTGTCGTGATAGGCCACCACAACTGCTGTATACAGCAGCTACTTGCTGGCCACGTGTCCTACCAAAATGGACAGGCCGTGTGGATCATCCAAAAAGGGTGGGTTCCCACCGTCCTTGCAACTGACGGTGGATAAGATCTATACATCATGTGTGGTGGGACCCACGTATCTTGCTGACGTCAATAAAGCAGCTCTTCTGCTGGGTAATGTACACCAGCCAATCAGATTGGTGGGCCCCACGTATGGCCCACCAGATAATATTGTATATTATAATATATATGTTTTATTTAAGGAAGACCTACCAGCGTCCAGCGTCCTGAACGGATGGATGGCTGGGGTATAAAATACATGTGTCAGGGCGGGCCACACGCAGCAGCAACAAGGTGGGCCCCATGTTCCTTGCATGGACGGGATGAATCTAGAACACATGCATCAGCGTAGGGTCCACACGTGTGGGCCACGCTGCTAGGCAACATGAGTATAATACATACATCACGGTCCCCAAATAGCATTGCTGACGTCTCTGCAGGGGGTCCACCGTCCAGAAAACAGACGTACGGCTGGGATGGGTTACAAACCATCAAATGGGTCCCACGCTACATGGATGCAGCACATGAGCAGGGTGGGTGGCATAAATGAAACACTTACATTACGGTGGAATCCCACCGTCCAGAAGACCTCTGGACGGTGAAGATAAAACATATAAATCAAGGTGGATCCCATTGTCCCTGATGGACGGTGGATATACATACCACAAGGTGGACCCTACACATCCAGCAGATGGACAGTGTGATGGTACACATACATCAGCGTGGTGCCATGCCAATGGCTCACCCGTTTTGGGATCAAGCTGATATTTATATTTCCATTTCATACAGTCCAGCAGCATTGCTGCTGGATGCCTGAACCCGGTTGATCAGGATCATGTGAGCCTGTGGCCTGGATAAAATGAATGGACGTGCGGATGTGGGACACATGTCATGGGCATCCAGCACCCGCACATCAAGGTGGGTCCACGCGGTGGCCCACCAAAGCTTTGGATCAACTTGATATTTGTATTTTTCCTTCATCCAGGCCTATCCAAATGGACGGGCAACAATGGTGGGTCCCGTATTCAGACGGTGTGGATCAAACTCAACATGATAGGCCACACACCTCATCAACATCAACACCAAACAACAACAACAACAACAAACAAAAGGAAATAGAGAGAAAGAGAGAGAAAAAGGATGGAGGAGGGGGCCCGCCACTATGGGCCCTTCAATACAATGCATACATCAAGATGGGTCCCACTATATGTGGACCCTAAATCAAAACAATGAGATAATGAACACCCACCTCAAGATCTCTTCGTTCTTCTTCCATCAACGCGTTCTATAGCTCCAAAGAACATGATCCAACGGTTGAGATGAGGCTTTGATGGTGGAGATGGGAGGTAGGAAGTGGGCCACATCTAGCTCCTCCATGGAAGCTTGGACGGTTGCTCTCATGGTGTTTTTGAGAGAAATGAGAGAGATGAGAGAGAGTGATGTAAGAAGTGATGGGAGAGAGTGGTGTGTGTAAGAAAAAGGTGACTTGTGTAAGAATTTTGTTGACTTTAGGGAGGGGTGATGTAAGAAAGGTATGGGAAGATGTAAGAAACTTTTGACTTATGGTTGTTTGGGGATGGGTGTGAGGTGATGGTGTACTTGACATGAGATGATGGGATTGATTGATGGAGTGATTGATTGATGAGATATATCGTAGAGATTCTCTTGGGATTGCAAACGCGCGGCATTTTTCTCGCACCGAACGTTGGCCCACATCTCCTGACCAGGGTATCGCCTTGGCATGCGAGTCGCGGTATCGGAACCGCAGCGACTGCGCGGTCGCTATGGTAATGGTCTTGGGTTGAGTCGACTCGGATTGACGGCGTACGAATCAGGGTCGTGCGCAAAATCGATTAAGGGTCGAAGGTTGCCGAAATTCGACCGGTAAGACTGCGAAAGTCTATGGAACGGTACGGACTAAAATACGGGTCTTACACGTTAGGGCTTTCCCATGCCTATAAACAAGTCATCTCCATCATTATGAAAGGTAAGAAAAATTTAACCCAAAAAGCTTTCGTTATCATCCCTGATAACTGACTTAGGCATCGGAGGTTCCCCGACTCTAGTCAGGATACCCTTTGTATCTGACATTGTATAGATGAGAGATGAGGAGAGCGAAGGGCTCACAAGAAATTCACATCAACCATTTCCAATGCACATGCAGGGATTTCTAATATACATGCTATCATTTACCTTTCTTGCTGGGAGTCAGAACACTTGTAAAATAGTGTTTTAGGAAAAATACAATACTTTACAGGAATATATTATATCTCTAAAACCAACGTTTCATTTTTATAAACAACTCCAAAAAATTTCTCAATCATTGATTTTGATGCCTATCTTTTGGTGGTACATTATATCCAATCGCAAGATGGCCGGCTCCCAATATTTGGCTCTCTTTTAGTTGAATTTGGACGGCTTGTATTCACTTTTCCTCAACTGTCTACAAAAACGTGACAAATGGAAGATCGAAAAATCTTGTCAGTCCATCGATGGCAATTCCCATGGACTGAGTATCCAAGGTTTAAAACTCTCTATTTGGTTGAACACCAACCACCACCAAAATCAGTTATACTTTGGTCACGTTGCTACTTCCATGCTGCAATTCATCCATTAAACAGGTGGCACCAAAGGACGTGATCTGAATCATCCAAACTATGAGATCTATTGTGAAGAAACCGTAGCCTGAAAGCTACACTGGTTAGACGGTCTAAAACACCCCATTGTGCATGCTGAATTTGAACCACTGTCACTGTCCTTTTCACCGTCCTTTAATTGCCACCAGCTAGTTTGTTGAAATTGGGCAGCTGTAAGCTTTTTACTTCTAACCATTGGACGCAGATCAGGTGGTGTTGCCAACATCACCTGTGATATGTCCATGTGTAGGTGGTCTGGGGCCATCATGATATATCCATGCCATTCATCCATTTTTTTTTTCTCATTTTAGGGTAGGAACCCAAAGATAAGTAGGTGTGAAGTTTAAGTAGAACAAACTATAGAAAACAGTAGTGATTAAATGTCCACCATTAAAAAACTTCTTGGCCTCTAAAGTTTTGTATCGGCATGATATTCGTAGGACGACAAATAAACATTACTGACCCAATGGAGGTTTCAACTGTGGCTGTCACTTTCTCTGCTGCTGTCACTTTCACTATCTCTACTGTTTTCTCGTGTTTGGTTCCTTTAAGCTTTAAATTTCTTTCTTGCCGGGTTCATGCCATAAAATGAGCAGAAAAAATTTCGACCACATGCATATAAAACGCATGCATCACGTTGTGCCGCACAGCGGCCAACAAATCAACGAAACATCATTAGGGTTCCACTTGATATTTATAACCCTCTCATTTTTGGAATAACTCAAAATTATCCGTAAATATGAAGGATTGGAATGGACGTAACACATACATCATGGGCGGCTCACCGACCACCGAGTATCAGCCGGGCCCATCCGTTTCCTTGCATCGGCAACAACGCCGGACGCGTATTTCCTGTGAAGGCTTTTTTCAGCAAGTTCCAGCGCAAGGATGCTGGGTGGGGCCTATTATAATGTTTTTGATCAATCCATCCTGTCCATATGTTTTTATAGCTCATTATTAGACGTCCGATCAAAAATAAGTTAGATCCACAATTCAATTGAGTCACACATAAGGAAAAATTGAGGAAAGAAATTTGTACCATTGAAACCTTCATGGGCTCCATTCTAATGTCTATGGACCATTCAAACTTTTTATAAGATCACTCTCAATACGATAAATTGAAAGAACTGAAAAAATACTTTGATACAAAGCTTTCATGTTCATAAAAATGTTTCAACGGTGCTCACCAAATTTCCCTTGTTTCATCTCCCGTGGCTCACTTAAGTTTTGAATCTACCTAATTTTTTAGGACATCCTAAAATGATCTTCTAAAACGGATGAACAGAATGTATTTCTCCAAAATATCTCTAATGGCCGCACCTAGCATTCTTGCGCAGGAAAGCTCCTGCGAAAGGCTTTCGCGGGAAATCCGCGTCCAACAACGCCTTATCCACGTCACAATCCGTTTCCTTGCATCGGCAACAACACCTTATCCACGTCCCTATACATCCACGAGTGGCGCACGCATCCGGCGGCGGCATTTCAACTGCTTGTGCTATCCACTGTCAAATGAGGTTTGCTCGGACACATACTCACGTATCGTGATACCACGTGCTGTCAGCATTCACTGTCCGATGGTTGGTATTCTATTAACCCTATCAGATGTACGTGTTTTATTCATTCCATCTATCTACATTTTTAAGCCACTTTGTTGTATGAGACCGAAAATGAGGTATATCCCAATCTCAAATAAATCACATTCCAGGGAACAGGGTTGAATGAACTCGATCATTACAAATTTTTTGAGGGCTATAAAAGCTTTAGGTCAAACTGATCTTTCTTTAATCCATTCATCTTGGTAGCTATGGCCTAATCAATAGAATGGATGTCAAATAAACAGTACAGTGGGCCTTGGAAAGATTTAAATGGTGGATATCTAATCGCTATTATTTTCCTATGGTGTGGTTCACTTAATATTTATATCCTTCTCATTTTTGGGCTAACTCCCTAAAATTATCTGTAAAAATAGATGAACAGAATGGATGAGACACATACATCATGGTAGGGCTCACATAACACCACCGACCATCAACCATTGACTGTGAATCAACATGGACTCGCCGTTAATGACCTTGAAATGCATGGAAATGACGGTGAAGTGAAGTGAATTGATCGTGAAGTGCATAGAAATGGCTGTGAAGTGAAGAAAATTGACTGTGAAGTGCATCGAATTGACCATAAATGAACATGAAATCGCGGAGAATGACCATGAAATGCGAGGAAATGACGGTGAAGTGAAGTGAATTGACCGCAAAGCGCATGGAAATGGTCGTGAAGTGCATCGAATTGACCATGAATCAACACGGAATCGCCGTTAATAACCGTAAAATGCATGAAAATGACGGTGAAGTGAAGTGAATTGGCCGTGAAGTGCGTGAAGATGACCGTGAAGTGAAGTGAATTGACCGTGAAGTACGTCAAATTGACCGTGAATCAAAATGAATTCGCCGAGAATGACCATGAAATGCATGGAAATGACGGTGAAGTGAAGTGAATTGACCGCGAAGTGCGTGAAAATGGTCGTGAAGTGAAGTGAATTGACCGTGAAGTGCGTCGAATTGACCGTAAATGAACACGGAATCGTCGAAAATGACTGTGAAATGCGTGCAAATGACGGTGAAGTGAAGTGAAATGACCGCGAAGTGCGTGGAAATGGCCATGAAGTGAAGTGAATTGACCGTGAAGTGTGTCGAATTGACTGTAAATGAATACGAAATCGCCAGGAATGACCGTGAAATGTATGGAAATGACGGTGAAGTGAAGTGAATTGACCGCGAAGTGCGTGGAAATGGCTGTGAAGTGAAGTGAATTGATCGTGAAGTGCATCAAATTAACTGTGAATCAACACAGAATCGCTGTTAATGACCGTGAAATGCATGGAAATGACGGTGAAGTGAAGTGAATTGACCACGAAGTGCGGAAAATGGCCGTGAAGTGAAGTGAATTGACCATGAAGTGCGTCGAATTGACCGTAAATGAACACGGAATCGCCGGGAACGACCGTGAAATGCAGGAAAATGACAGTGAAGTGAAGTGAATTGACCACGAAGTGCATGAAAATGGCCATGAAGTGAAGTGAATTGACCGTTAAGTGCATCGAATTGACCGTGAATGAACACAGAATCGCCGGGAATGACCGTGAAATGTATGGAAATGACGGTGAAGTGATGTGAATTGATCGTGAAGTGCGTGGAAATGTGAGTGCGAAGTGAAGTAAATTTTTAACCATCGACCCGATAGAATCTTGAAAAATTACTATGTTGGTTGGCTAAATTAGCTTCTCCTACCCCGAAATCATATATGATACGTTAAGTAACTCATTCTAGTTTTAGAGATATGCTTGTTAAATAAATAGACAAAGAAATAAATTAAGAGATAGAAAAATATTTTTTATATGCTTATATATACATATTTACATAATTATGTATTTGAAAAAAAATGTAAGAGAGTAAAAGTTCTCCCCATTAAAAAAAACTACCAGACTGCCACAGCACTGGCACCGTTTTTTTTTTTTTTTTTTTAAATTTTTTATAGGTCCCATCATGAGGTCTGTGTTATATCCAAACCGTCTAACTATTTGGAGAGCTCATATTAAGGCTTGAGACAAAAAATAAGATAGATCTAACTATCAAGTGGGCCACACTGTAAAACGTAGTTGGGAAATGAATGTATACCATTGAAACCCTTTTAGGGGTTACAGGAATTTTAGATCATTATGAAATTTATTTTTCATCTTCATTCAGGCCTTTGTGACCTTATGAATAGATTAGATGAAAAATAAATGTTATGTTGGGCCCTATAAAAGGTTCAATGGTGAAAATTAATTTTCTGCTACTTTTTGTAACGTAGTTGAGTTGACCTTTGGATATGATTTTTTTAAAATAATGCTCCGAAATGATATCAGAATATGGATGAACGTTGTGGGTATAATAAATATATAACCGCTGGGCGCACGTAACGTTGACCTCCTTTGAACCGTTCGTACAATATGAAATTCGAGGAGCATCGGCGCTCGCACTCAGGCACCAGCCGATCCGCTTGTAGAAAAAAGCGGGGGTGGGGAAGTAAAATGGGGTGAGGTGAGGTGGGGTGGGGCGGGGTGGGCTTCATCTCGGGAATAGGCTTAATACTAGGCATACAGTTGAAAATTTCTCCGTAGGGGGAGTAGCCCATCCGTTTCCTCCGAATGGGCAACAACGCCTTGTCCACGTCCATATACATCTACAAGTGGCGGCTGTATTTCAACTGCTTGTGCTATCTACAGTCGCATGAGGTTTGCTCAGATACATCCTCACGGATTGCGGTACCACGTACTGTCACCGTTTAATGGCTGATTGTTGATGTTTTGTGTGCCTATTATAAGGCAATGTTTCATCTATCCCATCCATTTATATTTCTAGATCATTTTATTGTATGAGATAAAAAATGAGGTATGTTATAATTTCAAATGGATCACATTACAAGAAATAGCATTGAATGAACTTTGAACATTACAAACTTTTTAGGGGCTATAAAAGTTTTGGATCAAGTTGATCTTTGTTTATTTCATTCGGTTGGATATCTATGGCCTAATCCACCGATTGGATGTCAAATAAATAGTACAGTAAGCCTAAGGAGGATTTAAATGATGAATATCCAATTATTATTGTTATCCTATGATGCGGTTCACTTGATATTTATATTTCTTATTTTTTAATTAACTCTTTAAAATTATCTATAAAAATAGATGAACTTAATGGATGAAACACGTATATCATAGTAGGGCCCATAAAGCCCTGCCCATCAGCCACGGAGATGGTGGTGGGGGGGGGGGGGGGGTAGCCAATCCCTTTACGTTCACAGGAGATCAAAGTTGCGTGAACCCTACAGTGATGTATTTATTATACACACAACCTTCAACAATTTTGCCAGAAGAACCTGGCTAATTTTCCGTCTAGGAGGGGGCAGGACGCACTCCCTTACGTACCACTTTGACGACGGAGGCGGCAGGGATCTGCGCGGGCGGATTGCGTGCTGATCCTGCCGCACAGATCCAACGTGATGGCAGGACTCTATAGGGCCCACATTAATGTATACGTTTAATCTACGCCGTCCATTGGGTTTTTTAATCTTATTTTAGTTGAAAAATTCAAAAGAAAAATATGTTTAAAGCTCCAGTGGACCACACCAAAGGAAACCATGGTGATTAAATGGCTACCGTTGAAAAAAAATGGGCACGAAAGTTTTCTATCCATCTTATGACCTCATCGACAGCTTAGACAACAGCTTAGATGACGAATAAACATTAGTGTAGGCCCGGGAAGGTTTCAATGGCGGATGTCATTATCTCCACCGCTTCAGATAATATGGCCCCCTTACGCTTTGGATATATTTCAATTTTCAGATCATGGCCTAAAATGATCTGGAGAAACGGATGGACGGCGTGGATAAAATGTATTCATCACGGTGGGCCCCACAGAGACCTTCCAGTATGGAGGTTGGTGCTGGGAGGGTCCCCACGTAATCCGTCTCCGGCCGTGTGAGGTTGGGTATGAAATCACAGAAAACGAAGTCCATCAGGCGCATGGCCTTGTTAGCAATTCGTCATACCTGACGTTAGGCTCCTTCCCTCGGAAATACTGCATTTTTACCTATAAATGCACCCGCAGACCACGACTTCTTAAACAACCTCCTCGTCCTCGAATCTACCAGACTACATTCCTATCCAAGAAGAGCACCAAAATCTCACTCCAAGCAATGGCAACCGGGTAATTTTCTCCCCCCCGAAAAAAACCATTTTCCACTATCTATTTTCCTTTTCTGTATTCCATCTGTTTCTCTGGATTCTCTTGAATTCATGTTTTCTTTTTGTGTTGGCATGAGTTCTGCCTGTTTTAGTCCATTTTCTTCGTTTTTTTAATCCTGCGAGTATTCTTCTCCAAAACTCAAAACTCAATTTTCTTGAATTTTTTTTTTTTTTTTTTTTTTTTTTTTTTTTTTTTTTTTGCGAGTGTGTGTGTGTGTGTTTGTTTTGTTTATTTATCTTTTTTATTTTGCATGTTATAATTTTATTAAGCTAATGGGAATATACTTCTTTTGTTCATTTTCTTCCTTTAAAAAAAATAAAAAATCATTTTGCTTTTTTATTTTTTAATTCTGTTTGTTTTATTCAGCAAAAATGCTTCTCTAAAACCCAGTTTTCTTTGATTTCTGTTTTTGTTTTTTCTGGAATTTATTTATTTTGGATTTCTATGTGAGTTTTTTTCCTTGTTCCATTTTTTATTAAGCTGATGGGCAAATGCTTCTATTGTTCTTCTTTTCTTCTTCTTCTTCTTCTTCTTCTTCTTCTTGTTCATTTTTCTTCTTTATCTGTCGGTTTTTTTCAGAAATAATTCTCCTCCAAAACCCAATTTTCTTGGATTTCTGTTGTCTGGTATTTTAGAAATTCCTCTTTTTTTTTTTCTTTTTCTTTTTTTTTGAACGTTAAGAGTTTTATTAAGCTGGTGGACAAATGCTTATTTTGTGCAGATTTTTTTTTTTTTTCATTTTTATTCTTTTTGTTTAATTAAGCAATACTTCTCATCCAAAACGCAATTTTTTGGATATCTGTTCTGCTGAATATTTTTAATTATTTAATTATTACTTTTTTTTAATAAAGATGATGCGATGTTATTAAGGCCAGCGGCCGAAAAAAAAAAAAAAACAAACAAAAACAACAAAAGAAAAAGAACGGAAAACACAATAGAAAACACGAAAGAAAGAAACAAAGCTAAAGGCCAAAATAAACAAACAAGAATTTATTTAATTTATTTGTGTGTGATTTTTTTTTTTTCCGTTAGGGCGCTGAATTTATTTATTTTTTCCTTTATTTTTTGTATTTGTGTATTTTTATTTTTTTTTCATGTTTTTTAATTTGTAATTTCCTTTCTCTCCTAAACATCTTTTTTTCATGGATTTTCTGTTTCTGGGCTATTGATCCAATGTTCTTTTCTTTTTCTTTCTTTTTGTTTAGAGGGGGTATATATATATTCTTTATGAATCTTCTACAAACTTAATTTTCTTGGATTTTGCTTTCTGGGTTTTCTCTAATTCATGCTTCTCTCTTTATATTTGTTTGATATCTGGAATTTCTAGTTTTATTAAGTTGGACTAATTCTGCTTTTCTCCTCTCTCTCTCTCTCTCTCTCTCTCTCTCTCTCTCTCTCTCTCTTGTAGAAAGTTGCAGGAGGTTCTTCCCCCAGTCCTGGATTCTACTTCCGAACCACCGACTCTTTTCGATGGAACCACAAGGTCGAATAATAATTACCGTATTTCTTGATTTTTCTTCTTCTTTAATAATGCAACCAGAGCAGAGAAGAACCAAATTATTTCTGTGGCACTCTGTTCTAATTGGACATGTAGTGTGGGCGCGACAATCAGCTGTCCAGACAATTCACTGGACATTTCCCCTGGTAGATTGGACGCTACTAAAATACTGCTATTGATCAGATGATCTTAATCTTGTGATCAATGACTTACAAACGGATGGTAGGCAAGATTATTTTCAATGGTCATTGTTGAATGGGAAATGGTTCATCAGTTGGACGGGTAAGATTGTACCATCCTTGTTTCAGTGATGGTGGTCTCTCCACTGTGGGACCACCTGTTAAACAGTCTGGATGATTGGTTATTGTGGTCTGTGTTGAACTGAAGTGCAACACACCAGTTAGAATGATCATTTTTTTTTTTCCATTTCCATTACTGACAATTTGTGTTTTCTCCTCATTCTGTTTTGTGAAGGTTGTATGTATCTTATATATGCCCATATGCACAACGCACATGGATCGCTAGAAATTATAAGGTTTTTTTTCTCCCATTTTTATGTGATTTCCTCCTCTTTTGTTCTGAATGTCTTTATAATTGTATCATTCATTTCTCAATAAGACTTATTTGCACATTTTTATGTTTTTTGTGAGTGAGTAGGGATTGCAGGATAAAATAAAATTGGTTGCTATTGATCTGCAAAATAGGCCTGATTGGTACAAGGAGAAGGTCTACCCTGGAAATAAGGTCCTACTCTGTGAACACTTCATGCTTTCTGAATCTTCTTGATATATGTGGTTGTGAGACTGATGGAGGGATTACTGGCTATTTTATTTTGTTTGTTCAGTAAGAATAGTTTGTAAATTTCTGGGAATGCAATGGAGGATGTGGGTTTAAGGGAAAAATTATTAGGATGGGTTAAAAAAATTGAACAAATAGGAGAAATAGGGCTATGAATGACAATCTCATTGGATGGGGAGCATTTTTAGGAGAAGTGGTACAAGGGTGAAAGCTTGCAATTGCAAACAAATGAGAGGAAGCATTTTACCTATAGATAATACTAATAAAATTAATTTTTTCTACCAATAAAAAAGTCAAATAAAAATTTATTTTTTCTTGCTTGAGAGGATAGTTTGATAATAAATGAGGTAAATACGCATTACTGCAACTCCCAATCCACGGGGCAGAGGATTCTCCAAAACACATGTTTCGGTGAGGACTTGTTGATTGGTTTGAAGGTATTCTGTTTATGATGGTAGAAATAGATGGGATTATTGGTTCAACTAACTAAAATCCAAAAATATATCATGTAGGTGGATGAGAAAGAAGAAGAGAATGGGTTTTTGCACAAATATAATTAAAAGAAGTGGATTTTTTAGGGTTTCTCCTTCTCCAAGTGAATATTTTCATTATTATTATTATTATTATTATTATTTTATTCCAATCTATCACTTCCATTAACATGTATATGGTCTAAAGGTCTTCTTATAGACCTCATTTGCAAGACAGATACAATGAATCTGGACTGATATTTTAGGTCTAGAATAAATCCTAAACTTTTTGGCCCTATTTTGTGGACACCTAAAAGTGAGATCATTTCATTGTTGTTAACAATAATTTTGTGCTAGAGATCTTTATCTCTAGTTCACAATGTCTTCATGCTAATAGTAATTATGTATTAGAGATAAATATCTCCAATGCATAACTGTTAAATACAATGAGATGAACTCATTTTTAGCATCTATCAAACAGGGCCTTAGGAAGTTGATACCTAGACTATAAATACAAAAAGGAAATGAAACAAGTAACAAAGATTCTAAAAATGTCTTTAATTGACACCTAACCTGGAAATTCATAGAGAGAGAGAGAGAGAGAGAGAGGGAGAGAGAATAATCAACAACTAATGACTCTAGAAACATGGATGAAGTGATCAAAATAGTCTTGTGTGGACATGTAGGCCATCCAGTTGCATATGTGGATTTATTCAGGCAATCCATCTCACCACCACCACCACCCCCATCGTCATCAAACCCTTACTCAACTTATTGGGTCAGCGATACGAATTCTATTACTCCGTCTCCATCATCATCTTGGCTGAAACACTACGAAGTTTGCATTCACTAACCATTGGATGATACCAATCTTCCGTCACGATTGTACCCTTGATGGTCAAGGGTTGAATTGTCTAAATATCAGTTATAGACATTTGGAACTTGTAGCACTCTGTTTGGGACTCTTTGATGGGCTTGATATGCCAGCCAATGGCCTGATTTTTTTAAATGGATCAGCTTACAGGAGAATTTGGGCAAATCTGATGATGCTGTGAGAACTAGATGCATCAATTGCCTGCAGCGCCGAACAAAATTTCTACTTCTTGAGTTGATTTTTAGTACCTACCCATTAGTAGGATTTGCATGTCTTGTCCTTCATGAGCTTTTTTAGGAACTGATGACGGACGCCAACATGCGTTCCATGGATTTCTTTCACCGGTTAGATTGATAGATCATATCACTTCCTCATTTAAAAATTATAACATAAAAATAAAAAATAAAATAAAAATAAAAAAGCCACTTCCTCATTTGCTTCTTCATGGTTCGTGTCTTCCCTTGCTTTCACTCAGCTTCCCGATTTTCTACATCTTCCCTTTTGTTTCAAGCTTTTGATTTGCATATGTGGTAGTCAACCAGCCATTGATCCCCTTTTATGGTACGAGGCAATCACACAAAACTAAAGAGGCATGTCTGCACTTCAACCACCCAGCTCTAGTTCAATGATCAATATCCATCTCACTCTCCACAATGATACCAATTTGACATTAGGTGAATGAGAAAGAAGAAAAGAATGATTTTTTCCCCAAACCACACAATTCAAGGAGTTGTCTTTTTAGGATTTTCTTCCTCAAGAGAATATTTTCCGCCCTAAACTCGTACATTGTTTTTTTTTTTTTTTTTTTCTTCCAATCTATGTTGCCTTCCCCATACACATGCACCTAAGGTCTTCTTATAGACCGTCGTTTTTAGTATCGGTATCGACCCATGTATCACACCCTTAGGATATGGAAACATATCAGGTATCGCACGGGAAATATTGGATGTAATGTGTAATGTATCGTTGTTTTTGGGAAACATTGGGAAATTGGTTGAATTTTTCAGTGGAATGTAAGGGGATGTTAAAAGAGACATCATTACATGCTTAGAAATCAAAAGATTACGAAAAACAAGTGCACATACTAAGTTTCCTTTGTTCGAACACGAGATTAACATAAAGCTGCAGCAGAATGTATTGTGCACTGGAACTGAATGAACTATAAAACCATTAAGATAGCATACAAGGTTTGATCAGGTTTCATGTTCAGCCCAACAAACTGTACATGTGGGTCCCATCTTGTGATAGGAATTGTTGGTATGTTGGTTGCTGCTCGCCATGGTAGTGACATACCCGGGAAATCACCTTTGTAAGATGATCTTATCTTGCTGATATCCCCCTTGTCAAATGAGGATAATGGGTATGCAGTTCTATCAAAATGGCCAGGGATCATTTGATAGGAGAGACATTAGGGCATGGTCCATTCCACCATAAGGCACACCAGATCAACAGCTTAGGTTTCTGAATGGTAGATCTTGCTATTCCATTGATTGGTTGAACATAAAAGCGACAATGGAGTATCCTTTCTCACCTCAAAAAAGAAAGAGCGAAAAAAGAGGGCATTCTATTAGTAAGCTGCTCAAAATCTGTTTCTACACAATGAGAGATGTTCTAATCTGAACTGCTGCTCTCTAGGCTCTACATGATTCCTTCTAAGTTCTTTTTGAAGATAAAATACTTTCCAGACTTGGAGACTTGACTTCAAATTTACTGTTCATATCACTGCGACAGAAATGATAATCATCCCATAATGATTCATTGGGGGGTTGTGAATAATTTCCTGATGCACCCAGTCCATACAGTTGCTTCCATACTGTTGATTTTTCATGGGTTCCACAATTGATGATGAGGCCAAAAGTGATTAGTGACCTACAAATAGAATGGTAAGAAAAACAAAATACAACACTCAGGGGAAAAGGACAAAAGTTTCATTGCTGAGATCTTCTCGTGTAGATGATAGTTGTGGCATTCCTGGTCCATTTTATGGCATCCTGTTACTAAGTAGCACAGAAGGACACAATTCACGTCCTTAGGCATCAGGATAGGATATTTCTCAAAAAAAAAAAAAAGAAAAGGGGGTGGCGGCGGGGAACAAGAAAGAAAGAAAGAGTTTGGATTTGGTTGCTTTTCCTCGACAATGCTCATGTGCATGCTCTAATTTATTCTAGGTTCCTTCGTTGGAGCACAACCATGAAGTCAGAGGAGAGAGTTTGGATTTGGTCAAATACATCGATATCAATTTCGAAGGCCCGGCGCTTCTCCCTGATGTGAGGCTAGGAAAATCCATTTGCATGTTGATACTAATTACTATTTTACCTTCAATATTCTGATGATGATGCTCTGAAAAACTGTAGGATCCTGCCAAGAAGGAGTTTGCAGAAGAGCTGCTTTCATACTCTGATACCTTCAATTCTGTCAACTTCAGATCACTTCCCCAGGAGGGTTTATCAGATGAAGTTGGTGAGACTGAAAGTTTTGGCCTTTCGTGCATTCGAGGATCTTTTACACTTCGATGTGCAATGATCATCTCATGGTTTGTTGCCACACTATGTTTGTTACACATGTTTGGGCGGGTATAGTCTGAAACATCCAGTGGGAACAAAAACCATTATGACTGAATGATACCAGCATCGGATTAATAGATCTTTTACCTTTCGAATCTGGAGCATTGGCTGTTCGATTTTCACCATACATATGGAGGACACCAATCAACAGCTAATATTCTGCATTTTGATGTGCTTTTTCCACTGTGGGTCATCCACAGTAGCATGGACTGGATGGATGGTATGGATTCATGAGCCATATAGCAGAGTGAAACAAACGATTAATGGTTCATTGCACAATGGGTCTGAGTTGGCCTTCGTTTAACCTGAAAAAAAATGAAGATCTATCTGATTCCAGCTGGCTTTCATGAATAATGTGCATCAGGTGCTGCCTATGATCATCTAGAAAGCGCTCTTTCCAAATTTGATGATGGGCCATTTTTCCTTGGCCAGTTCAGTGTGGTAAGCATTGCCTTTGGTCATGTTATTCTATGTGAACTATTTTGTTTTTTCTTAGTTCCAGTTAAATCAAAATGATTTTCTTCAGAGGGAGTTATTTGATACTCCGGCTGTGTATGACGCTTGATATGCTGAAAGTTGGAAATTGTAGACCTGGCACAAAGTTAAACCAACTAAATTGTGGAACCTACAGTCATGAGTTGAAGTCCAAAAGTCAGATTGGTTGATCTATCCTAGCCTCTGATTCATGGACCCTTTTTTTTTTCTTGCAATATTGGATGTTTTTCATTGTTAACCATCCAATAAGCATCCACCAATTTGATGGTCAGATAATCAAAAAAGCATAACGTTTGGTTAAATAGTACATCGAAACTGGCAGACAATCTGGATGGTTTAATTTGAATTATGATATGCTATATATGCTGTCTTAAGTAAATTCTAAGTGCCTGCACATCATCCACCATACTCTGCCAGACTAAGAGTTTTTCTCTTTCTTCATTTATCTGTTTGTTTTGCAAAATACTGTTGATATGGGTTCCATTCGATAGACCATTATAAAACGCAAAGTAGATGGATGTTATACTATTTGTATTTTTGCTTAAATTGATGTGTTCAAATTGTAAGACCTGAATTTTTGTCTCTATTTTGAAGAGGTTGTGCCATTGAGTCAAAACATATACAGTTAGTGGACACATCCCCATTCCATACATGTAGGCCCTTCTTTTGGTGGTACCAACTGCTTCATGGTTCCTTCCATGGATGGTTGGATGATCCCAAAAGTCTTCTAGACTGGACTGCGTAACCTCCTGATTGACGGCCTATCAATTTCTGGATAAGGAAATAAGTGACAATTCACATTCAACAGAAAAAAGAATGATGATTAAAGGATTAAGATCTTCTGATATGGGATATTTTTGGGCATCTCCCATCCATGGTGTGAACCACAGGTTTGATGTTTTGGATCACCGGGCTCTGGGTCCCACATGCATAATTGGAAACATAAGGAAATGGTGCATTTGCTGAGGTTTAGGACATTACACCAGAAATGCTTCAATAATATTCAATTTCTAGTTCTAATATAATTGAAAATCTGGCATATTTTCAATGGGAAGAAAGCCAATGATTGAATGGTTGGGATATTCCTGTATGAAGACTTTCAGGCATCTCCTATCTGTGATGGTGCCCATAAGATCAATGGTCTGGATCACTGTAGCATGGGTCGCACATGTGTGGAAGGCTCCTGAAAATAGTTGCCAGACCGAGAAACAAATGCAGGCAATGATGCCTGACATGTTTGTTTCTACAAGAAAAGATACTAATTTTTTTTTTTTTTCTTTTTCTTTTTTCCCTCCTCTCTTTTTCTTCTTTTTGTGTGGTAAGGGAAATTGTTATAGAAATCAGCCACAAAAGGACTGCTACATGGTTGGAACCTTATGTCCATCCATGATTTTCAAGGATTGAGATTTGTGCACGTGAGATAGTCCTTTTAAAAAATCTTATTTGAATACTTTCGGAAAAATAAATAATAAGGTTCATTTGAATATTTTTCCTTACCGTTATTAACTGATTCATGAGTAACTGTTTAACTTTCAGGTGGATATTGCTTATGCTCCATTCATTGAAAGATTCCAAAACTTCCTTCTGGAATTAAAGAAATATGACATCACCACAGGCAGGCCAAAGCTGGCTGCATGGATTGAGGTATGTTCAAATCATATGAAATGTTAGTACATATGTCTGCAATCTGCTTATATGTTTGATTGCACTTAAGCATATAGCTTTAATGGTTCTCTTTTAGTTTTGTTAGTACATGGTTAATCCATGACTTCCTCCATTGGGAATACAAATGCTGAGGTGATTCCGTTTGAGATTGAAGAGCAATTTGTGGCGCAACTGCCAACGTGGCATACGTGCTAGGGGTCTGCACAGTGGTATTATTGGCTCCTGGTCCGATAATCGTGGTCCATTCATCAGCTGGGCTGCACGTGGCATCTTCTTTCTAAGCATCCATTTTCATGCACAAGTGGCCCACTCTTTGAGTGGACTGGATTTTCTTTTGGGACAGCATGTTCATGGTGGCAGCCACTTGCTCATCCCAAATCCTGTACATGTTTGCCATGATAGTACATCTTCATCAATTACTCCTATAATTGCCTGAGAACTTTTGATTTAGGAAAATTCCAATGAATAATCTGTTCTTGTGTTCTTACAACGCATCTTGCATAAGCCTGTAACAAGCGTGGTAGATTTTGTGGAGAAATTGTTGCAATGCAGCACTCAAGAATTTCTTGTGGAACCAACATGAGGAAAATGTTGAATAATTCGAATGCAACCCTTGGTTTTCCACCATGGAAAGCTGATATTGGAACTCCAAAAAAGAAAATCTTGATATAAATTCTGACCGTCATTGCCATTTATGTTCTGTACTCGTTGTGGGTTGATTGATGCACATGAAGCTAGGATCTTTTGAAATCTATGCCTACAACACATCTCTAGTTGATAATCATCCCATCAGATGTAGAATCAGCTATTAAAACCAGTATAGCAGAAGTATCTTTCAATTTAACTTAGTTTGAGGTTTCTTGCAACTCTGTTTTAGTGGATTGCCTTGCTGGTCCACTGTTAGATACAAATTTATTCATGCATACATGAATGATGCATGGCTAGCTAGCTTACTTGGTAGGGTAATAAGGTAATAACATACATGTAGAGTGGTACAAAAGAGAGATGCTATAGTGCTCGCACTGTAAGTTATAGTGCTACTAGTTACATTGGTTCACTTGGACAGTCTTGTTTATTAAGTCTGGAACATGGTATTAAAAGTGGTTATGTTACAGCTTTAATGGTAACTGTGGAAGCTGTTATGCGATATGTAGCTGTAACGCTCGTTAAAAATGGCCCATAACAGCCCTATAATGATGTAGCAGCCATTACAAGCCCGTAATGGGCTGATATGTGGGCAATAAAAATTTTCCATTAAAAGAAATTGACCATTACAGGTCCATAACATTTGTATCTTAACGGCCATAAGGCTGGCCATTATGGCCACTGTTACCATTGTTGAATACCTTGGTTCGGAATGCATTTCTAGTTATTATGCAAAAAGAGAGTTGATCGGATGATGATGATCCAATACATCCTTGATTTGGCCTTCTTTTCTATAGCCATCTATGACAGACTGTAAGAAACATATGGATTAAATTTCTTTTTTTTTTTTTTTCAGAGGATAATGGATGTTTATTAAAAGACTGCTCAGCAACTGCTAAGACAGCAAAGAATTACACGAAGAAAGATCATTGACATAAGAGGTCTAAAGGAAAATAGGAAAATGTTTAACATCAACAGGCCCCGCAAACCATTCCAATACATCCCTTTTAATTTTACACACCACTTCCTCCCAGGGCCCTGATTTGTTAGAAAAGCAGCGGGCATTGCATTCACCCCAAATGTTCTAAGGATTGCTAGAAGGAATAAACGCCAAATAGGGCATTTTCCTTTTACGAGTCGAACATTGCGCCGCGACCAAAACAATGATTTGACTGAGGCAGGTATCAGCCAGCTGACTTCAGAGGCTTTTAGGAGTTGCGACCATACTTGATGCACGAATGGACAATGCAGGAATATGTGATCGATTCCGCATTACCCATACAGAGGCTACATATGTTGGGGATGATCGTGGCCCTTTTTTGAAGGTTGTCAACTGTGAGAATGTGTCTCCTCCTTCCCAACCATGCAAATGAGGCTACTTTTGGGGGAGCACCATATGACTAGAAAGAGTGGAAAAAAGCACGATCTCCCATGGTTGCTTCTGCAGGAATTATGGAGTACAACAACTTAACCGATAACATGCCCTAGGGGGAAGCCAACCAAATCTAGGAATTTACAAGATTGGGTAGAGGATGAAATGGATGTAACTGATCCAACAGTCTTGAGAATTCTTGTGCCTCTTAATCGGTAAGGCCTCTACAACATGGGGGGCAGCATGTTCCCCTTCCACCTCCAAATGAGAAGCACGATGCCACTGATATGTTTCTCAAAGGGGATAGGCAAACCAAAGTTGGGAAATCCTCCGCAAGAGATTTGTTGGCACACCACCTATCTTCCCAAAAACGAATTTTAGAGCCATCTCCGAGAGGAATTTCAAGCCAGATTTCACCTTAGATGTAACTGAGGAGATGGATTTCCATATGCTGGATGCCTTATATAAAGATAACCTTTTGACCTCCCACCTTCCCGCATCTGGGCCGTTCTGCAACTAAAACTTCCCTCCATAATTTCCCTAATTCGAATCTGAACCTCCAAATCCACTTTCTGAGGAGGGGCAGCATTCGTATCTTCTAGAACTCTGATTCCAGCTCCTCCTTCGGCAAAAGGTTTAGACTTCATCCTTGGAATTTGAATTTTTCTTAATTTCTCTAGTTTGTCTAAAACAGATTTTAGACTTTTGTATAGGGACATGTAATATACTGGGAGGTTGTCCTCATCATTGGCTTTTCGGGGCACACTACCAACACTAATAATATATGCATGGGGGCACGAGATCCAATGTGGCAATTTATAGTACTCATTCATTATCATTTGTAGCAAGGTCTTCAAGCACAATACCTCTTGCCCATTTGCTACTTCATTTATCTATACCTTCACTTTATGATCATGTTCCATCAGGTGGGCCCAAGTCTCATAGTGCACCCTATCTCGTGGAACTTGAAGATCTACAATTGGATTGTAATCAGTCCTGATTCGAAACAAGAAACTTCCTAATAAACCAGGAAGGTTTTGATTTTCTTTTCAAAAACTATTTTTGAAAACATCCTTTAGACACAAAAGATGGCATGCCAGAATAAATCACTAGGCAGATTGCACACAGTATACTTCCTTGGTAAAAACAGTCCTCATAGAAGACATTGAATTTAACCAATCTATGCGTTGACACATAACCTTATTATGCACATATATTGGAGCTAAGGCGATAATGTCAAAATATGATGCACTTTGTATTTAAGTGTTATAATGTGAACAAACTTTGAGAAACAACCTGATTGGCTTTCAAGGGCATGAAAGCCAACACGGTTATAACTGAAGGGATGTATTTTAAGGTGTTGACCTGATGAGGTTGACCTACATTGGTTGGAGGGAGCTCTCATTTTAGCGGAAGATCTGGTCAAGGAGATCAGGAAGGTTGGAGCAAAAATGGAATGTCATTTTAATGGTTTGGGAGGGGTTGTCAACTACTGGATGGTAGTTGATTTTATTTGCCCTTTCCTTGCAGAACGTGTGTATCTTGGAGGAAGAAATCGATTTGATGGAAAGATTGTCAATTAGTTATCTGAGACTTTGAGAAGATCGTGGCAGTAAAACTTGAGAAAATCATTTTGCAACTCTTAGGTTTTGGTTCGTTAGCTCGCTGGTTCTTCCATCTACAAGTGTTCTAACTTTCCACTTTCACTTCTATGGTTTAGATTTCCTTCGAATGGGATCAGCCTAGCCCCAGATGGGTCCTCTGCAGGACGTTGACTTTGTCTTTTTCTTTTTTCCTATGTTTACCATATACAAGATGAAATATACTGTACAACTGCTGTAATTATGGACAATCTTTTGAATTACCATGAGCTTATTTATATTCTTGCCATTGTTTTCATAATGATGGTATCATTATTTATATGTGGAAACCTGTTGTAGGAGCTGAAGAAGATCGATGCCTACACACAAACCGTACAGGATCCGAAGGAACTATTTGAAGGTTACAAGAAACGTTTCCTGGTAATGACCATAAATTAGGTGTTACTGATTAGGAAGAAAAAGCAAAGAGAAAAATTTGCAAGATTATGGGCCCATTCAGAAGCACTTCCTCAAAACACGGATTCTGAAAAAGGGAGTTTCAGGCCTACTTTTTCCACCAATTGGCTTTTGTCAAGTTGATGTTTTCACGCCTAATTTGTTGAGCGGGAGATGAGACGTGTGTTTGCAAAGTGCATCCAAACACAACGTCAACTGCTGTTTGGATCAAAACACCATTTAGGCCTCGAATCTTCCTTCAAAGGGTGCATCCAAACAGGCCCTAAAATCACTCTCTTTAGAGAGAGCTTGGTTAAGCCCACATGCGTGTACGAGTCAGCTAATGCACACAACACTATATACCAGCATGACAGACGTGCAATTTACAAGCCATCCATTATTAGAAGGGTGCCACTGTAGATTCCCTATCTCAAGAATGAGGTTGGTCCACAATTAACTCAACAAACAAAGGCTTGGGAAAGATCAGTTGAGGTTTTCTAATACATCCTCCGTTTTTCTAATATAATGGCCTTGAGTGTACCACCTTCATCTATTGGCGGTAGCTGCATCTACACAACAAGGTCCACATGATGGATGGCTTGGGTATATTACCTGCGTGGCACGCTGGAAAATGTAGTTGCATGTGCATTAGCTGACTTGTACATGCATGTGGACTTTTGCAATGCTCCTCTTTGTAAATAGCTAATCCTTTGTCTCGATCTATTTTCACAGGCCAAATGAAGAAATGGATACTACATGGATCTCTAGCAGTTTTATCATCACCTAGTTTGTAATAGTGAAGAGCTCATGCATGCATGAGTTAGGATTTGCCTTAAATAATCTGTTTATATTAGTCGTAATGAACTTTACAAAGTTAGTAATGGAACATATCCTTGTAAATGTTAGGGTTATCCTTAAATAATTTGGTTGTATGGGACCATTGAACCCTAACAGTGTCATCTTGAACTTTATCATCTATGTATAAGTTGTTTGGAATAAGCCTTCTTTATCAAATGGATATTTTTAGGTGGGAAGCTTTTTATTTACCCTGTACAAACTAGCAAGTGGCCCTTGCAGTGCATCATATAAAACCCCAACATGTCTGTGGTGAAAAAAGCAGATGGGTGTGGTGTGGAATCAGTTCATTGAACTCTTCTAAGCCTACTTTTTTAACTTGTTTTCATTTGCTTGTTTTTGAACTTGTCATCTTATGATTGAGTCCAAGGCTATCGAAACTATTCCTGAACACAACAATAATGTGTTTTATTTTTCCTTTTTTTTTTTTTTTTTTTTTAATGATAGGTAATTCAGAGTCAAATCTGAGGCTTGAATGTTGGAACACCCCTATCTACCATTAAGCTATGTGTGCTCAAACCCAATACAAGAAAATGTTCACAGAAAGGGCAAGTATTGGTGCTGAATCTACCTTTTCTTTTCCTCCCTCAATGCAAAGGAAGAAAGAGGCCAAAAGATGTGATTTCAAACAATGAACTTTTATCTCCCAATGTAGATAATATCAACTTTTAAGAGAAGCATTACTCTATGAAAGTATAAAAAACATGTTTAAAGTTTTTCATTGTCTTTACAAAACTGATTTGAAGTGTTCACTGTTGCCTCTTGCAAGAAGTTATTACGCAACGATTTCATCTTCAATGTACTGTAGAGGTGGAATTCCTTGAGCATGTCAGCCGAGCACCACTGTTTTAAAGAAATCAATTGTCTAAAACTTTGGATTTATTCTCAGGAAATTCATTTCTTTCCCATGAATATGGTGTTTTCTACTATTTGTATCATGAAAAGTAGCAGTACAAATTTATTTTTCTTACATTCTTTTTCTTTGAAAAGTAGCTTTTAATTTCCTTTTTCAAAAGGCTAGTACATGGGCATCTTCACAACTGTGTTGTGATATTGATATTCTACCTTACCAATATGAAAACCCCATGAATTAGTTGGAATTTTTTGGTGTCATTGATATTATTGTGATATGTCGCATTTTCTTGACAATACATCGATACAAGGCGATATATTGTTGACACATCGTTATTGACAATGTATTGTGGGGTGACTTGAAAATCTCGAAACTGGGGGGGGGGGGGGGGGGGGTCTCCTCATTGCTAGTTTCGATATCATCAATAATTGGCAGAATTTTTACTGCTAGTTGCTAGACAGTTTTGTTCTGTCGATATCATCGATGAACTTTAGATGATATCGAGGCTATAGAGTGGTTCGATGACATCAATAATTGTTGGAATTTTCACCCTTGGTTGCTGGATAGTTTTGGTCCCGTTTCGATATCATCGAAGGACCGTTGATGATATCGAAGGCTGTCATCGAGAGACCTTCGATATCATCGAAGTGTTCCGCAGATGTGATTGCGGAAATGCAGATTTTGCGGATTTTATTTCTTATTTTGATATACCTATTTCCATTTCTTATATAAAGGAGTGTATCTGGGATTGGGTTGTATTCCAGTGGTTTTCTAAGGTTTCCTAAAGATACTCTAAGAGGGCTTAGGGCTATCAAAGGTGTGAGAGAGTAGGAGAGAGAGAGAGGAAACTTGTGGAAGAGAGATTCTGCTCGTAGAGGTAATCTACTTTGCAATCCACGTCTCAACGCTTGTACGTCCTCGTGATTGGTGAGATCTCTTCGTTTTTCTCTATTCTCTTATTATTTATTCATTCATGCATGAGTGAAAAAGGTTTGATCCAAGCGGTGTGTGCTTGTGATTGGTTGTAACGTTCTGCTTTATAGTGGATTGTTGACCTGGATGAGGTTTCGTGGTTTTTACCTCTTTGAGGATTTTCTACGTAAAAATCTTTGGTGTGGTGTGGTTTATGTTTTAATTTACTTCATTGCATTATTATTTTATAATTCCGATTTGTTTCGGGAGACTAAATCCTAAGGTTTTGTGTAAGGCTCTCAACAAAGTGATATCAGAATTAAGTTCATTGAACGAGTATGATCAGTTTGGAATTATGGAAGGTGGCTCATCAAGAATGATCCGCCCCAATGGTTCTAACTGGACCATATGGAAGGCTAAGATGGAGGACTTGCTTTATTGCAAAGACCTATATTCTCCAATTTGAGGCATATCAGCAAAATCTAAGGATATGTCTGATGAAGATTGGAAGAAGTTGGACCGAAAGACGGTGGAGTTTATTAGACAATGGCTGGATGATTCTATATTCCATCATGTGTCTACGGAGACCTCAGCCGCTAGCATATTCTGGTGGGGATTTTCTCCTCATTGCTGGGTTCGATGAAATCGAACCGGTTTCGATATCATCGATAATTGGCGGGATTTTTACTGCTAGTTGCTAGACAGTTTTGTCCTGTCGATATCATCGATGAACTTTAGATGATATCGAGGTTATCATCGAGAGTGGTTCGATGGCATCAATAACTGTTGGAATTTTCACCCTTGGTTGCTGGACAGTTTTGGTCCCGTTTCGATATCATCGAAGGACCATTGATGATATCGAAGGCTGTCATCGAGAGACCTTCGATATAATCAAAGAGTTCCGCAGATGCGATTGCGGAAACGCAGATTTTGCGGATTTTGTTTCTTATTTTGATTATACCTCTTTTTATTTCTTATATAAAGGGGTGTATCTGAGATTAGGGTGTATTTCAGGGGTTTTCTAAAGTTTTCTAAAGATGCTCTAAGAGGGCTTAGGGCTATCAAAGGTGTGAGAGAGTGGGAGAAAGAGAGAGAGAGGAAGCTTGTGGAAGGGAGATTCTACTCGTAGAGGTAATCTACTTCGCAATCTACGTCTCAGCACTTGTACGTCCTCGTGATTGGTGAGATCTCTCCGTTTTTCTCTATTCTCTTATTATTTATCCATTCCTGCATGAGTAAAAACGGTTTGATCCAAGCGGTGTGTGCTTGTGATTGGTTGTAACGTTCTGCTTTATAGTGGATTGTTGACCTGGATGAGGTCCCGTAGTTTTTACCTCTTTGAGGGTGTTCCACGTAAAAATCTCTGGTGTGGTGTGGTTTATGTTTTGATTTACTTCATTGCATTATTATTTCATAATTTCAGTTCGTTTCGGGAGGCTAAATCCTAAGGTTTTGTGTAAGGCCCCCAGCAAAGTGATATCAGAGCTACGTTCATTGAATGGGTAGGATTAGTTTGGAATTATGGAAGGTGGCTCATCAAGGATGATCAGCCCCAATGATTCTAACTGGACCATATGGAAGACTAAGATGAAGGACTTGCTTTATTACAATGACCTATATTCTCCAATTTGAGGCATATCAGTAAAATCCAATGATATGTCTGATGAAGATTGGAAGAAGTTGGACCGGAAGACGGTGGAGTTTATTAGACAATGGCTGGATGATTCTATATTCCATCATGTGTCTACGGAGACCTCAGCCGCTAGCATATTCTGATGGAAATTTTCTCCTCATTGCTGGGTTCGATGAAATTGAACCAGTTTCGATATCATCGATAATTGGTGAGATTTTTACTCCTAGTTGCTAGACAGTTTTGTCCTGTTGATATCATCGATGGACTTTAAATGATATCGAGGCTATCATCGAGAGTGGTTCGATGACATCAATAATTGTTGAAATTTTCACCCTTGGTTGCTGGACAGTTTTGGTCCCGTTTCGATATCATCGAAGGACCGTTGATGATATCGAAGGCTGTCATCGAGAGACCTTCGATATCATCGAAGTGTTCCGCAGATGCGATTGCGGAAACGCAGATTTTACGGATTTTATTTCCTATTTTGATTATACCTATTTCTATTTCTTATATAAAGGGGTGTATCTGGGATTGGGGTGTACTCCAGGGGTTTTCTAAGGTTTCCTAAAGATACTCTAAGAGGGCTTAGGGCTATCAAAGGTGTGAGAAAGTGGGAGAAAGTGAGAGAGGAAGCTTGTGGAAGGGAGATTCTGCTCGTAGAGGTAATCTACTTCGCAATCCACGTCTCAGCGCTTGTACGTCCTCGTGATTGGTGAGATCTCTTTGTTTTTCTCTATTCTATTATTATTTATCTATTCCTGCATGAGTGAAAAAGGTTTGATCCAAGCGGTGTGTACTTGTGATTGGTTGTAACGTTCTGCTTTATAGTGGATTGTTGACCTGGATGAGGTTTCATGGTTTTTATCTCTTTGAGAGTTTTCCATGTAAAAATCTCTGGTGTGGTGTGGTTTATGTTTTGATTTACTTCATTGCATTATTATTTCATAATTTCGATTTGTTTCAGGAGGCTAAATCCTAAGGTTTTGTGTAAGGCTCCCAACAAAGTGATATCAGAGCTAAGTTCATTGAACGGGTAGGATCAGTTTGAAATTATGGAAGGTGGCTCATCAAGGATGATCAGCCCCAATGGTTCTAACTGGACCATATGGAAGGCTAAGATGCAGGACTTGCTTTATTGCAAAGACCTATATTCTTCAATTTGAGGCATATCAACAAAATCCAAGGATATGTCTGATGAAGATTGGAAGAAGTTGGACCAGAAGACGGTGAAGTTTATTAGATAATGGTTGGATGATTCTATATTCCATCATGTGTCTACGGAAACCTCAGCCGCTAGCCTATGACTGAAATTGGAAGGGCTATATGAGAGGAAGATAACCGGTAATAAAATCTTCCTGATAAGGCGACTTGTGAATCTCAAATTCAAGGATGGTGGTTTTGTGGCTGAGCACATGAATGAGGTCAGCAACATAGTGAACCAACTCTCTGTTATGAAGATGGTCCTAGATAATAAATTGCAGACTTTGTTATTGCTTAGTTCATTGCCTGACAGTTGAGAGACATTGGTGGTCTCTAAGTAACTCTACTCCAGACAGAAAGATTTTCATAGAACAGGTAACTAGTTGTCTCTTTAATAAGGAGATAAGGAGGAAGTCTTAGGGGTCTACTCAACAAGAGGCCCTTGTGACACAAGAACAGTGGAGAGGAAAGAATAGGAAGGGCGGGAAGGCTCGAGATAAATTAAGAGGCAAGTCAAGTACCAGAAAGGATGTTTATTGCTGGAATTGTGGCAAGAAGGGTCACTATAACCATGAGTGTCGTAGTAAGAAGAACGACAAGAAAAGAAAAGGAAAGGAGAAGGAAGATGAATTAGATTTCACTACGATTGCTTCAGATGGTGACGTTGTTATTATTCTTTCAACAGATCACGATGTTTGTCTCATGACTACTAGTAAGGACACCGACTGAGTGATAGACTCAAGAGCTTCTTTTCACGTGACTCCATGTAGGGACTTCTTCACAAGCTACAAGTTAGGTGACTTTGAGACCATAAAGATGGAAAATTCTAGCGTATCGAAGATCATAGGAGTCGATGATATTTGTGTGAAGACCAATGTGGGCTGCACATTAGTTCTCAAGGATGTGAGGCATATCCCAGACCTTTGCCTCAACCTGATGTCGACGGAAAGGCTGAATGATGATGGCTATGAAAGCTAGTTTGCTGGTGGGCGCTGAAAGCTCATCAAGGGTTCATTGATCGTAGTCAGAGGAAAGAAGTATTGCACCCTTTACAAGGCAATTGTTAGTGTATGCAAGGGTGGGTTGAACGCATTGGAAGATTCTGCTATTGACATGTGGCATAAGCGTTTAGGCCACATGAGTGAAAAAGGGCTTCAATTACTAGCGAGGAAGCGGCTCCTTTCAGACGTGATAGGTACACCTCTCAAAACCTGTCTTGATTGTTTATCAGGGAAACAACATAGAGTTTCTTTTGTTAAAACTGCTTCTCATGTTAATAAAGTGCATGCATTAAATTTGGTTTATTTTGATATTTATGGTCCTATGAGGACAAAAACCTTGGGTGGGGCATTGTATTTTGTCACTTTTATAGATGATGCATCTAAGAGGGTTTGGGTGTATGCTTTGAAATCCAAGGACGAGGTCTTTGGTATGTGTAAATTATTTCATGCTATGGTCGAGAGAGAGACAGGTAGATCATTGAAGTGCATCCGCACTGATAATGGTGGTGAATACATTGGTGACTTTCATGAGTACTGTAAGTTCCTGCGTATACGACATGAACAGACGGTTTCCAAGACCCCCAAGCATAAAGGTGTAACTGAGTGAATGAATCGCACCATTGTTTAGAGAATCAGATGCATGTTATCCCATGCGAAGTTGCCCAAGATGTTTTGGGGAGAAGCAATGCACACGACAGTGTATTTAATAAATAGGTCTCCATCAGCCCCGTTAAATGGAGAAGTACCTGAGAAGGTGTGGACTGGACAGGATCCATCGTACAGTCATCTTAGGGTGTTTGGATACAGGGCATTCGTTCACGTACCAAAGGACGAGAGGTCCAAGTTCGATATGAAAATCAGACAGTGTGTGTTCTTGGGGTACGGTGATGAAAAGTTCGGTTACAGATTGTGGGATGCAACTGAGAAGAAGCTCGTTAGGAGTAGAGATGTGGTTTTCTTTGAAGATTGGTGTATAGAAGATATTAGTAAGCCAGAGAAGAACCAGTCTAATTCAGGTGAGCTAGAAGACATAGATCCTGTGGTGCCTGATGACGGGAGAGTACAGTAAGGTGTAGAGGACAATGGAGTTCCTTCAGAAGATGGACCAGGGGAGCAGCCCTCACTTGATCCACCTGTTGAGCCACATGTGAGGAGGTCATCTAGGAGCGGACAGCCGTCCAAGAGGTACTCGCTGCATGTGTATATTATGCTCACTGATGCGGGAGAGCTAGAAGATTATTCTGAGGCCTTAGCCGACGAGCATAAATGGGAGTGGTTGAGAGCTATGCAAGAGGAGATGAAATCCTTGCATAAGAACCACATCTATGACATGGTGAAACTGCCTAAGGGCAAGAAAGCTTTGAGCAACAAGTGAGTGTTCAGAAAGAAGGTTGAACAGAAAAATTCACAGACGAGTTTCAAGGCCAAACTTGTGGTGAAAGGGTTCGGTTAGAGGAAAGACATAGACTTTGAGGAGATATTCTCACCAGTGGTGAAGATGACATCCATACGGGTGTTGCTTGGGTTAGCGGCTAGCATGGATCTAGTAGTTAGATGTTAAAACTGCCTTTCTCCATAGGGGTTCGAAGTCATGGCTAAGGAGCATATGGTGTGTAGGTTGAGGAAGAGCTTGTATGTGCTGAAACAAGCTCCAAAGCAATGGTACAAGAAGTTTGACTCGTTCACGTTATAGCATGGGTATGCGCAAGTTTTCAGATGGTGACAGAACGGAGTTGGATTACTGTGTGTTTATGCGCAAGTTTTCAGATGGTGATTTTTTAGTTCTGGTGTTATATGTTGATGACATGCTCATCATGGGAAAAGACATCAAGAAGATCGACAAGTTGAAACAGGAGTTGAGCAAGTCTTTTGTGATGAAAGACTTGGGCTCGGCTAAACAGATCCTAGAAATGGAGATAGCTCTGACAGAAGCAGTAAGAAGCTTTGGTTGTCACAAGAGCGGTATATTAAGAAAGTCTTAGAGCGGTTCAATATGAATGCAACGAAGCTGGTTAGTACTTCACTGGATGATCACTTTAGATTGAGCGACAAGTAGTATTTCAAGACAAAGGCAGAGGTGGAAGATATGTAGAAGATACCCTATGCGTCAACAATAGGAAGTTTGATGTATGCGATGGTGTGTACATACTCAGACATAACATATGTGGTTGGTGTTGTTAGCTGGTATCTTACCAATCCTGGCAAAGAGCATTGGGCAGCAGTGAAGTGGATACTGTGATATCTAAGAGGCTTATCCAGGTTGAGCCTATGCTATGGTGACGGAAAACCTGTGTTAGGGGGCTTCACAGATGCAGATATGACAAATGACATAGACTCCGAGAAGTCTACATTAGGGTTCATGTTCACGTTTGCAAGGGGAGCGGTTTCTTGGCAGAGCAAGCTACAGAAGGTTGTAGTATTATCGACAATAAAGGCCGAGTACATTGCAGTCACAGAGGCATGTAAAGATATGTTTTGGATGAAGAGGTTCCCACAGGAATTAGCCTGAAGCAGGAGCAGCATGTGGTCTATTGCGATAGTCAAAGTGCTATACACTTGAGGAAGAATCCAAGTTAGCACTCCAAGTCAAAGCACATAGAGATTCGATATTACTGGATCAGGGATACTTTGGAACAGAAGGTATTACAGCTTGAGAAGGTCCACACGGACGATAATGGGTCAGACATAATGACCAAGGTTTTTCTTAAGGGCAAGTTTGAGGTTTGTAGAAATCAGGTTGACTTGAAGAAGGTGGATTCCTCCTGAGTCGAAAAGGGGGAGATTTGATGGGGATTTTCTCCTCATTACTGGGTTCAATGAAATCGAACCGGTTTCGATATCATCTATAATTGGAGGGATTTTTACCACTGGTTGCTGGATAGTTTTTTGTTCTGTCGATAACCCGATGAACTTTAGATGATATCGAGGCTGTCATCGAGAGTGGTTCGATGACATCGATAATTGTTGAAAATTTCACCATTGTTTGCTAGACAGTTTTGGTCCTGTTTTGATATCATCGAAGGACTGTCGATGATATTGAAGGCAGTCATTGAGAGACTTTCGATATCATCGAAGAGTTCCGTAGATGCGATTACAGAAACGCAGAATTTGCGGATTTTATTTTTTATTTTGATTCTACCTCTTTTTATTTCTTATATAAAGAGATGTATCCGGGATTAAGGTGTATTCCAGGGGTTTTCTAAGGTTTCCTAAAGATACTCTAAGAGGGCTTAGGGCTATCAAAGGTGTGAGAGAGTGAGAGAAAGAGAGAGAGGAAGCTTGTGGAAGGGAGATTCTGCTCGTAGAGGTGATCTACTTCATAGTCCACGTCTCAGTGCTTCTATGTCCTCGTGATCGGTGGGATCTCTCCGTTTTTCTCTATTCTCTTATTGTTTATCCACTCTTGTGTGAGTGAAGAAGGTTTGATCCAAGCAGTGTGTGCTTGTAATTGGTTGTAACATTCTTCTTTATAGTGGATTGTTGATCCGGATGAGGTCTCGTGGTTTTTACCTCTTTGAGGGTTTTTCATGTAAAAATCCCTGGTGTGGTGTGATTTATGTTTTGATTTACTTCATTGCATTATTATTTCATAATTCTGGTTTGTTTCGGGATGCTAGATCCTAAGGTTTTGTTCAAGGCCCCCAGCATATTCGACTTCTCATCCATTTGGGAGGGGACTTATCCATTCTTAAGGATATTCCACTTCTTATCCATTCTTGAGGTGAATCCAAATTAGGAGAAAAAGCTGGCTTTTTGGGATAGGGATTCTAGACTTGATTTGTGGAATATGAACTATAAGTTCTTTTATTCCTAATTAAAGCTACAAAAGCTTCTTCGATAATCTAGGAAATTAAAGTTAAGGATGGTGTAGTTCTAAGATCATTTTAAGAATATTCTCACTTCTAATGAGAGTCATGGTTCTCATATTGATCTGAGCTTTATTGAAAATGTTTATCGGCTTTTATTTGATGACAGTTAGAACCTTTGCAGTTGATTACAGTAATTGAAATTGAAAATGTAGTCAAATGCGCCAACACTAATAAGGCCCCCGACCTCATTATTTCAATGCTATTTTTTTATGGTCTGTTGGCCTATGGTGGGGGAGAATTCTATTACCCATTCCAAGGCTATGTAATGCATGGCTTATGTGGCCAAATGTTATATGTTGAGGATACAACGCAAAACATGATAATCGTCAACTAGTCCTGTAACACCCTGAAAATCAAGGGTCGTGTATAAACTCAACTCCCGAGTTCCAGACCGTCACTTATGCAACAAAAATGATTATGATTCAATGTTGTCTGATTTAAAGCATTCACATGAGTAAAAGTATACCAAAACTGCAATTCATACTTCAGATCCAGTGATAAAGGCAAGCGGAAGACTAAACAATATATATATCACTGTATGGAAAAAACAAAGTAAATCTCATCTGTCTCCAAAGTATGACTACATCTCTGAGTCTCATATAACATACATGAACAAAATAAATATCCAAAATGGTCCCACTGAAATCCCATCGATCCAGGTCGCCTACGCGAAGCCATCGTGATACTGCATGTACGAGAACTCGTCCTGGTCCTCGTCGAAGTCTGGCTCCACCTCCTGGATCTTAGCCTCACCTGCATCTACAACCGGGTCTGGTGGGTGTTGCAAACACCATCCCGTAACGTGGGAGTGAGTGATCAACTCAGTGGAATCATAGAGCAAAGATTAGCATGTTCACAATTCAATCATGCGATAATAGTAAAGCAGTAAATCAGACAATCCTAATACTGTTGTTAATGCAAGATGATATGACGTGATGTATGCCCTCACCGACGATCTCCCTCATACGGCAACATCTTACGACCGCGGCATGCCACACTCCCTAGAGTGCTCCACATCTTCCAGGCACATGCAATGCTATGGTGATATGATTTCCAAGTTGTTATTAGTCCATTCAAACAGCAGGATTGGGAAACTAAGGTACTTCCCTTGTATCAATCCCAACATAGATCCTATCTAGGGTCGTCACTCCTAGTAATCTCATACGATTTATATTTCGTAGGTCACTGCGAGGGCTGCCAGGGCTATTGCTCGCACTCGTTGCACCGCTCCCCCATCACCTTATCAATACAGCCTACTGTACTCTACTGCAATGGAAGGGTCGTCGCCTCCCGTGGACTCAGAATACGCTCGCGGTCACTACAAAGGACTCGTCGCCTGATCAGTGTAGGCCGACAGCTAGAATATAGTGTCCCATACCACCATAATCTGGTCACGAGTCTAGGTGCTCACTGGTCACTACGGGGAGGTTTGTGGCCCCAGCGTAGGCCGACAGCTCGACCACGGTGTCCCATACCACCATGCCCGGCTCATGAGTCTTCGTGGATCAAGGTACCATGGTTAACAGGGTTTACAATGGTAAGTTCAGTACCCTAGGTTCAAGCAGTTATGACTCATACAAGGTGAACATACATCGGCCAGTCGGGTTACTTGACGGGCTCGACTAGCGCGATCGCATCTCAAGTCGAACGACATGGAGTGTGTAAAACACTTCGCGTGGCCTAACCACTGCCGCCAACTCCAAACACGAATCGCGTTCATCGACGCGTCGTTCGTGGCTATGACCAGTCAGCCACGAATTCGCTCGGTTACCGACTGCCTGGACTAAGTCTAGTCCCAAGCACTTATGGAATCACATCAGCAATATATGTAAAAGTATTGGAATTGAAATACAATCATGTGAGCATGTTAACATATGTTATAACATTCAACTTAAGCAAATCTTCAAGCACATATATTCCATGCATGTAATGAAATCATGCATTTAGTCAACATGTAGAAAATCATTTAGGTCAGCATATTAATTGAGAAATCAATCACAAACTATCACATAACATCATTTAATTCAATACATACTAATACAAGCGTTTATACAAACACATACACTACACACTTAAGTCTACATATAGTATGTCGACCCGAAGTGCGCAATTAGGCGAATCTCTCCGCCAAACTAATTATGCACGTATTTCTAACTTCCTAATGCGACAACAAACCATGTCAATCACATCAGCAAAATATGAATGTAAACAGTACTTCCTACAAATGACTAAAATGCCCTAAATCTCATATTCTTCGTTAGTTTACGAAACGGGAAACGGAGAGCATTTTGTACATGTCAAATGGCGATACCGTCAAGAATCTACTATTAAACGACATTGAAAGCGTTGGAAACCGTCAATCAAAGCGTCTAAAATCCTCACCTTATGTCTTGTAGACTCGGGAATTGAAACGGAGCGTATACGCTTCGTCTACGGCGAATAAGGAACCTAATACACGAGATCCATAAGCTACATCGCTACGGAAACAAGGGAAACTCAAATCAGCAACTATTTAAGGTATTTACTTACTTAGAATCGCGGTGAAATCGTCGGGAAAGCGGTAGAGGTGTGTTGCTTGAGTACGTGCATCACGTAGCACAAGTGGCAGGAAGAACTCTCCCACTCTCTCACAATCTCTCACCTTTTTCTCTCTCCCAAGCTAGGGTTTCTCTCAAATTCGGATGGGAGAGAGGAGTGAGGGTTTCAACCCCTTTTATAGCCTAAAACATGCCCAAAATAGGCTTAGGAACAATGTTTACTTGGTGCCTAACCAAATCGGGGCCGTTTCGGTCCAAAAGAGTATTTCTGAAGGTCCCCAGGCCAAATGCGGTCGGACTTAAGCTCATGCATACTGGATCTAGCACACATCCAGTTTTCAGACCGGTAGGGTTCGCAGATCGCACGTGGCGGACCAGTTTCAGTTTAACGGTCATCGCACCAAGATCAGGCCTATAAGTCTCGTGATATGTAATAGATATTTTTCCTGACCCAAGGGTGTAATTTGGCTGTATTCTGACGGTCAGAATGCTTAATACTGATGCGTCAAATCGTGTGCCAGATTTGAATTTTAAATTCTGATTCTAACTCTATTCTCACCCTCTTCGGTCCGGGCTCAATGAAATAGCCTGTGATTATCGGTTTGACTTGATTTTCGGAATGAGTATCAAGTCCAGCTAGGCGGTTCTAACGGTCTAAGATAAGAGGTAATGGACTTTCGACGTGCGGTCTAGATCCAATACAAAGATTCAAAGTGGTCCAGAGAACAAACCGGCTTAGAGTTTGATCCGAGGCTTTAGAGCATTATAGCACCATTGGTTCCACTCGCTTTGGGCCTTGTATAATGTATTTAAAGTGATCAGGGACCATTTCCCAGCTATTCTAACATTGCACTAGCTAACCTAGTCATATTTTCTAAAGGAATGAATTCTACGCAATTTCGGGTCGAGTTGGTACTCGAGCCCAAGTATGGATTTTTCACGGGCGTTACAATCTACCCCCCTTAACAAATAATTTCATCCTCAAAATTTTGTACCTTTTCGTACTCCTCGAGAAGCTGTGGGTAGTTCTTTCTGATCTCGGCTTCTGTCTCCCAGGTAGCCTCCTCCTCAGAGTGTGTAACACCCCGGATTTTGGCTAACCTGGGATTTGACGTCCTTAGACAGTGGGTCAATTAAAACACCTGAAAAATCGCTTAAAACCCGGTTCCATAGCCAAAGAAATCACTTAGGGTTAATTCCTTTAGAAACTAAGCATAAGTTAGCTAGCGCAACGTTGGAGTGGCTGGAAAACAGTCCCTGATCACTTTAAATACGTTCTACAAGGCCCGAAGCGAGTGGAACCAAGGGTGCTATAATGCTCTAAAGCCTCGAATCAAACTCTAAACCGGTTTGTTCTCTGGACCACTTTGAATCTTTGTATTGGATCTAGACCGCACGTTGAAAGTCCGATACCTCCTATCTTAGACCGTTAGGACCGTCTAGCTGGACTTGACACTCATTCCAAAAATCAAGTCAAACCGATGATCACAGGCTATTTCATTGAGCCCGGACCGAAGAGAGTGTGAATAGGGACATAGTTGGAATTTCAAATTCAAATCTGGCACACAAATTTGACGCATCAATATTGAGCATTCTGACCTTCAGAATACAGCCAAATTACACCCTTGGATCAGAAAAAATATCTATTATATATCACGAGACTTATAGGCCTGATCTTGGTGCGGTGACCGTTAAACTGAAACTGGGCCGCCACGTGCGATCTGGGAACCCTACCGGCCTGAAATCTGGATGCGTGCTAGATCCAGTATGCACGAGCTTAAGTCCGACCGCATTTGGCTAGGGGACCTCCAGAAATGCTCTTTTGGACCGAAACAGCCCCGATTTGGATATACTTTAAGTATACCTTGACTTGGAGCCTATTTTGGGCATGTTTAGGCTTATAAAAGGGGTTGAAACCCTCACTCCTCTCTCCCATCCGAATTTGCAAAAATCCCTAGATTGGGAGAGAGAAAAGGTGAGAGTTTGTGAGAGAGATTGGAGGAGAATTCCTTGCCGCTTGTGCTACCTGTTCCAAGTGCCTAAGCAACGCAACTCAATCACGTTGCCGGTGATTTCTCCGCTTTTCTAGGTAAGTAAATACCCTAAATAGTTGTTGATTTGAGTTTCCCTTGTTTCCATAGCGATGTAGCTTATGGATCTCGTAAATCAGGTTCTCTATTCGCCGTAGACGAAGCGTATACGCTCCGTTCGAATTCTCATCCCTAACATCGCGCTAGTCGAGCCCGTCAAGTAACCCGACTGGCCGATGTTTGTTCACCTTGTATGTATCATAACTGCTTGAACCTAGGGTACTGAACTTACCATTGTAAACCCTATTAACCGTGGTACCTTGATCCACGAAGACTCATGAGCCGGGCATGGTGGTATGGGACACCGTGGTCGAGCTGTCGGCCTACGCTGGGGCCACAAACCTCCCCGTAGTGACCAATGAGCACCTTGACTCGTGAGCAGATTATGGTGGTATGGGACACTATATTCTAGCTGTCGGCCTACACTGATCAGGCGACGAGCCCTTTGTAGTGACCGCGAGCGTATTCTGAGTTCACGGGAGGCGACGACCCTTCCGTGCAGTAGAGTACAGTAGGCCTGTATTGATAAGGTGATGGGGGAGCGGTGCAATGAGTGCGAGCAACAGCCCTGGCAGCCCTTGCAGTGACCTACGAAATGTACATCGTATGAGATTACTAGGAGTGACGACCCTAGACAGGATCCGTGTTGGGATTGATACAAGGGAAGTACCTTAGTTTCCCAATCCTGCTGTTTGAATGGATTAATAACAACTTGGTAATCATATCACCATAGCATTGCATGTGCCTGGAAGATGTGGAGCACTCTAGGGAGTGTGGCATGCCGCGGTCGTAAGATGTTGCCGTATGAGGGTGATCGTCGGTGAGGGCATACATCACGTCATATCATCTTGCATTAACAACAGTATTAGGATTTGTCTGATTTACTGCTTTACTATTATCGCGTGATTAAATTGTGAACATGCTAATCTTTGCTCTATTATTCCACTGAGTTAGCTACTCACTCCCACGTTACGGGACGGTGTTCCGGACACCCACCAGACCTTTTTGTGATTGCAGATGATGGCGCGGCCTGTGAGGCAGAGCCGGACTTGATGATGATGAGGAGGATCCCTCCTTTATGCGTGTTCTGATCGACGGGATTACAGGGAGGTTGATTAGATACTTTGACATTTGTCATTTTATATTTTTTTGCGCACTCATGTATATTCATTTGGTTTACTTTTGAAGTATACATGTATGTGTATAACCTGGTAATATATTCACACTCTGGAGACATACAACAGTTTATATATGTTATACATACTATTACAGACTTCCGCTGGTTAATTTAACTGTCTCCGGAGTATGATATGCTGTTCTGGCTTAATTTCACTCATGTTTAATACATTATCACAGACAACATTCAAACATACATATCTATGTTGCATGAATAACATTTTGGAACTCGGGAGTTGGGTTTTTGCTCGACCCCCCGATTTTCGGGATGTTACAGATGGTATCAGAGCATGATTTGGATTAAACCGGGCCTGGGTTATGGTCACGCGACGTACGCTGTCGCTTCCTTTGACTTAGGTGGGTGCGAGAAGGGTCTAGAAACACGTCTAAGATCGCAGATTCGCCGATAGGCGAAGTCTATTAGAATCGATCGCAAGATCGAGTCTGTAATGCATCTCGGGTCGCGTAAGGCAACCCGAATCACTTCTAAGCTGTAGGAAGTCGGGTTGAGACGTCCTATGAGCGGTTTTGAACCGCAAAAGTAAATCCTTGGGCCGTGGGATGACCACGACTCCTGTAATCAATCGCCAGGGCTTAAAAACCCCGTTTCACCAAAAATCTTCAAAATTCCTCCTCTAAGCATTCCAATCTTCATTTCTTTCTTATCCATTTCATATTAGGCATCAAACCTAATGTGAAAATAGCACAAATTAGTACTTTCACAAAATTTTACAGTGAATAGTAAAATTTCATGAAAAATGGCCATAGGGCTATTCTAACTTCACTTTCTTTAGCAAATAAGGAGCTAGATAGGTGTACTGGCTCCTTCTACCCCAAATTCATATGCTGCATCATATGGTTTGGTATTCGAGATTACGATGTGGACCCAGAAAGCTCCGAACACATGTTTGGGCTCATAGAGACCAAATTAGTATGAACCAGGGGGTGGGACCTAACTTTTTGAGACCCTGGGACCATGGGGGACCAGACCCATGGGGTCCCACCGGTCAACTTGAGAGTTGACCGGCGATGCCATTGCCGGCCGGGCGATGCATCGCCGGCCGGCGAGCTCCGATGGGGCCGTCCTTCGGGCGCACCCCCTTAAACAGGGTCCACATCACCCCTATGTACCTCCCACCCCAAGAAAACTCCAAATAGGGGTACTTCCTTCACAAACAGCCCCTTCCCTAGCCCCATTTTCATTTTTCAGCAACTATCTCCAAAAATCCGTGATTCCAAACCACCCTAGACCCATCCTTGGCCAAAACCGACCATCATCTATCACTTCTTTGGAGTTTGCAGCCCTTCCTCTTGGAGATTTCGTCATTTGGAGCTTCAAAAACCCCCAAATCGAGCTGAATTCGTGAGGTGCTCCATTCCCCTTTTTCGTTTCCATTTCTCTCTGAAAATGCATCCTAGGGGAGCTTGAAGCATCCCTCTACAATGCCTAGATCTCCCTTTTCTAGTTTGGTTAACCATTTTCTTGCATTTCCCCCATTTTCCATGGCTATTGTTAAGCTGTTTTAGCCTTTTTCTCTCTTTTCACCATCCTCCCTCTCAATCCTATTTCTCCATTTTCTTTGCTTAAGGGATACTGAAAATATATGGCCGAGAGAGCTCTAGTGAGCAACAGACAGTATTAGACTCGACAGGGATAAAGAAGGTAAGTCGGGACTGTGGTAAAGTCCTTTGGTAGAGTTAGGCATCTATGCCTTTGCCCTGTAGATTGTTTGATTTTTATTTTAAGGATTTCTGTGTTTTGTTGTTGTTAGGTTTAGTGAAGTTACAGGTAGAAACTGTGTTTGTGTTGTGGTTTGGCCTTATCATAGCCGAATTTTGTTGAATGAAATGCATGCCGATTCATTTGTTGTGAGGTATTGTCCCTAGATTGGGAGTATTATAACTCCCGGGATTCAGCCTACAAATTAGTTTTTTATCCCACCCCACCCTCCTACCAGGCATGCCACTTCCGATCCCACTATGGAACTAAGAACGCGGTTCTATTTAATACAACTGAATGCTACTGGCCACATAGGCCCTTGGCGTTTTGGTCCTAGAGTTAGCACTCCTAAATTTGAAGAGTCTGACGACGTAAGAAATCCAATTCCATTTAGACAATCTTGACCCTAAGCGATAGAACAACTCGCTGTAGTAGAAATGGTATGGAAAGCCATTTACCGTGTAATCTTAAGCTTTAGATTATAGCAGTTACAGACTAGCCTACTAGTTACCTAGAGTAGGGTAACGCCTGTATATGTTAAGGAATGATAGATTAGTTTTGATTGGAATGAGACTCCCTTCCTTGGATAGATCCCCTTATGGCTTATAGACTTCTGTTGTTGCCCATAGGAAGGAACCATACACTCTAAGGGAACATTTATAACTCCCTCAGATTGAACTTAGAATGTACTAGCACACCCCTTAGAATTGCCTTCCCCAAGGACTTATTGCATTCGGGAATGCGGAATAAAGGAACTACATGTAAGCGATGTATTCGCGGTTTGAATCGACTTCTTAATCCTAGTGGTTACCAATGAATCCAATGCTCTGATCAAGCAGAGGATCGGCATCGACTTGGATTAAGAACTGATACAACACATTTTCTGTCCTGATTAGACAGAAGGTTCAACGTATCCGACTTAGACCCACTACACAACCTTTCTTCTGTGATGGCCCAACCATCTACAACTAAACAGGATCACATTGTCTTTGGGAAATGGCAAGGACTTAAAACCATGTAGAGAAAGGTTAAGGATAGCCCCTAAGTTGCGCCTCGTTCCGATATACGGATCGATGCAACGATTCTTAGACTTTAAGTAGAACCAAGTTTTAAGGGGGGTAGAACGTATTAAGTCCAATCCAGTTAGGATTAGTCAACACTGCCGTTCGATCAGTGTGGCGCAGCGGAAGAGTGGTTGGCCTCTTTCCCACTGGCCCAGGATCGAAACATTTGATTTAGGTTATATGTACGATTAGGTTATTAAATAGGATTTGAACCTTCCTTAGAGAAAGTACTCCTTGCCCTTCGCCAATGTCGGGGACGACATTGTGTTTTAAGGGGGGTAGATTGTAACACCCCGGATTTTGGCTAACCTGGGATTTGACGTCCTTAGACAGTGGGTCAATTAAAACACCTGAAAAATCGCTTAAAACCCGGTTCCATAGCCAAAGAAATCACTTAGGGTTAATTCCTTTAGAAACTAAGCATAAGTTAGCTAGCGCAACGTTGGAGTGGCTGGGAAACAGTCCCTGATCACTTTAAATACGTTCTACAAGGCCCGAAGCGAGTGGAACCAAGGGTGCTATAATGCTCTAAAGCCTCGAATCAAACTCTAAACCGGTTTGTTCTCTGGACCACTTTGAATCTTTGTATTGGATCTAGACCGCACGTTGAAAGTCCGATACCTCCTATCTTAGACCGTTAGGACCGTCTAGCTGGACTTGACACTCATTCCAAAAATCAAGTCAAACCGATGATCACAGGCTATTTCATTGAGCCCGGACCGAAGAGAGTGTGAATAGGGACATAGTTGGAATTTCAAATTCAAATCTGGCACACAAATTTGACGCATCAGTATTGAGCATTCTGACCGTCAGAATACAGCCAAATTATACCCTTGGATCAGGAAAAATATCTATTATATATCACGAGACTTATAGGCCTGATCTTGGTGCGGTGACCGTTAAACTGAAACTGGGCCGCCACGTGCGATCTGGGAACCCTACCGGCCTGAAATCTGGATGCGTGCTAGATCCAGTATGCACGAGCTTAAGTCCGACCGCATTTGGCCAGGGGACCTCCAGAAATGCTCTTTTGGACCGAAACAGCCCCGATTTGGATATACTTTAAGTATACCTTGACTTGGAGCCTATTTTGGGCATGTTTAGGCTTATAAAAGGGGTTGAAACCCTCACTCCTCTCTCCCATCCGAATTTGCAAAAATCCCTAGATTGGGAGAGAGAAAAGGTGAGAGTTTGTGAGAGAGATTGGAGGAGAATTCCTTGCCGCTTGTGCTACCTGTTCCAAGTGCCTAAGCAACGCAACTCAATCACGTTGCCGGTGATTTCTCCGCTTTTCTAGGTAAGTAAATACCCTAAATAGTTGTTGATTTGAGTTTCCCTTGTTTCCATAGCGATGTAGCTTATGGATCTCGTAAATCAGGTTCTCTATTCGCCGTAGACGAAGCGTATACGCTCCGTTCGAATTCTCATCCCTAAAAGGAAAAAGGTGAGGATTTTAGACGCTTTGATTGACGGTTCCCAACGCTTTCAATGTCATTTAATAGTAGATTCTTGACGGCATCGCCGTTTGACATGTACAAAATGCTCTCCGTTTCCCGTTTCGTAAGCTAACGAAGAATATGAGATTTAGGGCATTTTAGTCATTTGTAGGAAGTACTGTTTACATTCATATTTTGCTGATGTGATTGACATGGTTTGTTGTCGCATTAGGAAGTTAGGAATGCGTGCATAATTAGTTTGGCGAAGAGATTCGCCTAGTTGCGCACTTTGGGTCGACATACTATTTGTAGACTTAAGTGTGTAGTGTATGTGTTTGTATAAACGCTTGTATTAGTATGTATTGAATTAAATGATGTTATTTGATAGTTTGTGATTGATTTTTCAATTATTATGCTGACCTAAATGATTTTCTACATGTTGACAAAATGCATGATTTCATTACATGCATGGAATGTATGTGCTTGAGGATTTGCTTAAGTTGAATATGCATGGGAAGTATGCCTTGAAGATTTGCTTAAGTTGAATGTTATAACATGTGCTAACATGCTCACATGATGTATTTCAATTCCAATACCTTTTTATAGTATTAATGTAATTCCATAGATGTGTGGGACTTGACTTAGTCCAGGCAGTCGGTAACCGAGCGAATTCGTGGCTGACTGGTCATAGCCACGAACGACGCGTCGATGAATGTGATTCGTGTTGAGAGTTGGCGGCAGTGGTTAGGCCACGCGAAGTGTTTTACGCACTTCATGTCGTTCAATTCGAGATGCGATCGCGCTAGTCGAGCCCGTCAAGTAACCCGACTGGCCGATGTTTGTTCACCTTGTATGTATCATAACTGCTTGAACCTAGGGTACTGAACTTACCATTGTAAACCCTATTAACCGTGGTACCTTGATCCACGAAGACTCATGAGCCGGGCATGGTGGTATGGGACACCGTGGTCGAGCTGTCGGCCTACGCTGGGGCCACAAACCTCCCCGTAGTGACCAATGAGCACCTTGACTCGTGAGCAGATTATGGTGGTATGGGACACTATATTCTAGCTGTCGGCCTACACTGATCAGGCGACGAGCCCTTTGTAGTGACCGCGAGCGTATTCTGAGTTCACGGGAGGCGACGACCCTTCCGTGCAGTAGAGTACAGTAGGCCTGTATTGATAAGGTGATGGGGGAGCGGTGCAACGAGTGCGAGCAACAGCCCTGGCAGCCCTTGCAGTGACCTACGAAATGTACATCGTATGAGATTACTAGGAGTGACGACCCTAGACAGGATCCGTGTTGGGATTGATACAAGGGAAGTACCTTAGTTTCCCAATCCTGCTGTTTGAATGGATTAATAACAACTTGGTAATCATATCACCATAGCATTGCATGTGCCTGGAAGATGTGGAGCACTCTAGGGAGTGTGGCATGCCGCGGTCGTAAGATGTTGCCGTATGAGGGTGATCGTCGGTGAGGGCATACATCACGTCATATCATCTTGCATTAACAACAGTATTAGGATTTGTCTGATTTACTGCTTTACTATTATCGCGTGATTAAATTGTGAACATGCTAATCTTTGCTCTATTATTCCACTGAGTTAGCTACTCACTCCCACGTTACGGGACGGTGTTCCGGACACCCACCAGACCTTTTTGTGATTGCAGATGATGGCGCGGCCTGTGAGGCAGAGCCGGACTTGATGATGATGAGGAGGATCCCTCCTTTATGCGTGTTCTGATCGACGGGATTACAGGGAGGTTGATTAGATACTTTGACATTTGTCATTTTATATTTTTTTGCGCACTCATGTATATTCATTTGGTTTACTTTTGAAGTATACATGTATGTGTATAACCTGGTAATATATTCACACTCTGGAGACATACAACAGTTTATATATGTTATACATACTATTACAGACTTCCGCTGGTTAATTTAACTGTCTCCGGAGTATGATATGCTGTTCTGGCTTAATTTCACTCATGTTTAATACATTATCACAGACAACATTCAAACATACATATCTATGTTGCATGAATAACATTTTGGAACTCGGGAGTTGGGTTTTTGCTCGACCCCCCGATTTTCGGGATGTTACAGAGTGATGCGTCCATAATACCTTCACAAGGGGAATCACCTTACTACGCAGTACCTGCTCCTTCCTGTCTAGGATACGTGTCGGTCGCAGGATATATGTAACATCCTCTCCTAACTGCACCTGCTCCCATCTGATGATATGGGAAGGATCAGCAACGTACTTCTTCAGCATAGAAACATGAAATACGTTGTGAACGCTCGCGAGAGGCGTGGGTAAAGCCAATCGGTAAGCCACCGCTCCCACACGATCGAGGATCTGGAATGGGCCAATGAAGTGCGGTGCCAGCTTCCCCTTCTTCCCGAACCGAAGGACTCCCTTCATAGGGGAAACTCACAAAAACATATGATCCCCAACTGTGAACTCTAGTGGCCGTCGTCTCGTATCGGCATAACTCTTCTGTCTACTCTGCGCTGTAAGGAGCCGACGTCGAATAATATCAATCTTCTCTGACGTCGCCTGCACTAACTCTGGGCCAATCAAGCTACGCTCACCGACCTCTAACCAGCAATGCGGTACGCGACAAGGTCGCCCATACAACGCCTCATAAGGTGCCATACCGATACTCGCCTGAAAACTGTTGTTGTACGCAAACTCCGTATATGCAAGACAATCATCCCAACTGTCCTTGAAGTTCAAAGCGCAAGCTCGCAACATGTCCTTCAAGATCTGATTCACCCGCTCTGTCTGTCCGTCTGTCTGTGGGTGGAAGGCAGTACTGAACTTCAACTTCACACCCATAGCCTCCTGAATGCGAGTCCAGAAAATGGAAGTGAACCGCGTGTCTCTGCTCCAGCGAAACTCCATGTAGACGCACAATCTCTCTGATGTACAATCTAGCCAGCTCGTCTGCAGAGTTCGTAACTCTGATCGGTAGGAAGTGCGCCGACTTCGTCAGACGATCGACGATCACCCAAATGGAATCATGTCCCTTCCTCGTCTTCGGCAACCCAGAAATGAAGTCCATGGAAATGAAATCCCACTTCCACTCTGCAATCGGCATAGGCTGCAAAAGTCCAGGTGGTCGGCGATGCTCTGCCTTCACCTGCTGACAAGTGAGACAACGGGACACGAACTCAGCTATGTGGGTCTTCATACCTTCCCACCAATACGTCCTCTTCACGTCACGATACATCTTTGTGCTGTCTGGATGCATCGCGAGTCTAGTACAATGCACAGCCTCGAGAATCTCTCGTCTCAAGTCAGGGACATCTGGGACGCATAGGCGGCCACGGTAACGTAAGCCCCCATCTATACCAACTCGCCAGTCTGCGTCAGCATCATCACTGGCTTGCTCTCGAAGCTCAGTAAGATGCGCATTGTCCCTCTGCGCCTCGATGACTCGGTCATCGATTTGAGATCGCACCTGTATATGTGCGATGAACTCAAACGGCTCCTCTACGGTGAGTTTTTGCTCAAAGTCTCGCAAAAACTCAACCATATCCCACTCGGCAACCATCAGCGGAGCCGCAAACTCTATCGCCTTCTTGCGGCTCAACGCATCAGCCACAAGGTTCGTCTTCCCAGGATGGTAAGAGACTTCAAACTTGAAGTCCTTCAACGTCTCCATCCATCGCCGCTGCCTCATATTCAAGTCTCGCTGCGTGAATATGTACTTGAGGCTCTTGTGGTCACAAAAGAGCTCGAACTCCTCTCCATAGAGGTAATGTCTCCAGAGTCTCAGTGCGAATATAACGGTTGCCAACTCTAGGTCGTGTGTAGGGTAATTCTCCTCATGCTTCCTTAATTTTCTCGAGGCATACGAAATTACCCTGTCCCTCTGCATAAGGACATAACCCAACCCAACGCTAGACGCGTCAGTATATATAGCGTATCTAACCCCTTGCTCTGGCAATACTAGCACAGGGGCGGACGTAAGTCTGTCCTTCAGCTCCTGAAAAGCTGACTCTGCCTTGTCATTCCAGGCGAACTTCACGTCCTTCCGTGTCAACTGAGATAAGGGTCTCGCGATCTTCGAGAAGTCCTGTATGAAGCGCCGATAGTAGCCAGCGAGACCCAAGAAGCTCCTCACCTCAGTGACAGAACCAGGCTGCTCCCAGTCCTGCACCGCAGCTACCTTAGACAGGTCAACTGTCATGCCATCCTTGGACACCACGTGTCCCAGAAACTTCACCTCCTGCTTCCAGAAGTCGCACTTCTTGTACTGTGCGAACAACTGATGCTGTCTGAGCGTATCCAGGACCAAACGTAAGTGCTCCTCATGCTTCTCTCGACTCCTAGAGTACACCAAAATGTCGTCAATGAAGACAACGATGAATCGATAGAGGAAAGGTCGAAATACCCGGTTCATCAGATCCATGAACACGGCCGATGCGTTCGTGAGACCGAACGACATCACGAGGAACTCATAGTGGCCAAAACTAGTCCTGAATGCTGTCTTCTGCACGTCCTCATCCCTGACGCGCAACTGATGATATCCCGACTGAAGATCAATCTTCGAGAAGTACTGCGCCCCTCTCAACTGATCAAACAAGTCATCGATCCTGGGTAAAGGGTACTTGTTCTTCACCGTGAGCTGGTTCAGCCTACGATAATCAATACACAGTCGCATCGAACCGTCCTTCTTCCTCACGAATAGGACCGGTGCTCCCCAAGGAGACACACTAGGCCGTATAAGGCCAAGCTCTAGCAGACCATCAATCTGCGTCCTCAACTCCTCCATCTCACATGGTGCCATGCGATACGTCGGCAGTGAGACGGGTGTAGAACCAGGAACCAGATCGATAGTGAAATCGATCTCTCGTCGAGGCGGCAAACCAGGGATCTTCCTGAATAGATCCCCGAACTCGGAAACGACTGTCACATGCTCGAGTACCTGGGCACCAGCGTCGCGCAATAAAGTGGCGTAACTAAGTATGCGGAAAGGGAGATTTACCCGCACTGAAAATGTGAAAGGCGTGCCCTCAAGCTCGTACACCGTCACCATACGAGTCTCGCAGTCAATCTCGGCCCTCGCTGCAGTCAACCAATCCATGCCAAGAATGACGTCGAGATAAACGAGCGAGGGATCGACGACAAGATCAAGAGCCATCGTCCTGCCTCCCAGATCAACTAAACAACCCTCACACATCTGGGTAACACCCGAATAATCCCCATGAGCTGCAAAGACTCGCACGCTATCCATAGTGATAGTCTGTAACCCAAGACGCCTGACTACGGCGCGCGATATCAAAGAAATTGTGGAACCAGTGTTCACCATCACAAGAATGGGAGTACCTCCAATATGGGCTGTGATCTCGAAGGCTGAATGCTGAAGAGTCGGTGTCGCAGCTGCCTCAGCTGTCAATGCATGAACCCGAGCCTGCTGTGGCCGGTTCGGCCGCTGTGTCAAGGGCCGTGGAGGCTGTCTGATCTGCGATACCGTATGTCTGAATGTAGGGTGCGCAGGAGCTGACCGTATAGGCGGTGCTGATATCGCCTGTGAACGAGCACGGTCAATCTTCTGCGGCGGTGAGAACCAGCTGTCCTGCATCCGAGAGAAACAGCTCTGCTCCAAGTGGCCTGTCCTCCCACAGTATGTACATGTCAAATCAGGGCACCGAAATGGTGGTACAGGCGCTGTAGTCCTAGCAGGGGGATCAATGCGAGGCCTCTTGCCCGCAAGGGGCCTTTTTGGCAAGTCTGGTCGTGGCCTAGAAGCAACAGGGCCACGAGATCGCGCAAGCCGATCCACATCCTGCTCTGCCCGCATGGACATGTGAATCAACTCCGCATAAGAGGGAATGGTTAAACAACACATCTTCAACCGAATATTCGGTCGCAAACCCTCTAGAAAGCGCCGTATGCGCATCTGCTCATCAGCCAAAATCGTCGGGACGTATCTGCCCAACTCCGTGAACCGATGCTCATACTCTGTAACTGTCATAGCTGCCTGTCTGAGACGGAGAAACTCATTCTCCCTGTCGTGCTTGTAAGTCTGGGGATAATACTTCTCATGGAAGCGAAACTCAAATGCTGCCCACGTCCATACAAAGTCGGCGGCAACGGTCTGCAGTATGCTATCCCACCACAGGCTGGCCTCTCTCTCAAACAAGAATGTAGCCAGCTCTACCTGCTCGGCCTCAGTGCAATGAAGCATCCGTAAAATCTTCGACACACGGTCGAGCCAGTACTCAGCCTCCTCGGGTCTGTGAGAACCCGTGAAAGTAGGAGGCCGCAAGCGCTAAAACCGCTCCAATAGGCCCCGTGTATCGGCGGGATTCCCCACAGGGTAAGCAGGCGGCGCAGGATGAGCCATGCCCTCATCCTGGGCATATGTATAAGCATCCTCAACTGGATGCGCAGGTGGTGCAGGTGGTGTAGATGGAGCCACACCCCCACCCTGGGCTAATGTCCCCACGATGGTAGTCAGAAGCTGCTGCTGCTGCAGCATCATAGCCATCATCTGCTCGAATCTGTCAGGAGGTGGAGCAGGCTGTGGCAGATGCTAGGTCGAAGTAAATGCACTATATGGCTCTCTGACTGACGGTGTAAAAGGCGGTGGTCCAACTGTAGGACCAGCGGCAGGCTGAGACGATCGAACTGCCTCAGGAATCGGGCCCAAAGCAGGGTCCGCATGAGTGTCAGACTGCGAAGGAGTCTGATCCATATGCTCAGTCAGTGCAAGCCGAACCGTGCTCCGCGTAGCCTTAGGCGGCATTCCCTATATTCAAAATAAGGCGCAACCTTGTCAGTCTTAATAGCACAATTACACCGCAATCATTTACACAAGGAGTCAAAGGCATTCCATGCATTTCATTTAATCAAAATTGTCACAATACAGGGGATATATCCTTACAAGCATCACGACGAGAAATACATGGGAACTAAGATAGTTAAAATTGCAACAGCAACATAAGCAAAGCACTAGCCCTAACAGGCTCACACTGATAAAGAAGGAAATGACTAACTACTGACAACTACATCAAGGTCGCTTCGCTAGTCTGAGTCTGAGGACGGAGGAGGAGCACCCTTATCCTGTAAGCAACACAGGATCGCCTTCAAGGTACGAGTCACCTTGCCGAGTTTCTTCTTTGTAACGGCCTTGGCATCCTCGACTTCAGCGCGAAGTTCCTGCACTTCCCTTGGTAAAGCGGTCTGACTCTCCTCCATCCGAGCAATGCGATCGTCGATAGTAGCCTGCGCAGAAGGAGGAGGGCTCTCATCAGTATCCTGAGCCTCCTCTTCCTGAGTTTCTTCCTGAACCTCTACTGTAGGTTCTTCTTCTCTTTAATTTTCCTCCTCATCAAAGTCATCTTCGCTGTCCTCCTCGAGCTGATTTTCACGGTACTGCGACCCAATCTTCATCTTGACCATAGTCGACTCATCAATGGTATGAATCGATACTGGCAATTCTGGCCCAAGTCTGTAGGAAAACTCAAGCGCAATCTTACAAATCAGTCGGCCAAAGGGAAGCGATTTGGATGTTCTTCTTGACCTAGCTATGAGGATTATTTGTCGTAGGATGAAAGTAGCCATGCATACATTCTCTCCCTGGGCCACCAGATACAGGAAATCAACCATAAGGCGTGTACATTCAATGCGATTCGTCGACCTGGGATAAACATTGAACGTGCAGATATGGTGCAGCAGGCGCAAATCATCAGACATATACGTCGCCTTAAGGCTGTTATTAGGCTGCCATGGAACCAACTTACCGCACAGAAACCTGGTGCGGCGATCTCGTTCACGCCTAGTCCTCAGGTTCTTCTCACTAGGATGAACATCACCAAGAGGCACGTTCAGAAGTCGCGCAATCAGTCGCACATCAATCTTAGCCATCCGATCTCTACCAAAAGGGATTTTAAACTACAATGGCTCCAAGGTAGGATTCTAGATACTAGCGTAGACGGCACGAACAGTGCTCACATTAGCAAGGGCGCGAGCTTCAAAGATCGGACCCCAATGTGCAGCTTCAATGCGTTCGAACAACAGATATTCACCGAATAGTCATCCATCTACGTCCGCCTCAAATAACACTTTGCGATCAGTGTATTGGCCATGAGGCATCTCTGATAAAATTGCTCGCCCAAGGTGTGCATGGGGATCCAAATCCCGCTTTGTACGGCACTCCAGGACTGCAGCTGGACCTGCGGCGGTACTTGAACTTACGGCACCACCTCGCGATCTTCTCGATTGAGCAGAACGGCTTGGCCCAGCCTCGTCTGTTGCAGTTTTCCTCTTACCCATCAAAGATATGATGGATGAGAGTGATAAAAGGCCTAGAATGACTTCCACGAAAGCCATGAAAAATGGTAAAAATGCGGAGAAGTGGCTGTCCAATCTGGAAAAAGGAAATCTAGGCGTCGTAGAGGAATGCTTCAAGCTTCCCAAGGCTATATTTTTAAGGAGAAATGCAAACGAAAAGGTGAAATGGAGCACCTCACGATTTCAGCTCGATTTGGGGGTTTTTGGAGCTCCAAATGGTGAAATCTTCAAGAGGAAGGGCTGATAACTCCAGAGAAGTGATGGATGATGGTCGGTTTTGGCCAAGGAGGGATCTAGGAGTGATTTGGGACCACAAACTTTGGAGATAATTGCTGGAAAATGAAAACGGAGCTAAGGGGAGGGCTGTTTGTGAAGGAGATGCACATTTTAGGGATTTTCATGGGACGAGAGCTATGTGGGGATGATGTGAACCTCATTTAAGGGCGTGCGCCCAAAAATCAGGACCAATGGGCCCCACAGGTCGGCGATGCATCGCCGAACCGGCGATGGCATCGCTGGCCGACTTCTCAGTTGGTCGGTGGGACCACATGGGTCTGGTCTCTCATGGTCCAGGGACCCAAAAAATGTGTGGTCCACCCCCTGGTTCATTGTATTATGACCTATATAAGCCCAAATATGTGTTCGAGGCTTTCCGGGACCACTCCACAATCCTGAATACCAAACCCTATGATGCAGCATATGAATTTGGGATAGAAGGAGCTAGTACATCCATCTAGATCTTTAGTTGCTAAAGAAAGTGAAGTTAGAATGGACTTATGGCCATTTTTCATGAAATTTTACTATTCACTGTACAATTTTATGAAAGTACTAATTTGTGTTATTTTCATATTAATTTTAATGCTTAACATGAAATGGATAATAAGGAAATAAATATCGGAGTGTTTAGAGGAAGAATTTTGAAGATTTTTGGTGAAACGGGGTTTTTAAGCCCTGACGATTGATTACAGGAGTCGTGGTCATCCTACCGCCCAAGGATTCACCTTTGCGGGTTTAAAATCGTTCATAGGACGTCTCAACCCGACTTCCTACGGCTTAGAAGCTATTCGGGTTGCTTTACGCGACCCGAGATGCGTTAAAGACTCGATCGTGCGATCAATTTCAATAGACGTCGCCTATCGGCGAATCTGCGATCCTAGAAGTGTTTCTAGACCCTTCTCGCACCCACCTAAGTCAAAGGAAGCGACAGTGTATGTCGCGAGACCATAACCCAGGCCCAATATACTCTCATTCATGCTCTGATACCAACTTGTAACACCCTGAAAATCGGGGGTCGTATATAAACTCAACTCTCGAGTTCCAGACCCTCACTTATGCAACAAAAATGATTATGATTCAATGTTGTCTGATTTAAAGCATTCACATGAGTAAAATTATACCAAAACTATAATTCATACTTCAGATCCAGTGATAAAGGCAAGCGGAAGACTAAACAATATATATATCACTGTATGGAAAAAATATAGTAAATCTCATCTGTCTCCAAAGTATGACTACATCTCTGAGTCTCATATAACATACATGAACAAAATAAATATCCAAAATGGTCCCACTGAAATCCCATCGATCCAGGTCGCCTACGCGAAGCCATCGTGATACTGCATGTACAAGAACTCGTCCTGGTCCTCGTCGAAGTCTGGCTTCACCTCCTGGATCTCAGCCTCACCTGCATCTACAACAGGGTCTGGTGGGTGTTACAAACACCATCCCGTAACGTGGGAGTGAGTGATCAACTCAGTGGAATCATAGAGCAAAGATTAGCATGTTCACAATTCAATCATGCGATAATAGTAAAGCAGTAAATCAGACAATCCTAATACTGTTGTTAATGCAAGATGATATGACGTGATGTATGCCCTCACCGACGATCTCCCTCATACGGCAACATCTTACGACCGCGGCATGCCACACTCCCTAGAGTGCTCCACATCTTCCAGGCACATGCAATGCTATGGTGATATGATTTTCAAGTTGTTATTAGTCCATTCAAATAGCAGGATTAGGAAACTAAGGTACTTCCCTTGTATCAATCCCAACACAGATCCTATCTAGGGTCGTCACTCCTAGTAATCTCATACGATTTATATTTCGTAGGTCACTGCAAGGGCTGCCAAGGCTGTTGCTCGCACTCGTTGCATCGCTCCTCCATCACCTTATCAATACAGCCTACTGTACTCTACTGTAACGGAAGGGTCGTCGCCTCCCGTGGACTCAGAATACGCTCGCGGTCACTACAAAGGACTCGTCGCCTGATCAGTGTAGGCCAACAGCTAGAATATAGTGTCCCATACCACCATAATCTGCTCACGAGTCTAGGTGCTCACTGGTCACTACGGGGAGGTTTGTGACCCCAGCGTAGGCTGACAGCTCGACCACGGTGTCCCATACCACCATGCCCGGCTCATGAGTCTTCGTAGATCAAGGTACCATAGTTAACAGGATTTACAATGGTAAGTTCAGTACCCTAGGTTCAAGCAGTTATGACTCATACAAGGTGAACATACGTCGGCCAGTCAGGTTACTTGACGGGCTCGACTAGCGCGATCGCATCTCAAGTCGAATGACATGGAGTGTGTAAAACACTTCGCGTGGCCTAACCACTGCCGCCAACTCCAAACACGAATCGCGTTCATCGACGCGTCGTTCGTGGCTATGACCAGTCAGCCACGAATTCGCTCGGTTACCGACTGCCTGGACTAAGTCTAGTCCCAAGCACTTATGGAATCACATCAGCAATATATGTAAAAGTATTGGAATTGAAATACAATCATATGAGCATGTTAACACATGTTATAACATTCAACTTAAGCAAATCTTCAAGCACATATATTCCATGCATGTAATGAAATCATGCATTTAGTCAACATGTAGAAAATCATTTAGGTCAGCATATTAATTGAGAAATCAATCACAAACTATCACATAACATCATTTAATTCAATACATACTAATACAAGCGTTTATACAAACACATACACTACACACTTAAGTCTACATATAGTATGTCGACCCGAAGTGCGCAATTAGGCGAATCTCTCCGCCAAACTAATTATGCACGTATTCCTAACTTCCTAATGCGACAACAAACCATGTCAATCACATCAGAAAAATATGAATGTAAACAGTACTTCCTACAAATGACTAAAATACCCTAAATCTCATATTCTTCGTTAGTTTACGAAACGGGAAACGGAGAGCATTTTGTACATGTCAAACGGTGATACCGTCAAGAATCTACTATTAAACGACATTGAAATTGTTGGAAACCGTCAATCAAAGCGTCTAAAATCCTCACCTTATGTCTTGTAGACTCGGGAATTGAAACGGAGCGTATACGCTTCGTCTACGGCGAATAAGGAACCTAATACACGAGATCCATAAGCTACATCGCTATGAAAATAAGGAAAACTCAAATCAACAACTATTTAGGGTATTTACTTACCTAGAATCGCGGTGAAATCATCGGGAAAGCGGTAGAGGTGTGTTGCTTAAGCACGTGCAACGCGTAGTACAAGTGGCAGGAAGAACTCTCCCACTCTCTCACAATCTCTCACCTTTTTCTCTCTCCCAAGCTAGGGTTTCTCTCAAATTCGGATGGGAGAGAGGAGTGAGGGTTTCAACCCCTTTTATAGCCTAAAACATGCCCAAAATAGGCTTGGAAACAATGTTTACTTGGTGCCTAACCAAATCGGGGCCGTTTCGGTCCAAAAGAGCATTTCTGATGGTCCCCAGGCCAAATGCGGTCGGACTTAAGCTCATGCATACTGGATCTAGCACACATCCAGTTTTCAGACCGGTAGGGTTCGCAGATCGCACATGGCGGACTATTTTCAGTTTAACGGTCATCGCACCAAGATCAGGCCTATAAGTCTCGTGATATGTAATAGATATTTTTCCTGACCCAAGGGTGTAATTTGACTGTATTCTAACGGTCAGAACGCTTAATACTGATGCGTCAAATCGTGTGCTAGATTTGAATTTCAAATTTCGACTCTAACCCTATTCTCACCCTCTTCGGTCCGGGCTCAATAAAATAGCCTGTGATTATCGGTTTGACTTGATTTTCAGAATGAGTGTCAAGTCCAGCTAGGCGGTTCTAACGGTCTGAGATAGGAGGTAATGGACTTTCGACGTGCGGTTTAGATCCAATACAAAGATTCAAAGTGGTCCAGAACAAACCGGCTTAGAGTTTGATCCGAGGCTTTAGAGCATTATAGCACCATTGGTTCCACTCTCTTTGGGCCTTGTAGAACGTATTTAAAGTGATCAGGGACCATTTCCCAGCTATTCTAACGTTGCACTAGCTAACCTAGTCATATTTTCTAAAGGAATGAATTCTACGCAATTTCGGGTTGAGTTGGTACTCGAGCCCAAGTATGGATTTTTCACGGGCATTACAAGTCCACGTAGCAGCATTCAATCAGATGGGCCCCACAAAGTGCTTTTATATGTTTTAACGGTGTTTCACATGATTTTAGATGGTATGGCTCACCCGAGTTTCGTATCCGGCTGATTTTTGGGATATCCCATAATTTAAAGGGTACCCATCAAATGCAAGGTGTTGATGGTCGACACGCATCACGGTGGGGCCCACACATCTCGACCTCACGGGAGCTTATCGTGAGGTCGAGCGCATAGTACCTTTTTCCATATATATATATATGTGTGTGTGTGTGTGTGTGTGTGTGTGTGTGTGTGTGTGTGTGTATGTGTGTATGTATGTATGTTTTTGTCACACCATCAAAGAGGGCCCCACAAGGATGATCTACTTCATTCACTGCATAGGCTAGTGTTTACAACCCCAAGTATAGTGTATTAATGTAGTAATAACTCGGTAAGACCGAGGTCGAATCCACATGGACTAAACTTATACGTATTCTAAAAATAACTAGAACTAGAAGATCTAAATATGAATTCTCAAATAATTCAAAGTGAGTATGAATAATGTTGATTAAAACTTATGAATTTAAAGGTAAGAATTAGGGTGCCAAGGATCCACTTGTAGCTATCATGATGCAACCTTACTTGATTCAAGGAACACACTTGGAATTGGAGTCCTAGCCTATTCAATTGGAAGATAGAGCAATTTAAATCAAATTTAAACTTTTCATTGACCTAATTCTCAATGGAGAAGAATTATGATGATTGCAAGAGATTCCATCACCTTACCATGCCCAGGAGACGATGGTGACAACAGGATTTACCAATCTCACAACCTTAAAACAGGAAAAGAAGATATCCAAAGCTATCATAACATCTATTGTAATTTGAGTCACAATAAATCATAGAAAATTGAAAATATTCCCTTAATATCAAACTAAAATTCAATGAAGTTCAACATAAATAAGAACTAAAGTAAGATAAACATCCCAACATGCTACAAGCTTCACCTCTTAGCCATAGCTAAGAGGTTTAGTTAACCATAGACATGATTAAACCAAAAACTCTTAAATAAAATATGAAAATAAACTAGGGAAGAGGAAGAAAAAACTCTTAAGAGACTTCTCCACCCTTTGACTCCACTCTAGAAGATGGTTTGGGATGTCCTTGGGATTCCTATTTATAATTGTGAAACACTATCTTTCACACTACCTTCAAATTTTTGCAAACCGACCTTGAAACCGCCTCAAATTTACGCATCGGTTGGACCGAAGTTACTTACGAATCATGACAAGATTCTTTTAGCAGTTACATGATTTTGGTCACACCGAGCTTGTGTCAGTCGAACCAAACTTAAGTTTCGATCGGACCAAATTCATCCTCAGTCGAGTTGAATTAACTTCAAAATATATCGTTCTTCGCTGGAGCTTTTTTTGCACTTTCAGTTGCACCAAATCCTTCCTTCGGTTGGATCAAACTTAGGTTCAATTGGACCAAATTATCTTTCGGTCGAATCGAATTAGTTTTGAATTTCATCGTTGATTCCTGGACTGTTTTGTACGATTTTGGTCGGACTAAACTTGGGTTTGGTCAGACCGAACTTGGGTTTGGTCAAACCGTTCCTGTCTGTTTTCTTCCACAAATTCTGAGGCCTTTTTAGTCCTTTCTTCATCCTTCGTACTTGGTTTCCTTTGATCTTTAATATGTGAATTCTTCATTCTTGGTCTCCTAAGATCCACCCTTTGCCTCGGTGATTCTTGAGCATAAAATCTATGCTTTTAATATTCTTTTTAATCCAAGCTCTCAGATTCACCTTAGAATACAAACATACATAAAGTATTCTATTAAGCATTATCATGTTCATAAAACCAAGATATAAACAAGGGGAAATATACAATATTTGATACTCAACACACCCCCAACTAGCATTTTGTAAGTCCCAAGAAAAGCATGAGTGAAGAAATCGTCAATTTTCAATGTTCAAATCACCTTTAAAAAATAATCTTTTATGCAAATAAGTATGAATGAGTATAATCCAAAGAAGTAAGAGTGGAAATTTGAAAACCTAGAGCTGAATCACATGAGCAATCAATCAAATAGGTTCTTTATCAATTATTTAAGAGCATAGGTTTATATATCAAGCTTCTCAATGTGCTCAGTGAATTTCAACTTACTTTCTATAAAACTGCTATCATTTCATAATGTTAGTCATGCTCATCACCTCAAGATTAATTGAATAATCAAGTACAGATTCCAAACTTATCCCCTTTTTTTTTTTTTAGTTTTTGATTTTATATTGACAGTTACTTTTATTTATTCCTTCTTTGCAGTCTTTTTTAGTCTTTTTATGACCTTTTTGTCGATCTTTCTGTTTTTAACTGGTTCTTTTTCATATTTTTAAGGTGGATAAAATTCTCTAGACTTTATTCTCATCATTTATTAATGATTTACATACTAATAATAAAAAATTCTAGCATAATTCACAGAAAATAAATTGAATGTGTCTTGTGATTTAGGTCAACATGATATTCAAATGTCCTCCTAATCATTTTAAATGAAAGAACTCAAGTGATAGTCTACTCAATTGATCAAACTTTAACACTTCAAAATTCAATCTCTATTTTATTATCATACTCAAGTCATTCTTAAGTGCATAAACTATCGCTTCCCAAATAGTTTTTTAATTTGACACCGGGAATTTAAAATTTTTGCTCAATGACTAAGAAAACACCCCAACTTAGAATCTACATTGTCTTCAATATAAAAGATATAAGCATGCAATGCACATTAGACAACGAAAAGATAGAAGAAGTGATGGAAATGTAGTACATGAAGAAAGGGAATTGAAGTTTTTCCAAAGTTTTCAACATGTAGATGGGTTAGCATGAAGACTAAACTTATTAAAAAATAAACTATCCTAGTCCTAAATCATATGAAAGTAATAAACCTAACTATACCTCCATCAGACTAGGAGGTGAATCTTGATACACAGGATCAATCAGAGGTATGGACATATATCCTCTGAATCGAACTTCTCAACAAATGGATTGAGACAATATCCATTCACTTTGAAAATATTGTCATTCACTGGAATCTTTATCTTGACAACCCTATGAGGATAGACATTACTAATAGTGAAAGGATCGGTCCAACGAGATCGAAGCTTATCCGAAAAATAATGTAATCAAGAATTACACAGGACTTTTACAAGGTGTGAATGATTTCCAAAGGATGTTCTGGTCATGAAATACTTTCATCTTATCCTTGTAAATTCTCGAGTTCTCATAAGTGTCGTTCCGGATTTTCTCGAGTTTATTCAATTAAAGTTTGTGCAGCAAGCCAGTGTTGTTTAATTTAAGTTCAGATTTTTTATCGCCCACTAGGCTTTATGTTCTAATTCCGCAAGCAAGTGACAAGCTTTCCCATAAACGAGTCTAAAGGGAGACATTCCAATGCAGGTCTTAAAAGTTGTACGGTAGGCCCATAAAGCATCAGTCAAGCCGCCTGACCAATCCTTACGGTCAGGGTTAATCATTTTTTTCTAAATTTGTTTAATTTCTCTGTTGTAAATCTTAGCTTACCTACTTGTTTGTGAGTGGTACAGAGTACTCACTTTGTGAGATATGCCATATTTCTTCATTAAGTTCTCAAATGACCTATTACAAAAGTGCAACCCTTCATCACTAATGATAGCCCGAGGCATTCTGAACCAAAAAATGATGTTTTCTTTTAAGAATCGAATGACCATTCTATGATCATTATTTTGACATGGAATCGCTTCAACCCACTTAATGACAGAGTACTGCTAATAATATGTAGATATTTTCAAAGGATTGGGGGAATGGCCCCATGAAATCAATGCCCCAACAATCAAATACTTCAATGATAAGAATTGGGCTTAGTGGCATCATATTTCGATGGGACAATCCTCCCAATTTCTGATAACACTCACAAGCTTTACAAAACTCATGAGTATCTCTGAACATAGCGGGCTAGTAAAAGCCGTACTGTAGAATTTTGGTCGTGATATTTTTAGCAAAAAAGTGACCACCACAGGCCTGAGAGTGACAAAAGTAGATTACACTCTGATGTTCATTGTTTGACACACATCTCTTTAGAATTTGGTCTGAGCAATATTTAAACAATTAAAGATCATCTCAGAAAAATTTATATACCTCGGTGAAGAATTTTTTCTTATCTTGCGTATTCCAATATGTTGGCATGAAACTTGTGGTAAGATAATTCGTATTGTCAGCAAACCAAGGTAATTAGGAGAGTTTAAACAGTTGTTCATCAGGGAACATATCATTTATTGGTGTCAGATCAAGGGAATCGACGAGATTAAATCTTGAAAGATGGTCAGCCACTACGTCTCTACTCCCTTTTTATCTCTTATTTCTAAATTAAATTCCTGGAGTAGAAGGATCCATCTTATCAGGCGGGGCTTGATATCCATCTAAGAAAGAAGATACTTTAGCACCGTATGATCAGTGTAGATGATGATTTTGGATTCGATCAAGCAGGACCTAAATTTGTTCAAAATGAACACTACAGCTAAGAGCTCCTTCTCCGTAGTAAAGTAGTTTACTTGGGTAGAATTTAAAGTTCTATTTACATAGTAAATAACGTAGGGGTTCTTTTCTTTTCTTTGGCCTAACACCACCCCAATAGCATAGTCAGATGCATTGCACATAATTTCAAAAGGGATGCTCCAATCGGGTGGCTGCATTATAAGAGTGGTTGTCAACATGCCCTTGAGCTTAGAAAAATCTCTCTGAAATTCTTCACCCTACTTGAATAGTGTATTTTTTTAAAGTGGATTGCATAAAGGATGAGAGAGATGGCTACAATCCTTTATGAATCGTCTATAGAATCCGACGTGTCCTAAGAAGGATCACACGTCATGTATGCTCTTGGGTGGAGGTAGGTTAGAGAGAAGATCAATTTTTGACTTGTCTACCTCAATTCCCTTGGACAAAATTATGTCCAAGAACAATTCCCTTGGGAACCATGAAATAGTATTTCTCTTAATTTAAAACCAAATTCTTTTCTTCGCATTACTTCAACACATTTTAAAGATTTTTTAAATATTCACTGAAGGATAGACCAAAGACAGAAAAGTCATCCATGAAGACCTCTAAATATTGCTCCTCCATGTTAAAAAATATACTTAACATGCATCACTGAAAAGTGGCAGGAGCATTACATAGTCCGAATGGCATCTTTCGGTAAGCAAAGGTGTTAAAGGGACATGTGAATGTTATTGAGGGCTATCTCTATCTAATTGTAGCCCGAATACTCGTCAAAGAAAAAGTAATAAGAGTGACCAGCTAGCTTTTTCAAGATTTGATCAATGAAGGGCAAAGGAAAGTGGTCCTTCCTTGTAAAGGTATTCAACTTTCTATAGTCAATGCACATTCTCTAACCAGTAGTGACTCTATTTTTCACGAGTTCATTGTCGGCATTGGCTACAATGGTAATTCCGAACTTCTTAGGAACCACCTGAGTTGGACTCACCCATTGACTATCGGATATAGGGTAAATGATACCCACATCCAATAACTTAAGTACCTCAGCTTTAACCACTTCCTTCATGTTTTGATTTAATTGATGTTGTAGTTTCCAGGAAGTTTTTACATTATCCTTAATATGAATACACTGAGTACAAATCAAAGAGTCAATTCCCTTGAAGTTCGTATAAACCATCTAAGGGCTCCTTTATTTTCAATGAGAGCAAAAATAATCACTCTCCTGTTCTTTCTCAAGGTGAGAAGAAATCACTACCGGGTATGTCTCATTTTGACCTAAATAAACACATTTTAGATCAGTAGACAAAGATTTTAGGTCAAGCTTCGGTGCTTTGAGGCTAGACGGTAGAGGCATTACATCAGTTTGGGGCAATTTATCAAATATGGCCTCCACTGGTTAACTTCAAGTATTGGCGCAACATCAAGCATGTCATCCATCTCCCTAATTATGTCATCATCTAAATTAGGAGAGTGGGTCAAGAACATCTCTAGAGGGTCAGAGTATAGAGTCAAAAGTGCTCTGTCTTTTAGGAAAGAATCTATCAAGTTAATGTCATGGATATCATCAACATTCTCTGATTATTTTCTCATGTTAAAAATGATATTGAGCTCCAATGTCATATTTCTGAAAGATAAATTCATAATTTCATTCTTACAATTGATGATTGCATTTGATGTAGAAAGGAATGGACGATCAAGAATGACTGGAATTTGAGTGCGCATATCTACAGTGGGTTGAGTATCCAAGATAATAAAGTTTACTAGATAGTAGAATTTATCAACATGGACCAACACATACTCAATCATCCCTCTTGGTACACGAACTGAGTGATGGGCAAGTTGTAACGTGGTCCGGGTAGGTTTTAATTCACCTAGACCCAATTGTTCGTAAATCGAGTAAGGGATCAAATTTACACTCGCCCCCAAGTTAAGAAGTGCATGCTCAATCTGGTGATTCCCAATTTAACAAGTAATAGTTGGGCTACCAAGATCTTTATATTTTTATGGCACATCTTGCTTGAGGATGACTCTCACCTTTTTTGTCAGAAAATTTTTCTTTTGAATGTTTTACTGTCTTTTGGTAGTGCATAGATCTTTCAAAATTTGACACAGGAAGGGATTTGTTTAACGACATCCAACAAAGGAATGTTGACCTTCACATGTTTTAACACATCTAGAATATCCTGTGAGTTAGCTAGAGGTTTTGGTGCAATCAACAGTTGAAGGAATGGTGCAATTGGCTTACTTTGAGGTTTTGGTTCTAACCTATGTGGAGCATTGCTAGGTCTATCATTCTCAGCTTCTTCCAGGTCCTTAAGCTTTTCATCCCTCACCAGAATAGTTTTGTTAATAATCTTCCCACTCCTAATAGTGGTGATAGATTTAGCTTGCTCCATCTGATTTGAAGAGCTTAAGTCACTTATTTCATATTGCAGTTTTGGATTGGGGAGAGGCTGAATTTGATAGTTGTTTACTACATTTGATTGCTTATTTAATATCTCTTGAAAAGTAGGAAGTGTTGGACAATTCTCAGTTGTATGTATATTACAAGCACAAATACCACAAACAACTTCCACAGGCTTTTCGAGTTTTTTTTTCTTTAGTTCAATGGCCTCGACTTTTCTTGTGATTTTTTTCAATCTTGTATTTATATCATCTTCCTCTTTTAAAACATAAATTCATCCCCTTTCTTTTGATTGAGTAGACTTAGAAGTGGTATTTCTTGAGGGGGTATCCCATGATTGCACATTTTCAGCAAGTTTATCAAAATAACCCCTCGCATCATCAGCTTCCTTGTTCATGAATTCCCCATTACACATCATCTCCACAAATTGGAGTATAGATGAGGTCAATTCTTCATAGAAAAAGCTTGTTATCCGCCATCTTTCCTAGCCATGTTGTGGACATGAATTTATGAGATCCTTAAATCGCTCCCAACATTGGAAGAAGGTCTCATCATCTTTTTGTGTAAAATTCATGATTACTTTCCTTAAGGTATTTGTTTTATGATATGGGAAGAACTTTTTAAGGAACTCCCTTGTCATCTCATCCCATGTGCCAATAGATTGTGGTCTTAAGGAATGTAACCACGACTTAGCCTTTTCTTTCAAAGAGAAAGGAAATAATTTTCAGTCTTACTGTGTCCTCAGACACGTTTGGAAAGTGTAATGTAGATATTATTTCATCAAACTCTTTCATATGCAAGTATGGTGTTTTAAATTTTAGTACATGAAACTTAGGAAGGAGTTGAATCACCCTCAGTTTAACATCCATAGTTCCTACATTCAATGGAAATATCATGCAGGAAGGTATACTCACCCTCGCCGGTTGTAAATAATCTCATAGAGTACGAGGCGGGGCTGCATCATGCACCTTGTTTTCATCTTGAAATTCCTCAACTGGAGGTTGAGGTTGATTTACAACCATCACTTCTATTAACTAAGAGGATCTCAGGTGGTGTCTAATTCGGTGATGGATAGGCAACCCATCAACTAATCCTCCTTCACTCAAGAGACGGAGAGTGTTATCACGGACCTACTTGGGCATGAAACACTCTCAGCCTTCAAGTAACTAAACAACTAAAACAAATAATAGATCTAGAAATGATAAGAGAGAGGTTTGGAACAAAATTACTGGATAAGAGTTGCTATGTTAGGATCCTACAAAATAAAAAATAATGTTAGTTTCTAAAAATAATTTTAGAAAAAATCCTAACTTAAAAGCATAGCAAAAAAATAAAGCCTAATCTTAACCTAATTCAAATACCAATTAATTTCAGAAAAACGTAGCCGTAGTCCTCGACAATGGCGCCAAAAACTTGTTCACAATCCCATGTATAGGATCGCGATGTAGTAATAACTCAGTAAGACCGAGGTCGAATCTATAGGAACTAAACTTGTATGTATTCTGAAAATAACTAGAACTAGAACTAGAACTAAAATTAGAAGAAGATCTAAATCTGAATTCTAAAATAATTGAAAGTGAGTATGAATAATGTTGATTAAAATTTATGAATTTAAAGGTGGAAACTAGGGTACCAAGGATCTACTTGTAGCTATCAAGATGCTACCTTACTTGATTCAAGGAACATAATTGGAATTGGAGTCCTATCCTATTCAATTGGAAGATAAAGCAGTTTAAATCAAATCTGAACTTTTCATTGACCTAATTCTCAATGGATGAGAATTGTAATAATTGCAAGAGATTTCATTGCCCTACCATGCCTAGGAGATGATAGTGAACAATGGGATTTACCAATCTCACAACCTCAAAACGGGAAAAGAAGACATCCAAAGCTATCACATTATCTATTAAATCATAGAAAACATAAAATATTCCCTTAATATTAAATTAGAATTCAATGAAGTTCAACATAAATAATAATTTAAACATGCTACAAGCTTCACTTCTTAGCCCTATCTAAGAGGTTTAGTTAACCATAGACATGAATAAACCGAAAACTCTTAAATAAAACATGAAAATAAACTAATGAAGAGGAAGAAAAAATTCTTAGGAGGCTTCTCCACCCTTTAGCTCCACTCTAAAAGATGGTTTGAGACGTCCTTGGGACTCTTATTTATAGTTATGAGAAACTATCTTTCGCACCGCCTTGGAATTTTTACAAATCGACCTTGAAACCGCCTCAAATTTTCGTAGCTGCGTTACGCATCGGTCGAACCAAAGTCACCTTCAAATCATGACATGATTTTGTTTCAGCAGTTGCTTGATTTCCGTCACATCGAGCTTGTGTTCGATTGAACCAAGCTAAAGTTTTGGACGGATCGAATTAATCCTCAGTCGAGCCAAATTAATTTCGAAATTCATCATTCTTCGCTAGAGCTTTTTATGCACTTTCGGTTGCACCGAATCCTTCTTTCAGTTGGACCAAACTTGGGTTCAATCGGACCAAATTATCTTTCGGTTGAATTGAATTAGCTTTGACTTTCATTGTTGGTTACTGGACTATTTTGTACGATTTCAGTTGGACCGAACTTGTCTGTTTTCTGCCGCAAATTCTGAGGTTTTTCTAGTCATTTCTTTATCCTTCGTACTTGGTTTCCTTGGATCTTTAACATGTGAATTCTTCGTTCTTGGTCTCCTAAGATCCACACTTTGCGATGGTGATTCTTTAGCTTCAAATCCGTGTTGTTAACATTTTTTCAATCCAAGCTCTCGGATCACCTCGCAATACAAACATTTGTAAAGTATCCCATTATGCATTATCATGTTCATAAAACCAAGATATAAACATAGGGAAATATGTAATATTTAACACTCAACAGCTAGCTTGAGTGGTGTCCTATGAGAGGTGACTTGGTTTGGTTTGGATGATCAGGGACCTACAATGGGCCTTGGAAGGTTTCAGCAGCAGAAGTTCTTTTCCCCTTTATGCAGCCCACTCAAAACTCAGATCTGATTCATGTTTTGGCCCATGGCCTAAAAATATTATGGAGAAATAGGTGGATGTAGTGGATTTAACAGATGCTTGGGGTCCACATGTGGGACACCCCACCACGTCTGCATGGCTGCGTAAGGAGGTGCTCCCCATCCACCGTTGCTTGTGGTGTAGTCCACCTGACGGTCTGATCATACTGATGTTTCAGATCTATAACTAACTTGTGTCAAAAAACATATGGATGGTGTGGATCTAAGAAATACGTCAAGGTAGGTCCCACGAGTGGAAACTCACCCCAACCTTGCATGGGCATCTATTACCCAAAGGGCTTTCTAGCCACTTGCACCTTATGGTGTGACCCATCTCAGATGTGGATTAGCTTCATTTTTTGGATCAACGGACATAGAAGATGGGGAAGCGAATGGACGGAGTGGATGAAACATATGCATCAAGGTGGGACCTAAGTGTGGAGGTCCCACCCTTCCCTTATTTTCCCGACGTCTGGACACTGAGGGTGTAAATGTCTAGCATCTGGACTCTTTTTCTTATATATATATATATTTGAAATGTAGCATGCATGTGGGGTCCATATATATAAGACATCCTCACCGTCCATCGGATTGGCCAACTCATGGTGGGCTAAGGAGTTTTGGATCAACCCATTTTTAGTGGTTTGTCAACCAACCAAACTGGGTGATCTACTCAAGGGGTTAGAGGGGTAATAAATATCAAGGTGGGCCACACAAGGTGGTCCACACTGTGATAGTGTGTGGGGCACGCTCTACAACAAAGTGGCCCACTTGTGAACGCCACAACACCATAACTAAAAGAAAAGGAGGAAAGAAAGGAAGTGAAAGAAAAAAACAAAAATGATCCAGCCATTGGGGTGGGCTTCGCCACTATGGGGTCTACCATACACTCTATACATGATCAAGGTGGGTCCCACCCTTGTGGGCCCATAAAAAATATAGCAATTCCAAAGAAAGGGAGGGTTTTGATCCTCCCATGCACTCACAACATCGAATGAATGGTCGGATTGGCGATCATACGATCCACCAAGCTCCTTAACACCTCTAATTTCCTCTAATCTCACTTTTCTATTCTCTCTTTCTCCTAGCCTCTTGATCCCTCCTAATTCTCGCTTAAGCTCTCTCTTTTCTCTTAAGCCATCTCCCTAATCTTTTTTTTTCTTTTCTCTCTTTCTCTCTTAATCTCTCTCTAATTCTCTCTAATATATTTCTTTCTCATAATATCTCTCTACTCTTGCTAGAAAACTGGTAGAAATGAGAGAGAGGGAATTTTTGGTACAACTTTTAGGATATGGGGGGAATTAGAAGAGGATGGAGGGGTAGAATGGAGAGAAAAATAATGAAAGATGGATGGCTAAGCATGGGCAAGGGCATTGGTTGTAAGAGCAAGGCATAGGTTTGTTTAACTAGTAGCAGTGGCTCATATGGAAGGGTAATAATTCAATTTTGGTCTGTTTTGAATCCAATATAATTGATGTGTCGATAGATTCAGGAACAATTATTCACATATGTACTTTTATATAAGACCTTCTACAGAGCAGGCCACCAACTGATGCGGAATGCTTAATATACATAGGCAATGGCGTTAAAGTTAATGTCGAGGCAGTCAAAGTTTGTGGGCTTAGGTTAGGGTGAGGTCATTTATTAGATGTAATAGATACATTTTGTGTCCATTCTAGAAGGCATAATTTGATATCCATTTCTCGTTTGGATAAATTAGGTTATTTTTTTCAATTTAAAAATAAAAGATTGAGTATTCACTTTGATTTAATAATTGTCGGCATTGGCTCTATGTAAACAACTTATACCAGCTAGACTTGAATGTTCCACACGTCTAAAATGTAAATGCCTTGCATAGAAATAAAGTAGGATCTAAACTAAGACTAGACTATGAAAATTCCTCCATATTGTGCCTCTAGACTTTTCCGACTATAGAATGTGTGTTGATTGTATTAAGGGTAAACAAACTAGAATTAGAAAGAATGGTACAAACAAGGAGTGTAGGACTCTTGGAGGTGATACACATGGATATTTGTGGGCTATTCCTTATAGCATCATGGAGTAGATAGAAATATTTTATCACCTTTATAGATGACTACGCTTGTTTTGGAGACTTTTATCTTATCAGTGAAAAATCAGATGCCCTAGATGCATTTAAAATCTATAAGGCTGAAGTTGAAAATCAAAACGATAGGAAGATTAATGTTGTCAGATCTAACTGTGGTGGTGAATACTATGACAGATATGATGAATTAGGTTACAATCTAGGACCCTTCACTAGATACCTAAAAGATTGTGGCATTGTTACCCAGTGCACCATGCCTGAAACTCTAGAGCATAATGGTGTGGTTAAAAGGCTCAATCACACCCTTATGGATATGGTGCGTAGCATGATAAGAAATTTGATATTACCATAATCTCTATAGGGTGATTCAATAAAAAATGCAGTTCATATCCTTAACAAGGTCCCCAACAAGACTGTAAGTAAAACCCCTTTTGAGTTGTGGAATGAGTGCAATCTAAGTCTCTGATATCTACATATTTGGGGATGTCCTACTGAGGCCAAAGTTTATATCTTGCATAAAAGAAAGTTCGATACAATAACCATAAGTTGGTTCTTTATAAGATACCTGGAAAGGTCAAAATATTATCGATTCTACTTTCCTTCCCACTTAATTAGGATAATTGAAATTGAGAATGCCAGATTCATTGAGGACATTGAAAATAGTGAGAGCACGAACATTAAAGATTTTGTATTCGAGGAAGAAAGGACTGTAACTCCTGTCGCAGTCGTTCCAAACCTTATTGGGATGAAGTCTGCAGTTGTGTCTGTAGTCAGTGCGTATCACCACGATGAACCTTCTATATAACCCACTGAGGAAGGAGGCCTAAGATTCCAGATGATTACATCATGTATCTATAGGAGCACGAGTTTGACATGCAGGTGAAAAAGGATCATAAATCATTTACACAAGCCCAACGAAGTGCTAACTATTCTTGTTGGAAAGATGCTATGAAGGATGAATTGAAATTCATGAAAGACAATCAAGTATGAGATCTTATTGAGTTACCCCAAGGAATAAAGTCGATTGGCTGTAAATGTGTATTTAAAATCAAATGGGACTCCAAGGTAAATGTTGAAAGATATAAAGTCAGATTTGTTGCCAAGGGTTGAAAAGGCCGAGCTAAGAGTCCTAGAGGGAGGGTGAATAGGAAAATGCCAAAATAAAATTTTAAATGCGAATTAAGAAAGAAATAAACAATGATAACACTTATTAATTCAAATAACAAAAATGAATAGCAACCTCAATTGTATAAGTATTAAGAGGTTGATACAAATGTTGTTCTAAGAACAACCTTACACCAAAAACCAATGGCTTATGGTAGGACAACCTGATTCCTAGAACAGTCTATGTATCAAAATCCCAAAAAAATACAAAGAAATAAAGAATAAAACAGAAATAAATTTCTACTGCTATTACAACATTCACCACATGTATTGAAAGTAAATTACAATCATTCACCACAAATGCTGAAAAATAAATTACAACATTCACACACTTTGCCACATTCAACCATCCACCATAGCATCAACAATTATAGTGGTTTGCTTGTGTGTACACTAACTGTTAAAAAACAGCCACAAAACTACTCCACTCCCAATATCCTCACACAGTGGATATTAGCTTTCACTATGAAATAGGTTTTTTAAGGTTCACCTAAAACCTTCACAAATGTGCCTTTCAAGTGGGCTTATACAATTCAAAAACCCCACACTCTGAGATTTTCTGGATCACCTCAAATAAACCAAAAAGGAAAGAGAGATTTTTCTGGCACAACCTAAAAAACCAAAAAAGAGATTTACACAAACGTAAATATACTTATCTGAATATTCTCCTTTGATGAAGCTCGGTAGAACCAATTTGGTGTAGATGTTCAATGTCCACACTCACTTATGAAAGGGTTCTAAGTTTTAAATGATTTATAGAATAAATCACCCTGGGATAGCTTGATTTGATTTTGATCTCGAGAAAGGAAAAACTTAAATCCCTTCTTCAATTAAGATTGGAATAGAGAATTCAAAATCAAATGTAAAAAGATAAATTAAAGAGAATATTAAATGAACATAATAATATCACAAAGTTATCTTTTAGAGTGATGTCTTGATTTTTCTTGAATGACTTATGAAACTCTAAAATTCATGCTCTATTTATAGGTGAAAAAAACTGTTCACTCGACTGGCCCATAAGTCAGCTCGACTGCTCGAAGGACCAACAAGAACTCAAAATTTCAGGTGCAATAAGCTAAGATCGATCCTCGACTAGTCGAGCCCTGCACTTGACTAGGATAAAAAATGGTTGCTGGACTTTTAGTTGATCCTACTCAACTGGTCGAGCATAGTTCACTTGACTGGTCGAAAAGTCTCCATGACTGGTTGAGGGTCTAACAGAAAATCCTGAAAATTAGTAACAAACCTTAAACTGGTCGAGGAAATTCTTAGATTGGTCGAGCCAGTACTTGGACTAGTCAAACATAAACTAGGATTAGTAGAGAAAAAGCCTATAAACTTATATAATGGCCCAAATTACGTATGCAATCAATACGACCTAACCTATGATCATTCTAGGGTCATTCATACCTTATACGTGAAAATCGAACATTGAAACATCGTTTACTTCGGTTGATAGTTTATCTTGAAGTACTTGAAGCTTGTCATCTTAAAGTACTTTAAAGCTTGTCGTTGTATATTCAAAGATGAGCTTGAACTTGAGACTTTGTGACTTGTGCTTCAACTTAAGAATATAAGCTTAAGCTTGAGAAGATTACTTGAGCTTGAATTCTTAAGTAATGCACACTGTCTTGATATAGTTGAAACTTGAAAACTTGATCTAGTACTTGAACTTCTAGATCTTGTACTTGAGCTGATTGAACTTGATTTGGAACTGCTTGAACTTGTACTTGAATGTAGGTAAGGATGATATATAGTTTAGCTACACAAGAAATAGATTCCAAGAGATTTTGACACTAAAAAATTTAACAAATCTAGGAGCTAGATAGCATTTACAATCTCCCCCTCTGTCAATTTCGTGACAAAACCAAATAAATAAAAATCTGCATAATATGCACAGTAAAGAATCATGCAACATATATGCACAACAAAGAATCATGTATCAGTTACAACCTAGTCAAGGAATCAAGCACCAATACTCCCCCTCAATATATTACTCCATAGAATCCAAGAGGAAAAAAATTTACTATACACTCCACTTGCTATACTTCTCTTCTCTACTCCACATTTCATAGAATCCAATATCATTATGAAATAACATGAAATGGGCATATCAACACAAATTCTCCCCCTTTTTGTCACAATATGACAAAGGAAAGAACTTATAAATGAAGATGGAAGTAATAAGAGCAATGAGTAATAAGAGAAGCAGGAAGTTTAGAATAACATAAATATGACAAGAGAACCATTCAAACATGTCCATAATAACAGGAAAATATGTCCAAGAAAATAAAGATAAGAGAAATCCAAGTATGAAAGTTATTACATATTAAATATTTAAAACTAATCTGAACCAGAAGGAGCAGGTATGGAAGGATCAATTTGATGAAGTCCCTTATAAATGTGTGTCAGATATTTGCGCATATATTTAAATTGTATTTCTTGGGGCACATGCATACCTTCAACTTTTTCCTCAAGAGAATGCAAACGTTCATCAAAATTAGACGGTTGAAAATCAGGATCCGTTGTAGAGTCAGATTCAATTTCAACAAAGATGTCATCCATATTGACATCATCTGGAGGCAAAGAATCTTCCTCTTCATTTACTTCAGCTCCTCCTTCAGCACCCATATCAACTTGGCCTAGGGACAACTTTAAATTCATCTTGTTAATGTTAGAGTTGTTGAAGGATAGATGGTGAATGGAAGCTTCTCTAAAAGGCTTAGCCACTAGATTATGGGTAGCTAATACAATCATAAAATATACAAAAGGTATATTACTATGACTTGGATGGAGACGGAACTGAATCATGATATAGTAAATAAGTGAAGGAAGACACAAAAACTCCAATAATGATAGAATAAAGAATACGAGCCATGAATGTAGTAAACTCAGTTTTGTTACCGGATCTAGGGTAGATATTTGAAATCAAAATCTTATGAAGAACCCTATATTTGTGTAACATAAACTTGGAAGCGAGCGCATTCCCAGTACTCCATTCCGCATCCATATTACATAAAACTCTAATGAGCATTCTCTTCTTAGATTCAGATGGTTTTGCTACAAGAGTATTAATGGGAATACCGTCATCATTGACAGGAAGATCCATAAACCCAGAAATGAGGTGACGGTCTACATCAATTGGACCTTCTCTAGTAAAAATTGTAAACGTAAGATTCTCAGTAGAGAAGTCAATAATACAAGCATATATAGCTTGCACAATAGAGTGGAATGCCAGTCTACCCAAAAGAAGAATGTTATCCCATCCTATAGATTGAAGAAGAGGAAGGATACCAAAATGTTTTAAATGATCAATGTTAATAGTCTATTCTACTATCATGTTATGTAAGCGAATATCGCACACATACTCGGGATCTTCCTCAGGTGACCGAAGATGGCGCACCGTAATAGGAGCAAAACGAGAAGAAAAGGGACAACGGGATCCTTTCTTCTTGTTTCTACTCTCCATTGCAACAAGAAAATCAAGGAATATAAAGATTGCAAAAGAGGCAAGAAGGGTTTCTAGTACATCAAATTTTTTTGATAGAAAACTCATAAAATAATCATAAAGCTTGAAATAAACCACACAAACGAAAAAAAGGAAGTGCAAAGGACTTAAATGTACAAGAAAATTGAAAATAATGCACTAATTATGGAGGAATTGAAGATGGGTTCGACTGGTTGAAGTAGGGCTTGTTAGAGAAGAAGACCCAAATGAAAACAAAATGTTTTTCCCCAAATAAATGGCCAAACTCATGATTCACGAATGGTTGAGTATTACTCGACTGGTCGTGTACCACACAAAATATGCAATTTTATATTATATTTGAATTTTAAAAATTTTAAAATAATAAATATATACATTATGATACAAATAGACACAAATCATCAGTTCATATTGTACATACCAAGCTCAAAATTTAATTTTACAAACATATTTTTGTTGAGTGGTTTTGTGAATATTTCTGCAAGTTGATTTTTGGTCTGAATATATTCCAATGAAATTATCTTACCTTCCACAATTTCATGAATATAATGATATCTAATATCAATATGCATAGTTTGTGAATGCTGAATTGGATTTTTAGAGATATTAATTGCACTTGAATTATCAAAATATAAAACCATAAAATCTTGCACAATTTCGTAATCGCTTAGCGTTCTCTTCATTCACACAAGCTGAGTGCATGCATTATCAGCAGTAATATATTTAGCCTCAGCTGTGGATAGTGATACGGAACTTTGTTCCTTACTTAGCCAAGAAACCAAATAGTTCCTAACATAGAAATTACCACCGCTGGTCAATTTATGATCATCAATGTTACTAGCCCAATCAACAGCCGTGTGACCAGCTAATTGCACAATAGTATCATGTGGATTCCATAGACCAAGATTAGCTGAACTAGTGGCATATCGCAAAATGTGCTTAACAACAATCAGATGTGACTATTTAGGGTCTAACAAAAATTCCTACGCTAAAAGCAATATCAGGTCGGCTTGCAGTTAAATAAAGTAAACTACCTATCATACTGCGATACAACTTAGGATCCACACTCTTACCTGTTGAATCCATGGAGAGTTTTAAAGTATTACTCATTGGAGTATCAAAATTTTTCCCACTCTCAAATCTGAACTTTTTAACTAAGTTCAGAGCATATTTTGTTTGAGAGATAAAGAAACCAACAGGGAGCTATTTGACTTGCAACCTTAGAAAATAATTGAGTTCTCCAACCATGCTCATTTCAAATTTAGATTTCCTAGATTTGATAACTCAACAGTCATGTTAGTATAGGTAGATCCATAGATAATGTCATCAACATAGATTTGCACTATTAGAATGTGATCATTATGCTTCTTATTAACACTCCCCATCATAAAGTTATGACTTAGTAGAAACTTAGTTAACTTTTTGTACCATGCCTTGGGAGCTTGTTTCAAACCATAGAGTGCCTTTTTCAGGCAATAGACATGATCATTAGCATGCTTAGGGTCTTCAAAACTAGTTGGTTGTTCAACATACACTTCTTCGTGCAAATCGTCGTTTAAGAATGTATTCTTTACATTCATTTGGTATATTTTAAATTTTTTTAAAGCACGTAATGGATATAAATAGTTTGATTGAATTAAGACATGCTATTGGGGCAAAGGTCTCATCATAATCAATGCCTTCAATTTGAGTATACCCTTGTACAACCAGCTTAGCATTGTTTCTAATAATATTATCAAGTTCATTAGACTTATTTTTAAAAATTCATTTTGTTCCGATAATGTATTTATCTTTTGGTCTTGGAACTAAGTATCAAACATAATTTCTAACAAACTGATTGAGCTCTTCTTGCATAGCTACAATCCAGTTTTTGTCAGTAAGAGCTTCTATTACGTTAGTCGGTTCTATCTGAGATGTAAAGCACACATAGTTGCACACATCTCCTAATTGTTTACGAATGCTCACACCAGTGAGAGGGTTTCCAAGGATTTGATTAGATGGATGGTCTTTAACTGTTCGCAGTTCATTATTATTTTGACTAGATGAAGAGTTCAGTTTATCAAATAAAAGGACTTCATCATTTTTTGAACTTGAGACAAGTGTATTTAAGTGATCATCTATAACCACATTAATGGACTCTTGAATTACACTAGTTCTCTTGTTAAGAACCCGATATGCTCGACTATTAAGAGCATACCCTAAAAATATCACTTCATTACTTTTGGTGTCAAATTTATCCAGATTTTTTCAGTCACGCAAAATGTGACACTTGCTATCAAAAACTCGAAAGTATTTGACAGTAGGTGTGAGACTCGTATCCTAGCCCGTATTGTTCCGTATACCTCTGCGGTCCTCCCTTTTGAATTCTGACGACCCGTGATTTATTGTCAGCATTTACACACGATCCTGAGTCGTGTCCCGTATTCTAGAGTCAGCTCGACCTGAGACTTATACTGTTGTGACAGTACCATCGCCGTAATTCTAATGTCGTGTCTCACGCGCCGATGCGATACCCAGGCTAGGAGATATGGGCCTGCGTTCATTTTGAAGAAACGTCGTGCGTTGTAAATTCTGAGAGAATCTCTAAAAATCATCACATCAATCAACTACACCCTCCATACCCCAATGCCACCTCACCCTATCCCAAGTACATGCATCCATTCCCTCTTTTCCCCAAGTCAACACTCTCTCTCCCCACCCATTCCACCTTTACACCAAATTCAAACTAACTCATACTTCCCATTCCCATTTCTTACAACGCCCACTCCATCTATCCATCACTCCTCTCTCTCTCTCTCTCTCTCTCTCTCCCATTTCAAACTGATTCTCCCAAGCAACCATGGGAGGTGGAGGTCCAAGCTCTCATGAGAAAGAGCTAGGTGTGGCCCACCTTCCTATCTCCCATCTCTGCCCTTCAAAATTAATCTTAACCATTGAATCTTGATTCCTTGGAGCTTTAGAACCCTTTGGTGGAAGAAGGAAGAAGGGATCTTGAGGTGGGTGATCTTATTATTTGATTTTATAATTTAAGGGCCCAGATATGTGGGACCCATCTTGATGTATGCATGTATAGGGAGGGCCCATAGTGGCTGGGTCCCTCCCCTCACACGATTATCTTTCTCTCTCTCTCTCTCTCTTATGGATGATGGTGTGTGTGTGTGGCACACCATGAAGTATATACTATATCCATGCCGTCCACTGAGTGGCCCATATGGCAGTCCGTTTGGGCGGGCTTGAATGAAGGAAAACACAAGTATCAGTTTGATCCAAAAATGATGTGGGCCACACGTGTGGACCCCACCATGATGTATGTCTCTATATTGACGTCAGCAGTGAGTGGGGACCACTCCACACGTAGATGGCCCACATTGGTGCAAGCACCAACCATCCACTGTTCATCAAGCGTCCAGAGGGTCTAGACGTTGGCACCTCTCACACCCTCCCACACACACACACACACACACACACACACACACATACACACACATATATATAATATAAGATATATATTATGTTGCATAATATAATATATTATATTATAAATAATTACTATGGTGGGCCACTCCCATGTGGGACCCACCTGCTGATTGAGATTTTCTTTGAATTCGTCCACCACACACCAGTTATGTAGCTGGTGACGTCACCAAGTTATGAGGGTCCCACCATTGTATGTGTTTCATCCCACCGTCCATCTGGACAATGGGGTATTTGTGATGGGTGGACCACCGTGATATATATATGTCTCATCCATGCTGTCCATCTCTATGGGGGCCCACGTGATGTATGTGTTACATCCCAACCGTCCATCTCCCTCTGGACATGGACCACCTCACCAGCTATATAAGCTATGTTGACGTCAGTAGTCCTTTGGGATTGATATCCACGCCGTCCATGATGTATGTTTTTATTCATGTTGTCCATCTGGACAGGTGGTGTGGGGCACACCTTAGTGTATGTATTTTTACACCTTGCCGTCCATCTATTTCTGTGGGGATGGTGGGTCCCACTGTTGCTAACGTAAGCACGTTCTGTGGGTCCCCCTGAAGTACATGTTACATCTAAACCGTCCATCCAATTGGGAGCTCATCTCAAGGCCTAAGACTAAAAAAATCAGACAGATCTAGTTATCAAGTGAACCACATTGCAGAAACAGTGGGATTAAACGTCTACCATTGAAACCCCTTGGGGTTACAGTAGTTTTGGACCAATATGAAATTTATTTTTTCCTCTTAGATCAGGTCCCTGTGGCCGTATGAACAGGATGGATGGGAAATGAACGCTATGGTGGGCCCATTGAGGTTTTAACAATGGAAAATCATTATCTCCACCATTATTTGTGGTATGGTCCAAATGATCTTTTGATATGATTCATTGTTTAGATAATTCTCTAAAATGATCTACATAGATGGATGAATGGTGTAGTTGTTATGGCCCATTTGATACGGCCTGTTGAATGTATTTGGGCCATTTGGAAGGGACCGATGTGATGTATATGAGGCCCTTGTATAAGGCCCAATATGATGTATTTGGGGCCCATGGGTTGAGATCCATTGAGATATATTTGAGGCCCAGGTATGAGGCCCACTTGATTGTATTAGGCCCATGTATAGGGCTCACCTATTATGTGTTTGAAGCCCATGGGTTGTGGCCCATTGTGATGTATTTGAGGCCTATGGGCGAGGTCCATTGTGATGTATTTGAGGCCCATGGGTGAGGCTTGTTGTGATGTATTTGAGGCCCATGGGCAAGGCTTGATGTAATGAACTTATGGGTTATGTGCCGAGGCCCATTATGATGTATTTTCTGCCCATGGATGCAACCCATTGTGATGTATTTTCAGCCTATGGATGTGGCTCATTGTGATGTATTTCCAGCCATTTGCGATGTGTATGATGATGTATATCAGGCCTGATGTAATGTATATGTGGCCCCTTAAGTGAGGCCCATTGTGATATATAAGCCTTTGTGTGTAGCCATGGGCCCACTATATGCTCGATCCTATGTGGGCCACTTCTTGGAAGAAATGTTGGTTAAATGTCCATATTAATATGCAATGATGGTTTAATATCCACATTGTGACCTTCCCTTAGGCCCTTTGTTAGGTCTATTACTGATTCTGATTGTTGAGGTCGATTCCAATTGTCGAGGCCAATTCTGATTGTTGAGGCCGATTCTGATTGTCGAGGGAAATTTTGATTGTCGAGGTTAATTATCAAGGCTAATTTTGATTGTTGAGACTGATTATTGAGACTGATTTCGATTGTCGAGGCTGATTGTTGAGGCTAATTCCGATTATTGAGGCCGATTCTGATTATTAAGGCCGATTTTAATTGTCGAGGCCGGTTTTGATTGTGAAGGATAATTTTTGAGGCTGATTTCAATTATCGAGGCTGATTGTTGAGGCCGATTCTGATTCTCAAGGCCGATTATTGAGGCCGATTCTGATTATCAAGGCCGATTGTTGAGGCCAATTTTGATTATCGAGGTCGATTGTTGATATCGATTATGATTGTCAAGGTCAATTCTGATTATTGAGGACGATTCTGATTCCGATTTCGATTATGGAAACCGATTTCGATTGTTGAGGCTAATTTTAATTTCAATTTCGATTCCGATATTGAGGCTGATTTCGATTATTGTGACTAATTGTCAAGGCCGATTCTGATTCTGATTATCGAGGTTAATTTTGATTATCAAGGCTGATTTCGATTGTTGAGGCCAATTGTCGAGGTTAATTATCGAGGCTAATTTCGATTGTCGAGACCATATATCCAGGTCGATCACCTAGACCGATTCTGATTGTCAAGGCTGATTGTCGAGGTCGATTTCGATTGTCAATTCTAATTATCGAGGCTGATTGTCGAGGCCGATTCTGATTGTCGAGGCTGATTTTGATTGTCGAGGCTGATTCAGATTGTCGATTCCGATTGTCAAGGCCGATTGTCGAGGTCGGGTGTATAGGCTGATTATAAAGGCCAATTTTGATTCGCGAAGCCTAATGTGATGTATATGTGGTCTATATTTAAGGCCCATTGTGATGTGTATTCAGCCCGTGTTTGAGACCCAATGTGATGTATATTAGGCCTATGTGATGAGGCCCATTGTGGTGCATTTAAGGGCCAGGTGATGGAGCCCATTGTGATGTATCTTAGACCCATGTGAGAGGTCCATCGAGATGTGTATTGAGCTCTGGAGTAAGGCCCACGGTGTTGTATATTAGGTCCTTGTGCGAAGCTATGGGTCTACTATATGTTAGGCTCTATGTGGGCCATTCCTTGGGATAATTTTGGTTAAATGTCCACATTGCCAAGGCTGATTATTGATGCTGATTATTGATACTGATTATGAGTATGTGACAGCATAGCATCATGACATATGCTCATATGCATCATTTGCATGTTTGTTATGAGATGTGGTTGACCATTGCATATGTCATTGGGTAGGTTATTATGAGACTCCATGATAGGTAAATGTTATCTCACATGAGCGCACGATATGTGTAAGATTGATGCATAAATGGATTGTATGACTCATGTATCTTGCATTGTGTGTTGTGATTATTGTACGCAGTAACGACATCAGGGTTGTAACCTCCACAGGCATATCATGGATGGTCAGATGGGACATCGAAAATATTTAGTTCGAGCATCGGACTGCTATAGATGACCCTGAGAGAAAATTCCTAAACCCTCTTGGTACAAGAAGATGCCCCAACATTGAGACTGAGTGGATATATATGAGCACATGAGGGTCGTATACCTGTAGGTCTCGTATCCCATTGTGTCGTGGTCGATTGGGAGGGGGTGTGGCCTTACCCGCTTGAGGGAGTAGGCATAGCTAGGTTAAGTTTGACCAGTTTATGAATGAGTTCATTATCGACGTGTCGGGTAGATATTGGTTGACTACTGGTTAAGTAAATAGTGAGGTCTCTTCCACTTACCCAGTTGTGTGCCTGATGGGGCGACAAGCTAGTGTAGAGTATACTAAACCCTGGTGATGATCCGTGATGATCCTAGAGATGAACAGTACTGATATATGGACTTATTAAGTAGGAGTTGCATGGTCATTCATTCACTATCCACTTGGGCTGATGGTGTATAACTATTTGTTACGTGTACCTCCTCAATGGTAAGGATTTTGGTTGGGGTACACGATTAACCTGAGATCAGGAGTTTACCACATTGAGTCTGATTATCCAAATTAGGTATGAGATTGGTTTGGATAAAAGTCCATTATGATGGACCCCATAGCTTGCGATACTACGTACTATCATCCCAACTTCACACTCCAGTATGGTCATTCCATTCACACTGCATATTGCATTACATCCGCAGCATATGACATTTTGTCTTACTATGTTTCTACATTTATATGGTCTAGATACGGCTGACGGTATTCGTGAACTCATAAGAAATTGTATATTACATTGCATTCTCGACATTTGATATTTAGCTCTTTATAACTCGTCATTTGCATAGTTGATCTGTATTGCATACTCTGATATTGTTTGACTCATGGACTTGTCAGTATTTCCATTTCCTCTGATATTGTATGATTTACAATCTTATCAGTATTTCTAATATTGTATGATTATGACATTGTATTGAATACTTAACACTTACCTTGTGCACAAACATACACCACCCTCTAAGCTTTCTATAAGCTTATGTACGATAGATGCGTGTAAGTGATGTAAGGTTGTAGCAGTGTGGAGCTTGGAGCATGTAGCTGACTTCTAGAGCTTTGACTTTGACATATGTATTTTCTTTCAGTATTGTTTATATTTGTAGATATATGATGATGATGTTGTTCTTGTGATTTGGGTATACTTGTGGTTATGCCTCTTATGAGATAAATGTACATTGAAAAATCCTCCTTATAGGATCCTAGGATTGGAATCTGGTGCATGCGTGCTGGAAGTCGAGAATGGGGTACTACGGAGGTTGTCAGCACCAGATTCGGTGATTGGGAATTTTATGAGCCCAGTTTTTGAATTTGGTGCGTGACAGTAGGCTTCTTATCAAACTACATTTCATAAGAAGTTTTACTATTTGATTTTCTAGTATAAATACGGTTAATTATATAACAAGCAGTATTTATGGCTTTAGCCCAAAGATTTTTAGGAAGCTTCTACTATTTAACATTACATTTGCCATTTCTTGAAGCACTCTATTTTTTCTTACCACTACACCATTTTGTTGTGGTGTTTTGGGCACAGAATATTCATGTGATATTCCTTGATCACTACAAAATTTTTCAAAACTGCTATTTTCAAACTCAGAACTATGATCACTACAGATCTTAGTGACTTGTGATTCTTTTTCAGTTTGGATACGTTTAAGTAACCTTTTTATTTTATCAAGAGTTTCTGATTTCTCTCTTAAGAAGACTACTCAAGTATACTTGGTAAAGTCATTTACAATCACCAGAATATACTTCTTGCCACCTCAACTCTCTGTTCTATTTGGTCCAATGAGATTCATGTGGAGAAGTTCGAGTGGTTTAGATGTGGCTTTGGAGTTCACCTTTTTGTGAACACTCGTGATTTATTTACCAATCTGGCGCTCGCCACATATTTTATCTACTTTCTTTACTTTGGGTAGACCTCTTACCAATTCTCTTTTGGTCAAGCTACACAAGTTGTTGTAGTGTACATGTCCTAGGTGCTTATGCCATAATTCTGTCTCATCGGTTTGGACAATGTAACATGATAAATTAGATGAGCTTGAATCACAAACAATGTAACAATTTTCAGAAGTTCTGCTACCAGTTAATATTACTGAACTATTCTTATTTAAAATTTCACACTCTTGGTTAATAAATATTACACTATGATTATTATCGTATATTTGAGAGATGCTTAATAAATTATATTTTAAACCTTCTACATATAAAACATTCTCAAATAGAGGGAGGTTTAAGAGTTGAACTGTACCTTGTCCAACAATTTTGCAGTTGTTACTATTGTCGAATGTTACTGAACCATCAGTCATGTCTTTAAGACTGACGAATAGTCCTTTGCCACTTGTCATATGTTTGGAGCAACCACTATCTAGGTACCACTTTGAATAGCTTGAAGCTTTGAAAGCAGTGTGGGCAACCAAACAAGCAACCCTAGGGACCCATTTCATTACAGTTTTGGGTTTAGGAGAATAGTTGGTCTTCTTAAGTTTATAGTTATTATAAGTCCTACCCACTGAGTTAGATTTTAAGAGCTCCTTAAATAAATCAACAATTTTCTTAGCTAAAGGATTACAATTCTGATTTTTATAGTTGATATGGTTGCTTTTAGGTTTTAAAGTCTGAAAAGTTTTAGTATTTTTAGAATTATTTTGATTCAGACTTTTTCTTTTTGAGTTAGAAGACTCCCCTTTAACAAATTTAGGTGGAGTATTTGTATATTTAGGAGGAATACTTTTATCATAGCCCAATCCAGATCGATCACCACATTTTCTGGATCCGGATAAAAGTTTTTCTAATTTTGGATCACTTGGACATACCTCCATGTGTCCTTCAAACTCAAAAGCAAAAAGACTTTAAGTTTTAGTTTTTCATTTTCAGATTTTAAGTTTTTAACTTGGGATGTTTTGAAATCTAAGTCGCACTTAGTTTTTTCAAAGCAATCTAAAATGTGTGTTTTTTCTAAGACTAGATTATCAAAATTTTCTTTTAGTTTTGAAAACTTTTCTTTATGAAGTTTTAGTTTTACAATAATTTTACAACTTTCCTTGTATAGGGCATTATAAGCATCTTGAAGATCTTCATTTTTATAGTCACTATTCAAATTTTCTTCACTGGTTGAATCATAATTATCTGAAAAAGTGAACGTGGTTAGAATCATTAGGGATTTAACATCATTAGCCGATTTGGTTTCAGAAACTTCTAACTCAGAAGAGACTTAAGAGCAAAAAGATTCATCCCATGTAGTCAACATACCTTTCTTTTTAAACTTGTCCTTCTTAGGACATTTGTTTGCTAGATGCCCATATTTATGTCAGTTGTAGCATTGACTGTCTTTTAAAGATTTCTAATTTTTAGATATAGATCTTTTCTTTTCAATAAGTTTTTACAAATCAACTCTCTTTTTAATTTTAAAAATCTTGTAAAACTTTTTAGCTAAAAGAGCCATATCATCTTCAGAAGTTTCTAAATCATAATCATTGTTATTTTCTTAAGAATTTTAGAAGACTTAAGGGCATTGAATTTACCTTTAGGATCTTTAAAGTTTTACTCGTAGGTTTGTAAAGAACCAACCAGTTCTTCTACCCTCATATTATCTATATCATGAAGTTTCTAGATTGTGGTCACTTTTGAATTGAACCATTTAGGTAATGAATGCAGTATGTTTGCATAGACTTTACTTTCTGGGATCCTATCACCAAGACCCCACATAGAGTTGACAATGTCATTCAATCTTGTATAGAAGTCTATGAAAGTTTCATTTTCTTCCATATGTATTTCCTTAAATTTGGTTGTGAGGATTTGGAATTTAGACTTCTTAAAAATTGTTGTACCCTTGTGTGTCATTCCAAAATATCCCGGGCTTGCTTTGCGGTATCACGGGATATAATTGTCGTAAATTCATCCAGTGATAGTGCGCAAGTAATAGCATTTAGAGCCTTTACATTGACACTACTCTCACTTTTTTGAAGAGGGGTCTAAGAAAAATAAGATGTAACTTTTATAGTTTTAGATCCGTCAGTACCAGTTACTTCAGTGGCAGGAGGGGTCCAATTGGTCACTGTGGCTTGCCACACGATATCATCCATGGATTTAAAAAAAATCCTCATTTTGGCTTTCCAATAGGCATAATTGGAGTCATCAAATGAAGGCCTGGTGACTGAAAGGCTATCAAAATTTGACATCTTAAAAAGCTCAGATCGATTAGCTCAGGAAATTAATCCAAATAACAAAAATAAAATTGAACTATTAGGCTTTGATACCACTTGAAAAGGCCGAGCTAAGAGTCCTAGAGGAGGGAAAGGGGGGGGGGGGGGGGGGGGGGGGTGGTGAATAAGACTATGCCAAATTAAAATTTTTAATGTGGAATAAGAAAGAAAGAAATAATGATAACACTTATCAATTCAAATAGCAGAAATGAATAGAAACTTCAATTGTACAAGTATTGAGAGGTTGATACAGATGTTGTTATAAGGACAACCTTACACCAAAAACCAATAGCTTATGGTAGGACAACCTGATTCCTAGAACAGTCTGTATATCAAAATCCCAAACAAATACAGAGGAATAAGAATAAAATAGAAATAAATTTCTATTAATATTACAATATTCACCACAAGTACTGAAAGTAAATTACAATCATTCACCACAAATGCTAAAAAATAAATTACAACATTCACACACTTAACCACATTCAACCATCCACCATAACACCGACAATTATAGTGGTTCACTTGTGTGTACACCAACTGTTAAAAAAATAGCCATAAAACTACTCCACTCCCAATATCTTCACACAGTGGATATTGGCTTTCACTATGAAATAGGTTTTTCAAAAAGGAAAGAGAGATTTTTCTGACACAACCTCAAACAAACCAAAAAGGAAAGAGAGATTTTTCTGGCACAATCTCAAAAAGCAAAAAAGAGATTTATAAAAACATAAATATACTTATCTGGATATTCTCTTTTGATGAAGCCCTGTAGAACCAATTCAGTGTAGATTTCAATGTAGAAGTTCAATGTTCACACTCACTTATGAAAGGGTTTTAAGTTCTAAATGATTTTTTGATTAAATCACCTTGGGCTAGCTTGATTTGATTTTGATCTCAAGAAAGAGAAAAACTTAAATACCTTCTTCAATTAAGATTGGAATAGAGAATTCAAAATCAAATGCAAAAAGCCAAATTAAAGAGAATATTAAATGAACACAATATAGCTTAAGAAGATAATAAACTTATCTCTCAGAGTGGTGTCTTGATTTTTCTTGAATGACTTACTAAACTCTGACATTCGTGCTCTATTTATAGGTGAAAAAAACTGTTCACTCGACTGGCCCAGAGGTCAGCTCGACTGGTCGAAAGACCAACAAGAATTCAAAATTTCAGGCGCGATAAGATAAGATCGATCCTCGACTAGTCGAGTGGGACTAAAAATGGTTGCTGGACTTTGAGTCAAGCTTACTCGACTGGTTGAGCATTGTTCACTTGACTGGTTGAGCAATCTCCATAACTGGTCGAGGATCCAACAGAAAATTTTAAAAATTAGTAACAAACCTTGAACTGGTCGAGGAAATTCTTAGACTAGTCGAGCCAGTACTTGGACTAGTTGAACATAGACTAGGATTAGTAAAAAAAAAAGGCTATAAACTTTTATAATGGCCTAAATTAAGTATGCAGTCAATATGACCTAACTTATGGTCATTCTAGGGTCATTCATGCCTTATAGGTAAAAATTGAACATTGAAACATCGTTTGCTTCAGTTGATAGTTTATCTTGAAGTACTTGAAGCTTGTCATCTTGAAGTACTTTGAAGCTTGTTGTTGTATATTCGAAGATGAGCTTGAACTTGAGACTTTGTAAGTTTCAACTAAGTATATGAGTTTAAGCTTGAGAAGATTACTTGAGCTTGAATTCTTAAGTAATGCACATTGTCTTGATATAGTTAAAACTTGAAAACTTGATCTAGTACTTGAACTTCTTGTTCTTGAACTTCTAGATCTTGTACTTGAGTTGCTTGAACTTAAATTGGAACTGCTTGAACTTGTACTTGAATGTAGGCAAGGATGATATATAGTTGAGCTATACAAGAAACAGATTCCAAGAGGTTTTGGCATTACAAAATTTGACAAATCTAGGACGTAGATAGCATTTACAAGGGTTTTAACCAATGTGAAAGCATTGATTTTAAGAAGACTTTCTCACCAGTATTTAAGAAAGACTCATTCCGCATCATAATGGCTCTTGTGGCTCATATAGATTTAAAGCTACATCAGATAGATGTAAAGATTACATTTCTTAATAAGGATCTAATAGAGAACATATATATGTTGCAACCTAAAGGTTTTACAGTTGATGGTTTAAAACATATGATATAACTAAAGAAATCTATATATGGGTAGAAATAAGCATCACGATAGTGGTACCTGAATTTTCATGTAGTGATTTTCTCATATAGTTTTATATAAAATACTGAAGATGAACGTATCTACATTAAAATTAGTGGGAGTAAGTTTGTCATATTGGTTTTTTATGTTGATGACATTTTGTTAGCTAGCAGTGATGCAACAGTATTACGTGATACCAAGAAATTCTTATATCAAATATTTGAGATGAAGGATCTTGGTGATGCCTCTTATGTGATCGACATTTATATACACCGTGATAGATCACGTGGATGGCTTAGTTTATCACAGAGAGCCTATATTGATAGGGTACTTAAAAGATATGGCATATAAAATTGTGCTCCTAGATAATCGTACATTATAAAGGGAGATAAATTTGGCCAGTTTCGGTGCCCAAAGAATGATTTTGAAAATAATCGAATGAAGCATTTTCCATATGTGTCAGTAATATGGAGCATCATGTATGCTCAAGTCTACACGCGACCAGATATTAGCTTTTTAGTTGAAATGTTAGGCATGTATATATCTAATTCGAGAATGCAGCATTGAATAATTACAAAGAAGGTATTACATTACCTTTAAAGAACAAAGGACTTCGAGCTCACATACAGAAGATTTGATCATTTAGAGTTGGTTGGATACTCAGACATAAATTATATTGTATGCATTGATACAAGAAGTCCACAACAGGCTATATCTTCATGATGGTTGGTGGGGCTGTCTTGAAAAAGCATGAAACAGTCAACAACAGCCTCATCCACCATGGAAGCTGAGTTTATTACTTATCATGAGGCATCTAATAAGACATTATAGTTATAGCATTTCTTATCAGGTTTGCCGATATTGGAGCATATCCCAAAACCATTTAAAATCTTTTGTGATAACTCAATTGTGATTTCATTCTCTAGTAATAAGAATCATTCATCAAGGTTGAGATGTATCGATATCAAGTATCTTGTTTTGAATGAAAGAGTTCATAATCATCTAGTTTTTGTAGAGTTCATCGACACTAAATAGATGCTTGTGGATCCTCTCATTAAAGGTACCCTATCACACCATTTTAGGAGCATTTAACATCTATGAGAGTCATTGATCCCACATATGTATTCAGTTAGTTGAGTGTATTTTACTTTCATAGACATTGAAGAAATCTTATTTGATAAAGTTTTAACAATTTTGATATAAAGTTAATTTCTGCTTCTCTCTATGTGTGTGCAATTTGTTTTAAGTAGAACTAAAGACGTGTCTCGTTGGAGACATTTGAAAGCAACCGGACCTCTTAAGGATAGGCAGATATAATCACCAAGTGTATAATCCTTATACCATATTCCTTAGTTTCCGATCTATGTCATTAAGACTAATAATATTTGTAACCGCGCTTAATCTTACTACCCTTAGATTAAATGTTGTTGTTGAGGTCAAAATCTGGACCAACCTGCACTCAATTCCATGAACTTCAAACGAACCCTGGTCCTGCATAAAGGGGTAAGCAAAGGAGACCCTGGCTCAGCCGGGGGACCCTCCAATGCCTAAGTCAGGCTTGAGAATCTGGGTCTAAGTCGTATGATGTAGAGAGAGTGCGAGATATTGCATGCTTGTAGCAATGAGGTCCCCTAGTATTTATACCTATGGGTAGAGAAGATCATGTTTGTCAATTTCGGCATGATTTACTCAATCATGCAGATACTATAATCATGGAGATATTATTCATAATCTTAAGGTCGTGCGGCATATTGTGTGTTAAGGGCGCATATCCTCGGGTGAGATCTTCAGTCACGTTTGCATTTAGGACCTGGGCTCAGACTCGGTACTCGGAGTAATATGACCTGGGCTCAGTATCATATTTGTTTAAGCCTGTGACTGAGTACTTGTAGTCGAAGTTCATCATCAGATCACTAGGGTCGGAGTTCACTGAATGAAGCTGAGGATGAGGATCGGAGCTCGACTCAGCTATCCTTCTTCAGATGAGGATGAGGGTTCAGATCAGCCAATCAGGGCTATGGTTCGGAGTCGTGATCCATTAGTGTAGAGCTTGTCTCGGCTAGCTTACAGTCGTAGCTTAAGGATCGGATCATACTTGACGAGGTGTTCACATTCTAAGGCCTTATTAACTGATTTGGGTAGCTCAGGCCGACCCTGATTATCCTTGTTCAGATTTCCCCATTACAGAAGCCCCTTACTCTCTTGGTCTGAGTCCAGACTTAGTGAGTAAATACTTGGAAAAATGAAATGACATCTCCACTCCTCTACTCATGATGATGATTGGGATAATCGGGATGCAATCAATGCAACGATTATGCTTTAGATCCCACGTGTTGTACAACAGTTATAAATCTTTGGACCACAGCCTTGGGTGAAGGACACGTGGCGATGGTAACGATTCGCAATCAGCTGAATGAAGGAAATGATGTCACATGCCCATAAGGAGGCGAGAGGCTGCCTGCGCCATGAATAACATTTAATGCTGAGAGGACTCGGGCATGGGAGCGCGATTTTGGTCATATAGCTTCACTCCACTTGTCCCTTGATGCCAGTGTCGAGCAGCCTCAACATTGGGAACTACTATTTGCAATGATGACACTGAGTAATGGGGGGGGGGGGGGCTATATAAACCCCTCCCGTTCTCACTCATTCACTTCTTTTAGGTCTTTCGCTCTCTCACTTCCCATTCATCTTGCTTTTTCCTTTTAAATCGCCCTCTGCCAGAAAAAGGATTTTCTTCACTGGATAAAGGGTTTCTGACCATTGGAGAAGGAATTCTGCTCGGAGAAAGCCACCGGAGTTGGGAAAACCTCTACCGGAAAGTCACCTGCAGCGCTGTGAGTCTTCCACCACTTAAAGACTTTTTCTTTGCATCATGTCAAGCAACTTTGACAAAGTAGAAGTGGTCCAAGGAACTGGTTCAGACTCTGAACCAGAGACCAGTGCCTTAGGACTTAGAGAGTCCGAAGGCCCTTTTGAGGCCATACCCCTTGGCACTTTAGCCCTGACCCAGAAAACCGCGAGTCAGAGGGCCAAAGGCCAATGCAAGAGACAGAAGAGGGCTCTCAAAGATCCCACAGGGTGGTTGAAGGCAGCCCATCAGGAGGCAGGCCGAAGCCGTTGGTTCCTAGGGGCTCGATCCTTGTCGAGTCTCAGATGGCCCAACTCCGTGAAGATTATCAGATTCCTGACTCGGTGCACATCCGAGCCCCTACCCTGATGGACCAAGATGGCCTTCTTGCCGAGGGGGAGATAGCCATCTTCATCAGTGCCCTCCAATGCGGGCTTTAATTACCCATCCATCCATTCATACGTGAGCTGACTGCATGACTTAGAGTGGAGTCGGGTCAGTTGGTCCCGAACGCTTGGAGGACTATTATCTCCACCTTTATTCTTTGGCATTAGATGGAGAGCCAGAGGCTGATGTTGGAAGAGTTTCTATTTTTGTACATGGCCAAGTATGATAGGAATGAGCCGGCCTGGTTCTACCTCTTTGCTAGGCCTCCATACATCCTGGGCCTGGTAACCCTACTCCCTTCTTCCAACAAGGACTGAAAAGGGAAATGGTTCTAGGCCTCAAGGGAATGGGAGGCCCCTGCCTCCAAGTTGGGCGGATTACGAGTTCGGGTCCCCACCAAGTTTGTAAACCCAGGTCAAACACTCCTTTTCATCACACTGTATGCTTGACTTGTCCTTCTGTGTTTTAACTCGAGCTCCGTCTCTACTTATAGCTCAGCTGAAAGGGGCCCTAGACCTCTCCCCTCTCCAAAAGCAGTAGGTTACCTGAGCCAGATTGTTCACCGACGACCAACACGTATGGTTCAAACTCATCACCGGGTAGAACCTAGTGTCATCCAGTTTCTGCAGACTCCAGCCCACTCTCTTTGCTGTGGGTAAGCGGTAAGGGTCCTCGGAGGTTGTTTTTTGACATTCAATAGATTTTACTTAAGTGAACTTCTTTTTTGGATAGGAATGGAGGTAGGTGGCTCGAAGAGGAGGAGGCCGTTCGTGCCACACCCTCTGATGGATGTAGTCCTCTCATCCGAGCCGAGGACGAAGGCGACACCGAAGAAGAGGAAGACTTCCAAACTTGAACCTGCTCTGGCTGCAGTCATGACCTCCTCTACTCCTGGAGCTAAACCTTTTCCGGACGTAGCCATGACCTTTTCGTCCAAAGTCGTGCCCATCATGGGCCCAGCTGAAGCCGTACCTACCATAGCCCCAACTGATGTCATTCCCACCATTGCCTTAACCCCCGCTTTCGAAGCACGAGCCCCAGAGGCCCCTATTGGAGTCAAACCTATCACTATCTTGACACTGTCTGCAGAGGAGCAAGCCCCCGAGGTTCCGCCTTTAGCGGTTGTAAGTCCTCCCAGGGTAGGGAGAGAGGTAGTAGGGGAGACTCCTAGTATGGTTGTCTCCTCACGATTCGTAGCCCACCACGTTGCCATTGAGGTTGAGCTCTTAGCCAGTTGAACCAACGCCCTTGTTGGATATGCCACCACACCAGAGGTGGCTACACAAGACTCTGTAGCCAGTGGAGTCGAAGGAGCTTTCGAGCCCACTCCAGAGACTCTGCCTCCAAGTTATCACATGGTTTTGCTAAACCCATGGGTGGCCAAGCATGTTCCAGAGTCGAAGATAGCTGTCACACTCTCCCGACGGCACATCAACTTCATGAATGATTATACAGTAGTCTGTTACCAGTCGTTACCAATGATGGTGGAGGTGAAGGAGAGGTTGAAGGAAATGGAATGGCTCGAGGTGGAGAAATCCAAGCTTGTGGTGGAGAAGGTAGAGCAAGAGGCGAGTAAGGCCAAGCTTGAGAAGCTGTTGGAGGCTTCTACTACGGAGTGGGTGGAGCTGAGAAGAGCTGCCGAGGAGGGTCGAGTGAGGGAATTAGCACTCCAGGGCGAGGTTAACCAACTCCAAGCTCACTTAGATGTGGCTGACCCCGAAGTTAGGTACCCACGAGAGGCGGTTAGGTGTCTAGAGGTTTCTCTTGAGGATGCGGAAGGTGATGTCTCATGACTGGAGAAAGGCCTCGCAAGCGTGAAGCACGAGGCTACTGAGGGGTTGACTCAGCAGTGAATCATTCTAAAGGTTGTGGCTGCTATGGATCTAAAGAGGCTATGAGCAGAACTCAAGACCCAAGAAGCCTCGTAAGTTGCCACATCTATGGTGATATATAAGGAGTTGGCGGAAAGAGCCAGAGAACTGGACAAGCTATATTTCTTCGGCTATAACACTAGCTTTGACACCTACCTCATTGAGGTTTGAAAGCTTCATCTTACCATCAACCTTGATGCTCTTGCTGGGGACGAGGCTAAGGATGATGAAACGGTGGTGGTTGATGAACTTGAGAATGCCCCTCCTGTCATTGAAGCCATCCTCGATGCTCAGCCCCCCAGCTTGGTGGCTAGTCTCATTGACGAATAAGTTTTTGGATGAATGATGATCTTTTAACTCTTGGTAGAGAGTATATTTACATGTGTTAATTGTTGCGATGATTTTTTGATGTTTAAGAGCCGACCCTTTGATGGGTTAACTATCCATGAATGGTGTACGACAGTCATTTAATAGCTGATAGCCCTTTTAACATACAATGAGCTAACCCCTCAAAGGGATCGGTTCATCTACGAGTTTTTTCTCTACACATGAGAGGACCCGTGTAGATTTTCATGGATTAATGAGCTGACCCCTTCTTTAAGGGATCGGTCCGTTGAGCTCGCCTCTGCATATGAAAGGCAATTCTTTTCGTTTGTAGATAGACCACACAAGTAGACCATGTAGAACAAAACTTTTATTAAAATCCTTAAAAGTCTTAGTGGATCCGAGCTGTACATTTATTGAGGGTCTTAAATGGCTAGTAGCTTTTTCTTCAAGGATAGTAGATCTTCAAGTGCTCAGCATTCCATGGGTGTGGGAGTTGACGTCCTTCGAGGTCTTCCAAATAGTAGGAGCCTGGCTTGGTTGATCTAACCACGTGATAAGGCCCTTCCTAATTTGGTTCGTGTGTCCGGGCCCCCGGCTCTGTCGTATTCTGAAAGATGCAGCAGAGGGCTAGGTCCCCTGGCTGGAACCTCCTCGTTTTAACCCTAAAATTATAGAACCGCATCACTTTTTGATGTCGAACGGCGAATTAGAGTCAGGTGACTTCTCTGGCTTCTTTGAGCAGGTCGAGGTTTGCTATGATCTGCTTGGTGTTCTGATCCTCCTGGTAGCTTCTGACCTGTGTTGTTAAGAGCCCGATCTTGACTGGGACGATCGCCTCTGAGCCATAAGATAACTAAAATGGGGTCTCCCTAGTAGACGACTAAGATATAGTCCTGTAGGCCCAAAGGATGAATGGGAGCTCATCTGCCCAATTGCCTTTCACTTTTTCTAACTTTGTCTTTAGATGGTGCTTAATGACCTTATTTATAGCTTTAACCTGTCCATTGGATTGCAGGTGCCGAGGTGAGGAGCATGCATTTGAGATACCGAGCCCCCTACACATGCTTCAGAATCTGTCGTTATCAAACTATTTCCCATTATAGGAGACAATGGTGCGAGGGATTCCAAATCGACAGATAATATTCTTCCAGATGAAGTCGATCACCTTCTATTCTGTGATCTTTGCCACTGGTTCGGCCTCGGTCCACTTGGTGAAATAGTCAACCTCTACGATAGCGAACTTAACCTATCCTTTCCCTGTGGGTAGAGTTCCGATGATGTCGATCCTCCACTGAGCAAACGGCCATGGTCTGCTCATAGGGGTCATCTCTTCCGCAGGCTGCCTTGGCACAACGGCAAACCTTTGACACTTATCACATCTATGGACGTAGCTCTTGGAGTTTTTTCGAATGGTCGGCCAAAAGTACCCCTATCAGAGTATTTTCAGAGCTAAAGCGCGACCACCAGAGTGATTTTCGCAGATTCCCTCGTGGATCTCTCGAATCATGTAGTCTGCTTCATTGGGTCGGAGGCACTTGAGGTAGGGTTGTGAATGCCCCTTCTTGTATAAGACTCCATCCAAAACTATGTATCATGCAACTCTGATCTTCAGGTGTCGAGCCTCTAGTTTGTCTTAGGGACCTTACCAGTCGTGAGGTAGTTGTAGATTGGTTCCATCCAACTCTGAGTGGTATCCACTGGATTGACCATCTCCTGATCAGTCCGGTTATTGCTCGGACTATCTAGAAATTCCTCAGGGATGATCCAGGGGATCTTTCCTTCAGCAGCCGAGGCTAACCTTGCAAGGGCATCAGCCTAAGTGTTCTCCATTCTCGAAATCTAAGTGATGATACAGTTTCAAAACCTTTCTATCAGCTTCCTAGCCTCAACTAGGTAAGACACCATCTTTGCCTCCTTCGCTTCAAACTCGGTGGAGATATGGCTTACGACGAGTTAGGAATCACACTGCGCCTTGAGAGATTAGACTCCCAAATTGGCTGCTAGTCGGAACCCGGTTAACAAGGCCTCGTATTCTACCTCATTGTTAGAGGCTTTGAAGCTAAGCCTGATCGCATACTGAATGGAGGTTACATCAGGTGTCACTAGGACAATCCCTTCCTCGGTGCACTTAGAGTTTGATGATCCATCCATAAAGTATCCATTTACGCTCCCCATCTGACGCAACATCCTGGATAAGCGGGAGAGCTGGTAAGGTCGCGGGAACTTTCGCTTTGTCTGCGTCTGTCATTTTAGTGTCTGTAGTGATAAACTCTGCTATGAAGTTGGCCATAGCCGGACCCTTAATTGCAATCTTCATATGATATTAGATGTTGAACTCCCCGAGCTCTATCACCCATTTAGTTAGCTGACTGGAGACCTCAGGCTTTTGGAGGACTTTCCTAAGGGGGGAGTCAGTTAGGACGACAATGGTATGGGCCTAAAAGTACGGACACAGCTTCCATGCTGAGAAGAGGCGGGTACCATTGCATTGCTTATGTAATAGACGGGGTCCTGCTTGCCCCCTACTTCCCTGACGAGTGCAGAACTGATGGCCGAGGTAGAGACCACCAGATATAGGAATAGGGGTTCACCCTCTTCCAGCTTGGATAACAGGGGAGGTGAGCCCAAGTATTGTTTTAACTACTGGAAGGCTTGCTCACACTTCGAGGTCTGACCCTTCAACTGCTGGAAGAAGGGAATGCACTTATCGGTGGCTCAGGATATAAATCAACCGAGCATTGCTACTTGACCAGTAAGGCATTAAATTTCCTTCGTAGTTCGAGGTGAGCTCATGTCGAGTAACGCCTTAATCTTCTTGGGATTCACCTCGATGCCCCTCTAGATGACTTGAAAACTAAGGAACTAGCCCGAACCGATTCCAAATGCACACTTGGCGGGATCCAGCTTCATACGGTACTCTTAGAGGAATGAGAAGGTCTCTCCGAGGTTCACAATGTGGTTAGACGCCCTGATGCTCTTCACCAGCATGTCGTTGACATAGACTTCCATAGCCCAACCAATCCGCTTAGCAAACATCTAATTTACTAACCTCTAATATGTCTCTCCAGTGTTTTCAGGCTAAAGGGCATGCCCGGTACCAGTAAAGACCCTTATCCGTGACAAAGGTCGTCTTCTGCCTGTCTGAAGGATGCATAACGATCTGATTATACCTGGAGTAGCCATCAAGGAATGAGAGTTGTTCATGCCTAGCAGTGCTGTCCACTAGCTGATCAATTCGAGGCTGAGGGAAGCTGTCCTTGGAGCAAGCCTTGTTAAGGTCCAAATAGTCTATACAGACCCGCCACTTCCTATTGGCTTTCTTCACGAGAACCACGTTAGCAATCCAGTTGGGATAATGTACCTCCTTAATGAATCCAACGCTGAGAAGTTTTGACACTTCATCTACTATGGCTGAGTACCTCTTGGCGTCAAACACTCTTCTCTTCTGTTTCATTGGCTTGTGATCCGGATCTACATTCAGCCTGTGAACCATAACATCGGGGGAGATCCCTAACATATCTTCATGCAACAATGCGAAGACATCTTTGTATTGCTATAAGAAAGCCAACATCTGAGACTGATGCTCAGAATTCTGTGATGATTCGAGCAAGACCGTTCTGATCGGGTCGACTTCCTCGAGTGTGACGGTCACTAATTCTTTCATGGAGGAGTCTTCTGCAGGAGCTCTAGGGTCGAAGACGTTAATAGTGAGGGTCTACTTCACTGAACCCTTTCTTATGGTTATTGTGTAACACCTCTAAGCTTCATGCTGATCCCCTCAGAGATATCTGACCCCTCCCTCAGTGGAAAACTTCATCATCAGGTGATAAGTGAACACGACCTCCCGCATCACGTTAAGGAAGATCGGCCTAGAATTACGTTGTGCATCGATGGTACATTCACAACTAGAAAGTCCACCAGGAGTTTGACTTGGTGTTGCCCTTCCCCTGTTATTATAGGGAGGGAAATGGCCCCGTTGGAGATCACCTTATCCCTATAAAAATCGTGTAGGGGAGTCTTCATAGGTCGGAGGCACGACTCGTCAATACCCATCCTTTCGAATGCCTCGGAGTAGATGATGTCGGTTGAGCTCCCGGTATCAACCAAGATGCGGTAAAGTTTGTGGTTAATTATAGTCATAGTCACCACGAGAGCATTATCATGCGGATGTTGATTCCACATGCATCATCCTCTGTAAAGGTCAGACTACAAGGGCCCACTCGAAATTCTTTCCTCGGACTTTCAGTAAAGTGGACGTAATGTTCGGGGTTCGAGCTCCGAGAGTAAGCTTTATGAGCCCTATTCGAGTCACCTCCACTAGATGAACTGCCATAGATGGTTCGAATCTTAGCAGGTTCTTCCGCAGTTTTGCTTGGCCGTTCTTCTTTTCGGCCTGACTTCTCTTCCTTGATGTATCATCGTAGATGACCTCTATGAATTAGAGTCTCGATCTCATCCTTGAGATTCATGCAGTCACTCGTATTGTGACCGTAGTTACGATGAAAACGACAGTACTTATGCTTATCCCGTTGTTCTGTGTCGGTCTTCATACGAACTGACCAGTGCAGGAGTTTCTGATATCTGATGTCTAACAGGATTTTCTCAAGAGATGTGTTGAGGGGGTGTAGGAGCCAAACTTGCTTTCAGGTTTCCTGCTTGGTTGGTGCTCGCGATTGGCTCGATTGTCAGGCCTCTTGCTAGATGACTGAGGCTCTTCATTCCTCGGTCACTTCTCCTTGGACAAGTGCTCAACTACTTGGACGTTCCTGCGGGAGTTAGAGAACTCCTCGACATTGGTGTATTTCTGAGCTTTACTGGTGAGCTCAGCTAAGGTGGTCGGTGGATTCTTCCTAATCGAGAAGGTGAACTTCCCCTCTCTTAGCTCTTTAAACATGGCCGAGAGTGCCATTTTGTCATCGTAGTCTTCCACTAACAACGTCTCTTCATTGAAGCGAGCAATAAAGTCCTTAAGCGAATCCTTGTTCCCCTGCTTGACCGTAAACCGATGGTTAGTCGGCTTCTAACTCTTCTTACTAGAGATGAACTGGGTAAGGAACAATCTACTAAGCTTTGCGAAGGAACCGATTGTCTTCGGCTTAAGCTGTCGATACTAACTCCGAGCATACTTGGAGAGGGTTATCAAGAAAGCTCTGCATATCATTGCATCCATGGCTGACTGGATCTGCATCCATGAATGGTAGGACTCTACATGCTCCGACGGGTCTCCAGACCTAGAGAATTGGATGACGGGAGGTATCCTGAACCTCAACGACATCACCTCATCCATTATTTCGGGGGTGAAGGGAGGCTCGATCTCTTCCATCACTACCTGGATTGCAGTTTGGACGGATGTAGACTGTTGATTCTTCTAAAAAGTCTAAATTGATCGCAGAGTTTTTTAAGTTAAGCTTCTCAAGGATTCTGATTCTCAGCCACTGTCTCTTGGGGTGCATCTGTCACCTTGGGTACTCTGCCTTGTCTTCTCCTCTCCAGCCGATGGCGGAGGTCGGTGGGGGCCAGAGCTGAAGTGACAGACACATAGGATGGCTCTGCATCCCGAACAGGTTCCGGGACTTTGGCGAACCGATTTTGGGACACTGCATTGTGTGCAGGGTCGGGAGCTCGTGTAGACTGTGCCTGGGACCTTCTGTCCTAGGAACTGACTTGCTGTGGTCGTTCCTCAGGCACCGGAGTGGCTTCCACAATATTAAGAAGCAGCTATTGGTTTTGTTGCACCTTCATTCGGCTGATTTCATCCTTTAGCATTTGGACTTCATTTTGCAGTGCCTTATACCTTCCTCCTCGGCTCCGAGTCTGTTTGGATGGCCCTATTGGAGCCAATTGGTATGCTGCAACAAAGAAGACTGATTTTATCCACTAGGTTCGTGCTCCACTGCTGTCACCTTTTTCTTTCCTCTTGCCATATTTGATAAAACTTCCTAGCTTTTTGTTTGCGCTTCCCACAGACGGTGTCAAAAAATGTTGAGGTCAAAATCTGGACCACCCTCCACTCAATGCCACGAACTTCAAACGAACCCTGGTCCTGCACAAAGGGATAAACAAAGGAGACCCTAGCTTAGTCAGGGGTCCCTCCGATGCCTAAGCCAGGCTTGGGAATCTGGGTCTAAATTGTATGATGTAGAGAGAAGGTGCGAGATATTGCATACCTGTAACAATGAGGTCCCCTGGTATTTATACCTGTGGGTAGAGAAGATCACGTCCATCAATTTCAGCATGATTTACTCAATCATGCAGATACTATAATCGTGGAGATATTATTTGTAATCTTAGGGTCGTGCGACATATCGTGTCTTAAGGGCGCATATCCTCGGGCGAGATCTTCGGTCACGTCCGCATTTAAGATAGTGCCTAGACTTGGTACTCGGAGTAATATGACCCGGGCTCAGCCTCATATTTGTTTAAGCCCGTGACTGAGTACTTGTAGTCGGAGTTCGTCATCAGATCACTAGGGTCGGAGTTTGCTGAATGAAGCTGAGGACAAGGATCGGAGCTTGGCTCAGCCATCCTTCTTTGGATGAGGATGAGGGTTCGGATCGCCTAATTAGGGCTGCAGTTCGGAGTCATGATCCATTAGTGGAAAGCTTGTCTTGGCCAGCTTACAGTCGTAGCTTAGGGATCGGCTCATACTGGATGTGGTGTTCTCATTCTGAGGTCTTATTAACTGATTTAGGTAGCTTAAGCCAACCCTAATTCTCTTTGTTCAGATTTCCCCATAATAGTTGTGATGTCTACCATGATCCGATATTAGTAGTCCTAATGGACTAGATTGTAATAACACTGCCCATATTATTCAACAATTATATTAGCTAACCATTTAGATGTTTCTTCAAAATTAATGCATGTTTTCAAAGATTAATCATTGACATTGATCAATGTGTCCCAAGTGGGAGAATGTAAGAATTTTAAAAGGTGGGCCTTATTGAACATCGGTTTGGATTACCCTAAAAGTTGGATAGTGTGATCAGGAATACTAGTGGACCATACTTAATTGTAATTCATCTTAAAATTGTGTAAAGGGTGGTGCGCTACAACTACACACACAGTGTTCAAGTTGGACAAGGATTACCAAATTTGTGTGGAGCTTGTAGAGAGAGGAGTTTCAATGAGTTCTAAACTCCTCAACCCTCTAAAATATATAAATAGAGTTGGGTCCCCAAACCTTCATACGACCCAAGCTTTTCATCCCATCACGATGCTTCTATAAGGGTGTAAGGTGTGGAAGATTCCGACCATCTTCTAATGCTATGACTTCTCAATCAAGTACACCTCTCAATTAGCTTACTTGATGCATAATTGGGTCCGTTTCAATTCCGCATTAGGTTTCCTTGTATGTGTTAACTTATAAACAGGGTAGATCTCAAATAACATCATGGTAGGCCTAGGAAGGTTTCAATGGTGGATGTCACTATTCCCACTATTATCTGTGGTGGGGTCTACTTGAACTTTTTATTTGCCTCAATTCTTTGGTTCATGCCCTAAAATGATCTCTCCAAATGAATAGATGGTGTGGATACAACACACACGTTGTAGTGGGGCCCACATAACGTGGTGACGTCACTTCAATAGCGAGACTTGCTATTGTTGGGTTCCGTAGCTAATTTGGGCCTGGTATTTTAAGTACTCTCTTTCGTATTTATTTGGAAATTAAATGCACTAAAATTGATTGGACCTTTGGTACAAGTCCAACCGATTTGAATTGAGTGTGCTCCAGTTTTAAAATATCGAAGTTATCCCTTACCCTGACCTTTGCCTAACATTCTAATCTGTTTTCCTTTTTCACGTGCATGCATAGACCAACACATTGAAGTGCCAGCCTATATGTGCATTGTGAATCACGTTTGTGAAACCTAATCTATACATTATGTAGGAAATATTTTTTAGATATATCTTTCTAAAGTTCAAGGCAATATGTCTATTCAAGTGTTCCACAACGTGCAAAATAGATTAATGGTTAAAATATTCATTCAAAGGCAATCATCTTTTATTGATTTGATTTGGCCCACCTATGGTGTAAAATAATTTGATCCATCTTGATATGCGTTGGCCCAACAGATGGAAAAGACGGATCTTACACATGTCACAGGCTGACATGTATAGCCACATGTCACTACAATAAAAGTAGGATTAGGCGACATTGTATTTGGGTAATTAGCGGCACTAATTAAAGGGAGGCGTTGGTTTGCGATGGGGTATAAATACTGTACAAAAATCCCTAAGCCTCTTTTGCTTCCCTCTCCCGACTCTCTCTCTCCCCACCCCCGCGCCTCTCTCTCCATCTGCCTCTCTCCCTCTCCCGATCTCTCTCTCTCTCTCTCCATCTGCCTCTCTCCATCTCCCTATCTCTCTCTCTCTCTCTCTCTTTCTCGCTCTCTCTCTCTCTCTATCTCTCTCTCTCTCTCTCTCTCTCTCTCTCTCTCCCTCACTTGCATATCTCCAGATCTCGCGCCTCTCTCCATCTGCCTATCTCGCACTCTCTCTCCCTCTCCCTCTCCCGATCTCTCTCTCTCTCTCTCTATCTCTCTCTCTCTCTCTCTCTCTCTTTTCCTCACTTGCATCATCTCCAGATCTGGTGCGGCCAACAGCCCCTGCCCTTCATCTCTTCTCCGGTCAGGTTCTCATTTCTCTCAAATAGATATTTAGGTTTTTTATTTTTAGATATGTAAATCCACAGATTATCAGAGGATACAATATTGGAATTAGGAATTTCCTAAACTCTGTAATGGGAAAAGGATTAGAGCTTTCCTAAAAAATCACTTTTATGGTTTATTAGTTTGATTTTCTTGTGTACTTCTCATTATCCATATGTCCATGGCTCAACATCATCTGTTAGTGGTTCAAATTCCGATCAGTGGTTTGATTTTCATAAATCTATTAGGCCCTTGCTGTCTACAACAAAGAAACTCCCGACCAATGGCAGAATGTGGCAACCATGGTTGGAGGAAGAAGCATTGACGAGATCTGCATTGAATCTGATAAAGTCCCGCTCCCCAACTACGTAATGTCGGCAGATCGGAGACGTGAACCAGTTCAGGATAGCAGCCAGTGGACTGAGAAGGAACAAAGGTAATTTTTTAATTTTATTTACAATTATGAACAATTAGTTCTCTGTTTCTACAAGGGGTTCTGCTCTATTTAGCAGATTTGATAATCTGTCAGACATATCTACCAACTAATATTGGGATTTTTTAACTTGGTGTTGGTTTCTTTGGTACTTTGGTTGAATTAGGCATATGATAGATAGGGAGCCATTATACTATCCTTAGATTTTTAGGTTGAATGAGTAGCCCCCATGGTTTGCAAATAAACTTCACAGCTTTTGAAGATAATTTGAATGGATGTACGGTGAATTAACCATCTAGAATTCTCCGTGTCTACCACTGCATGTCTATGGATAATGGTGACACACGATTTACTATGGAGAGTTAGTTATGATTTCTACCATATTAGTCAGAGCTCAAAATTCAAGAAATCTCACTTTTCCACTGACAAGCTAACAGGTATAACAGAAATCTCAAATGTGGCATACAAGTTGATTGAAGCAAATACAAGTCTATATTATACCCCAGTATGAGCCTGGGCTCTTGAACCTAAATAGTCAAACAAGCAGCAGTTGCGAAAGCTAAGAAAATGTAATGAATATTACTCTCTGAAGTATTAGACTCCTTATGCACCATGACAATTAAGGCCTAATTGAGGTCCTATTGTGCCTAAGTTCTATGCCAAAACTGAAAAAATACAATAAAGTTGCAATGCAGCAACCTTAGACAATGTTATCTCAAGAACATCCCACAAACTAGAGATGTAAGGTTTATCAATAGTGGTTTGATGACAAAGAGAGACAAGATGACATCTACGAGGTTAGACAACTACTTTCATGAAAAGGTTGATATAAGTGACTGAAAGGCACGTTTCTCTTGTAAGCAGCAAAGCAGATGCAAGTTGAGGTGGTGTGGAAATTTGTACTCCAAGATACAGGAGTAGGAAAAAATAGGGAAATCCCAAGACATGCATATGGGTACAACAGTCTGAGACTAAAGATGGAAAATGGCAGGTGCATGTCAGGTCTTCATGCAACTAGGCAGTGCATGAGAGAGGAGTTACTTGATAAGCTGGGAAAGCATGAGAGTCATACACATGTACTCACCCATCGTACACATGCCACACGTGTAACCAAATCCAAACTGCCCAAATCCTGGGAGCAACTGTGGATCAATTATAGCCTGACAATCAGATTCATAGGACAATCCTAACTGTTTAATGGGCGTTTGTTTGTTGAATTTGGCCAATTGATTTTTATTTTTATTTTTAAAAAAACTGCCCACTAGATGTCCACCTGTCAGCTAGTTACAATCATACCTTAGTGATATTTGGGATATAATATAACCCCTCCATAGTAAGGCTGACGATTTGGATGGTTTCGTATGAGATACGTGTATGCCATGTGTACAATTTATGTGCGCATGCAATCAACGTACTCTGCCAGGTCAAGCAAAAGGCCCCTACAGCAATAGGATTTAATTTGTTAATAGGCTGGAGTAGATTATATTCATGGTTGTCTATATTAGCTACCTTATAAACCTATTTAGATAGGATTTAATTTGTTAGATTATATATATAATGTGGCACTTTCACCTCTATACATGGTTATGTTGGACAAAACAACACTTGCTATCAACCGTCTGTTATATGCCCTTTTTGTGGCATTACAACATTCATCTAGTAGGTATGTAAACCATAATATACTGATTCCTATATATGCATGCTTTACAATTGACCTTGCTATAAACTAGAAATGAGACAATACTATATAAACTAGAAAATCAACATCTCAGCTACAAATTCCAGCTACAAATTCCTGAATCTATGGCTTTGATTTCAACAATCATGTTAAGAGCCTAACTTGATGAAGAGGTAATTGTATTGGAAATGATAAAAATCTCAACAGCTATCTAAAGAGGTAATTAACTTGACATGTTAAGAGCCTAGCTTGATGAAGTTTTTATTGCACAAAAGTGATGGCATTTGTCAACTGGTTTTCTTCCATGTTATTTTGGTTATTGGTTATGTTACGCTCCCTGTGTTCTCAGTTTCTGATTTGTAAATTACTATCATCATTATTGTTACTATTATTTAGTTGGTAAGTAGGTTTGAACTTTGCCCCCCACTTTATGTACTGGAGTGTTGAAAATGCATCAGTTCATGATGACCTTGAACTGATGGAGTCCCATGATTCTTATGTTTGTTTTAGTATGGTTTCACTTACACTTAAGCTTGTCAAACTACAGTTGCACTGCTCGATGAAAAATGGGAAACAGATCACAAAAATTCTCATTTTGCTCTTTCCACAAGTAAGAGTTTATCTTGCATTAAAATAGCTGATCATCTTTTTGTTTGCATGTATCTTTCTGCATGCATATGTACATGCATATCCTCATACTATATACAGAGGTGTACATGTACATGTTGCACATGCATGCATATGTGTTTGCATATTTTCCCTTATGACTAATAGCTTTTTTTCTATCATAACTTCAAACATGGCACATTTGCTTAATATCATGCATACATTAGTAGGTTGAAAGTTTCAATAAGCTACAGATCAAAATGGGCATTCTTTTCTTGAATTCGATTGAGTTTGTATTTTTCCACTTCTTTTTCTGAACTTTGTTTTTTTTCAATTTATATTTATATATATGTTTTTTGGAATTGTCTGAGAATTAAGGGTTGATGTTTGATATTCCAGTTTTAAAAGACTAAGATTGTTAAATTGATTGTGGATTGATGTTATGGTTAACCTATTTTTAAATTTTCTTTATCGATTAAATGGGATGCTTTATGAATACATTTTCTGCTACTTTTTCCCTAAAGAAAATCAAGAAATTTGCCAGGTATTATTCATCAATCTCTTCCATAAATAATTTACGTTACTTAAGTTATATTTTTGTCCCTTCATATGCTTTCCTGGAGGCCCAACTTGTAACTCCTCAGAACCCGCTCTGTCGTAAGATATTACGGTGTATAACGGTTCCCAGCAGGTTAATTTGCAAGTTATTATATAGAGTTGGTTGGATGTCTTTTATTTTTGTAAATACTGTTAATAGTTAGCTGGATGATGAATAATACTTGTGATTGTGAATGAAAATAAACAACTTATATATATATATATATATATATATATATATATATATATATATATATATATATATATATATATATATATATATATCTATATATGTATGTATGTTATCCTTGGAAGATTTATTTTTTAAGGGGATATGATATTCTTGCAGCTTATGGTATGGTGCCCCAATATTGCTCGTATGTTACTAGTATGTAGTAGATATTACTAGGTTAATTTATCAAAATAAAATTCATTTATTTAGTTTAAAATTCATTCTGTTATTATTTAGCTAGATGATGAATACCAATTTTGATTAATTATGTAATTGTTTAAGTATAGGACAATCAGTTGCCCATTTGAGAATTTTTATATAGCCAAGCATAAATATAGTGTGCTTTTGGAGGCATAGAAATTTTCAAATTGTCCCACATTTGAACAATTCAAGGATGGATAGATTAGAATGCTTTTGGTTACCTGATTTAAATGCACATGCTAGTTCTGTGTTGTATCTATCCTTTTCTCTCTGGTTACGTTTCTTATATTTATATCTAATGTCAAATATCCTCACATTATGTGGATACTTGACATGAGAATCAAATGCAAGATCAACGTATTCGGAGAGGCATGGGGAGATGCTGCCAGAATTTCGGTGTGGGCATTTAAATGGGAACATGAAAGTATTACAATCTATCCAGTCTTGGATGGGAGACTGATTTAGTTAGTCAGTTAAAAATACCATTAGAGATTCTATTAGATGCCTAAATCGTCGTTGCTTGTGGGGTGAGTAATAATGGTGCTTGTTTCATTATAATTTGTCTCTTTAGTACTCTTCCTTAAATTTCTCTTAAACCCATTGTAGTTTCTCTCCTAGGAAGCTTTGTCGAGCTCACGTTGCATTTTAACTAACTTGTCGAAGTAGTCGAGGAACATAGTGATGGATAAGAGTTAGATTCATTTGTCAAGGTATCTCAGTAATTTCTCCTTCTAGTTGTTGTTGCCCAATGGTTAAGATGCATCATTTGATATGTCCTCCAATTGCATTGAATGATTTAGGGTAAGCAATGCATACTTAAGTGGAGCTACAGAATTCCTAGACTTTAAATTTACAAATGTAAGTGATAGAGGGAGGATCCTATGTCCATGTAAGAACTGCAATAACAACTTCTGGGTATCTCGACAAGAAGCATACGATCATATTGTGTGTGACGGATTTAATACGAGTTATACTCATTAGCATTTTCATGGAGAATCCACATCTTCTTCTATGCCTAATCTGTATCCAAATGATAATATACACGAATTGTTACACAATGCATTCAATTTTTCGGGCCCGGATGATCAAGAGAGTGACGCAACATATAGACCTACATAGGGGCTTAATACCGAAGCACACCAATTTTTTAAATTAGTAGAAGACTCCGATAAGGAATTGTACCCAGGCTGCAAGAAGTTTAGTAAGCTCTCTTTCGTTATTTGACTATATCACATAAAGTGCCTTGGTGAATGAAGCGACAAGTCATTCACGATGTTACTTGAATTGCTAAAGGATGCACTTCCCGAAGGTGAAACCTTACCAAGGTCTTTCTATGAGACTAAGAAGATTATTGGAGACTTGGGCCTAAAATACAATAAAATTGATGCTTGTCCCAATGATTGTATGTTATATTGGAAGGAGGCTGTCAACGAGCAATCATGTGGTATATGTGTGCTTCTAGATGGAAAACATTTGAACATCAATCAGATGAAGAGGCAACTTCTTCGACTGCCAAAGAGAGAAAAATTTCAGCCAAAATATTACACCATTTTCCTTTGAAACCAAGGCTCCAGAGGTTGTACATGTCATCTAAAACAACGACTTCTATGAAATGGCATTACGAGTGTGGCACTGAAGATGGAATGTTAAGGCATCCAGCTGACTCCCCGGCGTGGAAAACTTTTGACCACTACCATCCGACCTTTTCATCAGATAGTCACAATATTAGACTTAGGTTAGCAGCTAACAGTTTCAATCCATTTAAGACAATGAGTATTGCTCATAGCACATGGATGGTTATTCTGATACTATATAACTTGCCACCATGGATGTGCATGAAGCAATCTTATTTCATGATTTCCTTGCTTATTCCTAGTCCTTCTGGACCTGGTAATGATATTGACGTATATTTACAACCTTTAATAGATGAGCTGAAAGAATTGTAGGAGGTTGGCATAGACACTTATGATGCCTCAAGCAATGAAATATTTCGAATGCGTGCAGCAATGTTGTGGACTATCAGTGACTTTCCTGCATATGCGAACTTATTTGGATGGAGCACTAAAGGACGCCTTGCTTGTCCTTGCTGTAACAAGGACACTTCATCTAAATACTTGAAGCATGGTCGAAAGTTTTGTTATATGGGCCATCATCGATTCTGGGAACTTGATTATAGATTTAGAACTAATAGCAGATCTTTTGATGGTACAAAAGAATTTAGTGAGGCACCAACTTTGCTATCTAGGTCTGATGTGTTAGATCAATTACAAGGAATTAGCGTCACATTTGGGAAGAAGACTCCTAAAAATTATGGGCACAAGAGAAAATGAGAGGATAATGCGAAAGATCGATATAATTGGAAGAAGCAGAGTATCTTTTTCGATTTTCCGTATTGGGAGCATAATTTGTTACGGCATAATCTAGATGTGATGCAATGTGATCGGGACACTGTTGAAAAGAATGTGTGTGACAATGTGATCGGGACACTGTTGAACATTGAAGGAAAAATAAAGGACAGTTTAAAGACATGTCTCGACATGCAAGATATGAGTATAAGACAAACATTGCACCCAAGGCAACTTTCATCGAACAAAACATATTTGCCACCTGCATGCTTTACCATGTCATCTAGTGAGAAAGATAATTTTTGCAAAGTTTTGAAGCGAGTGAAAGTTCCAGATGGTTATTCAACCAATATTTCACGATGTGTGCATCTCAAAGAGCGTAAAATTTTAGGGCTCAAGAGCCATGACTGTCATGTTATGATGCAGCAATTACTTCCGGTAGCGATACGAACAATATTGCCTAAGTGCGTGAGCTCAGTCTTGCTTGAATTGTGCAATTTCTTTAGGAAATTGTGTTCCAAAGTTGGCTAAGTAAAAGATTTTGATGGGTTGGAATCTCGAATTTCGGAAGATAATGATTGATATTGATTTATCATTTGCAGAAACACTCGATGAATAAGGGGAAGAGCACGAGTTGCACTAGTGCTGGGGTAATTCCTTATATCAAGTGAATAGTTCTTTTATTATATTTTGATGTTATTGTGTTCTTAATTATATGTAGCATATGGATGAGTGTTTATTCAATACAATGCAGTTTGTCTAATAGTGAATTTTATTTTGTAGGATGTGACTAGAGTTCTTCTTACAAGTATCGTCAAACCCGGGGTTACTATTCTAAAGGAATTGTTTTGAGCAAGGATCCACTCACAAAAGTAAGGGGTACGAACTTGGAATTGGTTTTTGGAAAGTATTAATTCATGTGGCAATAGTATGGGAGGAGGTTTTGATAAGACCTTATGGACGATATAAAACAATTGGGGATGCTATTGGAACGAGTATTGTTTGGCCCTCTAGTATGTGTAAGGTCAGATTTTTTTTTTCCATATACAGTAGAATTTCTTATACAAGAATACGAGTACTAATTAATTTCTTTTTATTGTTTTGTTTTGCAGGCTTAAGGAGAGATGGATTGAGCTAAATGAAAGGATCTCTTTCTCTCTTGTAAATATTTTATGTTTTGTGCATGGGTTTAGGACTGATGTGTGATTGGTTTTGGATAGAAAGTATTTAACTCTCATTTTAGAATTTGGATAGACTTAAGATCCAATGCATATGATAGGTTAGGTAACTAAATCAACAAGTTTGCCAACATGATTTACTCTTGTTCTTATCAATTTTCTTTATAACTCAATGCAACTCTTGTTCTTTCCATGTTTCCTGACAACATTAATAGGAGGGCATTTACCTTTTTTAGCGTGTTTTTTGAGGTAGTATTAGATGATGGAAGCCAAGCGAAGGAGAACAACTACATTTATGTAAGTATTATAAGTCTTAAGCTCCATTTGGTCATCACATCAATCTTTATGAATATAATTTTTTATCAAACCAAATAGATCTTAAGCCCCTTTTTTAACTCCGCCAATGCAACTACTTGCATTGCCGGTCCCAAGCCCGGGTAAAGGAGGAGGGAGAAAGGCTTGAGCATCAAGGTGAGTTGTATCATTTTCTTTTATATTTCTTTAACGCAGCAATGCTATGTTGAAATTTTCAGCATGCATGTGTGCAGGAGTAAGCAGTTCATCAGGTGTGCCCCATGGCTAACACTCCTTGGCCAAAAGTTGGGCTGTCTCACTCATTTACTGGGTCACATATTATGATAATGTGGATGGCTAGAACAAATGGATCAACAGTATACATTTAAAATATGTGTGAGGCAAACCTTATGAGCAGACCAGTTTGATTTTTAGACCAGGTTATGTTCATGGTGAGCTTCTTGATGAACAGCCTGATTCTTGTGAAGGTGTGCGTTGCTTACATGTATGCTGCAACGAGTATTCACCACTTTTTTCCTGTGAATATTCTTTGCATATCTGTTGTCATAAAATGGTTGATATAGTTGCATGCATTGATATGCTCAGCTGATACGAGGTTTACTTTAGGTTCTATTTTGATAGATATAATTGCTTTGTTTACAGGTCAGGATGATCCAGACACATTCCGTAGAGCTTTAGCAGCTCATTTGAGGCCTATGCTGCTAACTTCATGGAAGGAGAGAAGAAATGCATTGTTTATGGAGAATTCTGAGAGGAGGCGGCATTTGCTTGATAATCTGTAGAAGAAGCTAGATGAGGTTAGTTTCTCATTGTTGTTATGTTTTGCATCTCCATATCTTTCCTCCTATATTCACTTTTTTTTTTTCCTGTTTCCATTATTTATGGTATAATGCCTTTTCAAGGAATTATATGGGCCTGAAATGTTTATGTCTCGATGCACCTGAAATGCTTGTAGCATTTCCACTTGTTTTGTTTACTGAAATGATCCTTTACATTTTTTAAAGCAGGTGAAGGATTGGGTGTTATTGAGGAAAAAAAAGGTGATTCTGCAACATACTGGAACTAGATCTGTTTGTTTCCCCATTTGCAGCAAATGGCATCAGCTAATGTCTATGTGAGTGAGTTCACCCTTATATAAGATGTGAAAAAACATAAATCACTCATGCTTTCCTGTCAGCCTGCTTGGATGTATGCAATTTTGTGTAGTCTTTCTTCTGTATGTAATTGAATAATAATGTTGATTTTCAGCTACAAGGACCGATTTCTTGCTGCTTTGCTAGCACTTCGTCTAGCAAGTGCTGACTTCAGTCGGCCTATTTTCATAGCCGCTACATTCTACTTGTGTACAAAAAGACACAAGGTAGCTAATCATTGAAATCCTTTCTTCTCTTTCCATTTCAACCTACCTGATTTTTTAAAATGTTTCTTACACTTCAATGTTTACTTGTTTTGCAGTTTAAAGTAGACAAGATTAAGCTTATTGAGCTCTGTGGCACATCAGAATCTGAATTTACTAGTGTAAGACATGCTCCTGTTAGCATTATCTTTATTTCTATTTTGTAGCATTTTTTTATTGGACTTCCGAATCATGGTTGCAGGTTTCAACTTCTATGAAGGACCTATGCTTTGAGGTTTTTGGTATTATAAAGGAAAAGAAAGACCTGAAAGATATGAAAGGGTGCACTAAGGTACATGTTTCTATTGACATTTTACTAGGCCAATCTCCCTGTTCTTCCCCTACACTTCCCACCTGTTCCTGTAAACTCATTTTCTTTACAAATGAATGGTTTGCATACCTTTGAGATAGGTTTCTAATCTAATTTTTGGATTGGTAATCAGAACTATTAGATGCATTACCTGGCAAAAGGAAGTATGAGGATGATGGTGATGTATCTGAGGACTTGATAGACAATGAAGATGGACTTGAGGTGGGCATGCCCCTATAAGATTGCTATGTTATGCTATCCCTAGATGGATGATGCATTTACTCATGCTAGTTTGAAAGATTTGATATATATGCATGTGCATTTATGCACAAACATATCTGCTTTTGTGCATCAAAGAATGTGACTATAGAGTTAATTTGCATGGGATCTCACCTAACATGTGCCTTAGATAAGCAGAATTGGCATGATTGGCAGGGTGAGGAAAGGGAAATGGGCCATCCATGAGAGATTGGGAAAATCGAGGATCAGGGCTCTTTCTATCCCTGCCTTGTTTTGTCTCTTACCTTTTGTCTAAGATACAAATTAGAGAAAGAGATGGAGCCCACCTTCTATTTTCTCCAGCATGTAGTGAAGATGAGTGAAATCAATGCTAAACTGTGTCCATCCAAGAACCTAAAGGACAATAGCATATGGGTGGGGCAGGGAAATGGACGTCATGTGTGTTCACATACACTATCTATCACAAAAATCTGGTCCGGGGCCTTCTCAAACCAAAGAAGACTACACTTGAAAAGTCCCTCAACTGGAAAACAAATCGGCCCATCTGAAAAGCTCAAACCACCAACTACAATTCTACAAACCCCCCATCTCTCTCATTCATAACTCAGAACCCATGGGAAAGGGACAGAACCCATGTGGGGTCCACTGTAGATATAGGTTGTAGTCTAAAAATCAGATTGGTTCAACAATCTTAACCTTGATTTGTGGAAACTTATTTGTTGAAAAGTTGGATTTTTTAATTTTTATTTTTCAATTTTAACCATTTGATACTTCTCCACCAATTGGATACTTTGGTAATCAATTCAAGGTAATTTTTGGATTATGATGCATCTAAGTTGGTGCTGATAGATTAATTTGAGTTACTTGTATGCCACATATATCAACCATCACATCTTTCCAAAGTTATTATGCCTGAAAGCTACCTCTGCAGAAATACTTTACAGGTAAATATATCCCTTGAATTTGTGGATGATGTGATTATGACAATATATCTCATGATTTACATGATAAGCCTATATTTTCCTCATAAAATGAGCTTATGGTCCAATTTGACAAATTGTTTTTTATTATTTTTTCTGTGTAATTTTATGTTCATGCTACTTCTATCAGCTACATGAATACAGAATGGATCCTTATCCATTTGTCTTAACAATAGTGAGAGCCTACTTCATTCATTATGGATGCTCGCCGAAGTTTCCACATCTAGTTTCCAAAGGGGTTGAGGAAAGTGAACTCTCTGATGCAAGCTCAATAAATTTGAAAGAAGATGGATCTTCACCATCCCTAACTCTGATCAGAAAGCAGGTATATATGCTATACCAACTCATAAATTCACCAGTTAAATGGTTAGTCTTATTTAAATATAAGGAATGGTTTTTTGAAGATCTGTTTTCCCTTCCACTTCTTTATTTCTTTGATCGGTATGGCATTTTGGAGTTAACTTATTTGCATATGGAAAATCAGGGATGGTATTCAAATAAACTTTCATATCTAAAAGGAAAAGTGCCTTCCTCGATAGGAATTCCAACATCAGTTGCTGTAACATCCCGAAAATCGGGGGGTCGAGCAAAAACCCAACTCCCGAGTTCCAAAATGTTATTTATGCAACATAGATATGTATGATTGAATGTTGTCTGTGATAATGTATTAAACATGAGTGAAATTAAGCCAGAACAACATATCCTACTCCAGAGACAGTTAAATTAACCAGCGGAAGTCTGTAATAGTATGTATAACATATATAAACTGTTGTATGTCTCCAGAGTGTGAACATGTTACCAGGTTATATACATACATGTATACTCCAAAAGTAGATGAAACGAATATACATGAGTGCGCTACAAAATATAAAATGACAAATGTCAAAGTATCTAATCAACCTCCCTGTAATCCCGTCGATCAGAACACGCATAAAGGAGGGATCCTCCTCATCATCATCAAGTCCGGCTCTGCCTCACAGGCCGCGCCATCATCTGCAATCACAAAAAGGTCTGGTGGGTGTCCGGAACACCGTCCCGTAACGTGGGAGTGAGTAGCTAACTCAGTGGAATAATAGAGCAAAGATTAACATGTTATCAAATCAATCATGCGATAATAGTAAAGCAGTAAATCAAACAATCCTAATACTGTTGTTAATGCATTTATGACATGACGTGATGTATGCCCTCACCGACGATCACCCTCATACGGCAACATCTTACGACCGCGGCATGCCACACTCCCTAGAGTGCTCCACATCTTCCAGGCACATGCAATGCTATGGTGATATGATTACCAAGTTGTTATTAATCCATTCAAACAGCAGGATTGGGAAACTAAGGTACTTCCCTTGTATCAATCCCAACACAGATCCTGTCTAGGGTCGTCACTCCTAGTAATCTCATACGATGTATATTTTGTAGGTCGCTGCAAGGGCTGCCAGGGCTGTTGCACGCACTCGTTGCTCCGCTCCCCCATCACCTTATCAATACAGGCCTACTGTACTCTACTGCTACGGAAGGGTCGTCGCCTCCCGTAGACTCAGAATACGCTCGCGGTCACTACAAAGGGCTGCCAGGGCTGTTGCTCGCACTCGTTGCACCGCTCCCCCATCACCTTATCAGTGTAGGCCGACAGCAAGAATATAGTGTCCCATACCACCATAATCTGCTCACGAGTCATAGGTGCTCACTGGTCACTACGGGGAGGTTTGTGGCCCCAGCGTAGGCCGACAGCTCGACCACGGTGTCCCATACCACCATGCCCGGCTCATGAGTCTTCGTGGATCAAGGTACCATGGTTAACAGGGTTTACAATGGTAAGTTCAGTACCCTAGGTTCAAGCAGTTATGATACATACAAGGTGAACAAACATCGGCCAGTCGGGTTACTTGACGGGCTCGACTAGTGCGATCGCATCTCGAATTGAACGACATGAAGTGCGTGAAACACTTCGCGTGGCCTAACCACTGCCGCCAACTCTCAACACGAATCACATTCATCGACGCGTCGTTCGTGGCTATGACCAGTCAGCCACGAATGCGCTCGGTTACCGACTGCCTGGACTAAGTCAAGTCCCACACATCTATGGAATTACATTAACACTATACAAAGGTGTTGGAATTAAAATACATCATGTGAGCATGTTAGCACATGTTATAACATTCAACTTAAGCAAATCTTCAAGGCATACTTCCCATGCATATTCAACTTAAGCAAATCCTCAAGCACATACATTCCATGCATGTAATGAAATCATGCATTTTGTCAACATGTAGAAAATCATTTAGGTCAGCATAATAATTGAAAAATCAATCACAAACTATCAAATAACATCATTTAATTCAATACATACTAATACAAGCATTTATACAAACACATACACTACACACTTAAGTCTACATATAGTATGTCGACCCAAGGTGCGCAACTAGGCGAATCTCTTCGCCAAACTAATTATGCACGCATTCCTAACTTCCTAATGCGACAACAAACCATGTCAATCACATCAGCAAAATATGAATGTAAACGGTACTTCCTACAAATGACTAAAATGCCCTAAATCTCATATTCTTCGTTAATTTACGAAACAGGAAACGGAGAGCATGTTGTACATGTCAAACGGCGTTGCCGTCAAGAATCTACTATTAAACGACATTGAAAGCTTTGAAAACAGTCAATCAAAGCGTCTACTATCCGCACCTTATGTCTTGTAGAGTCGGAAATTGAAACGGAGCGTATACGCTTCGTCTACGGCGAATAAGGAACCTAATACATAAGATCCATAAGCTACATCGCTATGGAAACAAGGAAAACTCAAATCACCAACTATTTAGGGTTTTTACTTACCTAGGATTGCGGTGGAATTGCCGGGAAAGCGGTAGAGGAGTGTTGCTTAAGCATGTGCAACACGTAGCACAAGTGGCGGGAAGAACTCTCCCACTCTCTCACAATCTCTCACTCTTTTTCTCTCTCCCAAGCTAGAGCTTCTCTCAAATTCGGATGGGAGAGAGGAGTGGGGGTTTCAACCCCTTTTATAGCCTAAAACATTCCCAAAATAGGCTTGGGAACAATGTTTACTTGGTGCCTAACCAAATCGGGGCCGTTTCGGTCCAAAAGGGCATTTCTGGAGGTCCCCAGGCCAAATGCGGTCGGACTTAAGCTCATGCATACTGGATCTAGCACACATCCAGTTTTCAGACCGGTTGGGTTCCCAGATCGCACGTGGCGGCCCAGTTTCAGTTTAACGGTCACCGCACCAAGATCAGGCCTATAAGTCTCGTGATATATAATAGATATTTTTCCTGATCCAAGGGTGTAATTTGGCTGTATTCTGACGGTCAGAATGCTTAATACTGATGCGTCAAATTTGTGTGCCAGATTTGAATTTGAAATTCCAACTATGTCCCTATTCACACTCTCTTCAGTCCGGGCTCAATGAAATAGCCTGTGATTATCGGTTTGACTTGATTTTCGGAATGAGTGTCAAGTCCAGCTAGACGGTTCTAACGGTCTAAGATAGGAGGTATCGGACTTTCGACGCGCGGTCTAGATCCAATACAAAGTTTCAAGGAGGTCCCGAGGACAAACCGGCTTAGAGTTTGATCCGAGGCTTTAGAGCATTATAGCACCCTTGGTTCCACTCGCTTTGGGCCTTGTAGAACGTATTTAAAGCGATCAGGGACCATTTCCCAGCTATTCTAACGTTGCACTAGCTAACCTAGTCATATTTTCTAAAGGAATTAATCCTAAGTGATTCCTTTGGCTATGGAATTGGGTTCTAAGCGAATTTTCAGGTGTTTTAATTGACCCATTGCCTAAGGACGTCAAATCCCAGATTGGCCAAAATCCGGGGTGTTACAATCTACCCCCCTTAAAACACAATGTCGTCCCCGACATTGGCGAAGGACAAGGAGTACTTTCTCTAAGGAAGGTTCAAATCCTATTTAATAACCTAATCGTACATACACCCTAACTCAAATGTTTCGATCCTGGGCCAGTGGGAAAGAGGCCAACCGCTCTTCCGCTGCGCCACTTTGATCGAACGGTAGCGTTAACTAATCTAACTGGATTGGACTTAATTCCTTCTACCCCCCTTAAAACTTGGTTTTACTTAAGGTTGAAGAATATTTGCATCGATCAGTATATCGGAACGAGGCGCAACTTAGGGGCTATCCTTAACCTAAAATGGAAACAGCCTTTCTCTATATGGTCTTCCTTGCTAATGATGCGTTCTATGACATTGGTATCTATGATCATAGAGATGAGCCTAATATCTATTGTGGTTAAGGTCAGGGGCAGGTATGAGTTGGTGGCAAGATGCCTAATTCTCTACTGGCTTTAAGTCCTCGCCATTTTCCAAAAGGCAATGTGATCCCGTTTGGTTGTAGGTGGTTGGGCCATCACAGAATAAAGGTTATGTAGTAGGTCTGAGCCGGATACATAGACTTTCTGTCTAGCTAGAACAGAAGATTTATTGTATCAATTCTTAATCCGAGTCGATGCCGATCTTCTGCTTGATCAGAGCATTGGATTTATTGGGAACCACTAGGATTAAGAAGTCGATTCAAACCGCGAATACATCGCGTACATGCAGTTCCTTTACTCTGCGTTCCCGAATGCAATAAACCCTTGGGGATGGCAATTCTAAGGGGCGTGCTAGTCCATTCTAAGTTCAATCTGAGGGATTTATAAATGTTCCCTGAGAGTGAATGGTTCCTTCCTATGGGCAACAACAGAAGTCTATAAGCCATAAAGGAATCTACCGAAGGAAGGGAGTCCCATTCCAACCAAATCTAACCTACTATCCCTTAACATATATAGGCCTTACACTGCCTAAGACAACTAGTAGCCTAGTCTGTAACTCTGTAGCTATAATCCCAAGCCTAAGATTATACAGTAAATGGCTTTCTATTCCATTTCTACTACAGGGAATTCTTCTATCGCTTAGGGTCAAGATTTGTCTAACTGGAATTGGATTTCTTATGTCATCAGACCCTTCAAATCTAGGAGTGCTAACACTAGAACCAAAACACCTAGAGCCTATGTGGTCGGTAGCGCTTAGTGGTATTAAATGGAACTGCATTCCTAGTCCCATGGCAGGATTGGATGTGGTATGCTTGGTAAGAGGGTGGGTGGGGATAAAAATTAATTTGTAGGCTGGATCTCAGGGAGTTATAATACTCCCAATCTAGGGACAATATTTTATAGCAAAATGAAACAACGTGCATTCCATTCGACAAATTTTGGCTATATTAAGCCCAAACCACAACACAAACACATTTTTCTACCTAACAACAAAACAACACAGAAATTTCAAACAGTAGTCAAACAAGCTAAAGGGCAACGACATAGATGCCTGATTCTACCAAAGGACTTCTACCAGGGTCCCGACTGACCTTCTTGAATACTATCAAGTTCAATACTGTCAGTTGCCCATTAGAGCTCTATCGGCCATGTGTTTTCAATACTTCTCAAACGGAGAAAGTTGAGAAATGGGATTTGAGGTTAGCATGATTCTGAGACCCAAAAAGGGGGTAAAGGCTCAAATAAAAGGGACATGAGAGAGAGAACGATGGAAAGGGAGGAAAAAGGCTGAAACAGCCTTAACAATAGCCATGGAAAATGGAGGAAATGCGAAGAAATGGTCGCCCAAAGGGACAGAATGAAATCTAGGCGTTGTAGAGGGATGCTTCAAGCTTCCCTAGGATGTATTTTCAGAAAGAAATGAAAATGAAAAAGGGGAATGGAGCACCTCACGATTTCAGCTCGATTTGGGGGTTTTAGGAGCTCCAACGGACGAAACCTTCAAGAGGGAGGGCTGCCAACTTCAAAGGAATGATGGAGGGTGGTCTTTTTTGGCCAAAGATGGATCTAGGGGTGATTTGGAACCACAATTTTTGGTTAGGGCAGCAAGAAAACGAAAATGGGGCTAGGAAAGGGGACTTTTGTGAAGGAAGTACATCTTTTAGGGAGTTTCAAGGTACGGACCGCATACCAGGGGACTACCCTAGCCCCCAAACTCATCCAGCCCAAAGTTTAGACCCATTCGAGGAGTTTTACCGGCGATGCATCGCCGAACCGGCGATGGCATCGCCGATGAAATTGCAAACTGGCCATTGAGGCCATATGGGATGGATTCCCCTTGGCCTAGGGATTCCAAAAAGGTATGGTGCACACTCTGGTTCATTGTAGATTGCCCTAGGGAGGCCAATACATTTTTAACATCCATTCGAGGCTTTTCGGGTCCAATATTCAATCCCGAATACAAAACCCTATCATGCAGCATATGATTTTGGGGTATAAGGATCTATTACATCCATCTAGACCATTAGTTGCTAAAGAAAGTGAAGTTAGAATGGCCTTATGGCCATTTTTCATGAAATTTTACTATTCACTGTAAAATTTGGTGAATGTACTAATTTGTGTTATTTTCATATTAGGTTTGATGCCTAACATGAAATGGATAAAAAAAAACTGAAGGTTGAAGTGTTTAGAGGAGGAATTTTGAGAATTTTTGGCAAAACGGGGTTTTCAAGCCCTGGCGATTGATTACTGGAGTCGTGGTCATTCCACGGCCCAAGGATTTTACTTTTGCGGTTTAAAACCGCTCATAGGACATCTCAACCTAACTTCCTATAGCTTAGCAGCGATTCGGGTGGCCTTACGCGACCCGAGATGCGTTACAGAGTCGATCTTGCGATCGATTCTAATAGACTTCGCCTATCGGCGAATCTGCAATCCTGGACGTGTTTCTAGACCCTTCTCGCACCCACCTATGTCAAAGGAAGCGACAACGTGCGTCGCGTGACCATAACCCAGGCCCGGTTTAATCCAAATCATGCTCTGATACCATCTGTAACATCCCGAAAATCGGGGGGTCGAGCAAAAACCCAACTCCCGAGTTCCAAAATGTTATTTATGCAACATAGATATGTATGATTGAATGTTGTCTGTGATAATGTATTAAACATGAGTGAAATTAAGCCAGAACAACATATCCTACTCCAGAGACAGTTAAATTAACCAGCGGAAGTCTGTAATAGTATGTATAACATATATAAACTGTTGTATGTCTCCAGAGTGTGAACATGTTACCAGGTTATATACATACATGTATACTCCAAAAGTAGATGAAACGAATATACATGAGTGCGCTACAAAATATAAAATGACAAATGTCAAAGTATCTAATCAACCTCCCTGTAATCCCGTCGATCAGAACACGCATAAAGGAGGGATCCTCCTCATCATCATCAAGTCCGGCTCTGCCTCACAGGCCGCGCCATCATCTGCAATCACAAAAAGGTCTGGTGGGTGTCCGGAACACCGTCCCGTAACGTGGGAGTGAGTAGCTAACTCAGTGGAATAATAGAGCAAAGATTAACATGTTATCAAATCAATCATGCGATAATAGTAAAGCAGTAAATCAAACAATCCTAATACTGTTGTTAATGCATTTATGACATGACGTGATGTATGCCCTCACCGACGATCACCCTCATACGGCAACATCTTACGACCGCGGCATGCCACACTCCCTAGAGTGCTCCACATCTTCCAGGCACATGCAATGCTATGGTGATATGATTACCAAGTTGTTATTAATCCATTCAAACAGCAGGATTGGGAAACTAAGGTACTTCCCTTGTATCAATCCCAACACAGATCCTGTCTAGGGTCGTCACTCCTAGTAATCTCATACGATGTATATTTTGTAGGTCGCTGCAAGGGCTGCCAGGGCTGTTGCACGCACTCGTTGCTCCGCTCCCCCATCACCTTATCAATACAGGCCTACTGTACTCTACTGCTACGGAAGGGTCGTCGCCTCCCGTAGACTCAGAATACGCTCGCGGTCACTACAAAGGGCTGCCAGGGCTGTTGCTCGCACTCGTTGCACCGCTCCCCCATCACCTTATCAGTGTAGGCCGACAGCAAGAATATAGTGTCCCATACCACCATAATCTGCTCACGAGTCATAGGTGCTCACTGGTCACTACGGGGAGGTTTGTGGCCCCAGCGTAGGCCGACAGCTCGACCACGGTGTCCCATACCACCATGCCCGGCTCATGAGTCTTCGTGGATCAAGGTACCATGGTTAACAGGGTTTACAATGGTAAGTTCAGTACCCTAGGTTCAAGCAGTTATGATACATACAAGGTGAACAAACATCGGCCAGTCGGGTTACTTGACGGGCTCGACTAGTGCGATCGCATCTCGAATTGAACGACATGAAGTGCGTGAAACACTTCGCGTGGCCTAACCACTGCCGCCAACTCTCAACACGAATCACATTCATCGACGCGTCGTTCGTGGCTATAACCAGTCAGCCACGAATGCGCTCGGTTACCGACTGCCTGGACTAAGTCAAGTCCCACACATCTATGGAATTACATTAACACTATACAAAGGTGTTGGAATTAAAATACATCATGTGAGCATGTTAGCACATGTTATAACATTCAACTTAAGCAAATCTTCAAGGCATACTTCCCATGCATATTCAACTTAAGCAAATCCTCAAGCACATACATTCCATGCATGTAATGAAATCATGCATTTTGTCAACATGTAGAAAATCATTTAGGTCAGCATAATAATTGAAAAATCAATCACAAACTATCAAATAACATCATTTAATTCAATACATACTAATACAAGCATTTATACAAACACATACACTACACACTTAAGTCTACATATAGTATGTCGACCCAAGGTGCGCAACTAGGCGAATCTCTTCGCCAAACTAATTATGCACGCATTCCTAACTTCCTAATGCGACAACAAACCATGTCAATCACATCAGCAAAATATGAATGTAAACGGTACTTCCTACAAATGACTAAAATGCCCTAAATCTCATATTCTTCGTTAATTTACGAAACAGGAAACGGAGAGCATGTTGTACATGTCAAACGGCGTTGCCGTCAAGAATCTACTATTAAACGACATTGAAAGCTTTGAAAACAGTCAATCAAAGCGTCTACTATCCGCACCTTATGTCTTGTAGAGTCGGAAATTGAAACGGAGCGTATACGCTTCGTCTACGGCGAATAAGGAACCTAATACATAAGATCCATAAGCTACATCGCTATGGAAACAAGGAAAACTCAAATCACCAACTATTTAGGGTTTTTACTTACCTAGGATTGCGGTGGAATTGCCGGGAAAGCGGTAGAGGAGTGTTGCTTAAGCATGTGCAACACGTAGCACAAGTGGCGGGAAGAACTCTCCCACTCTCTCACAATCTCTCACTCTTTTTCTCTCTCCCAAGCTAGAGCTTCTCTCAAATTCGGATGGGAGAGAGGAGTGGGGGTTTCAACCCCTTTTATAGCCTAAAACATTCCCAAAATAGGCTTGGGAACAATGTTTACTTGGTGCCTAACCAAATCGGGGCCGTTTCGGTCCAAAAGGGCATTTCTGGAGGTCCCCAGGCCAAATGCGGTCGGACTTAAGCTCATGCATACTGGATCTAGCACACATCCAGTTTTCAGACCGGTTGGGTTCCCAGATCGCACGTGGCGGCCCAGTTTCAGTTTAACGGTCACCGCACCAAGATCAGGCCTATAAGTCTCGTGATATATAATAGATATTTTTCCTGATCCAAGGGTGTAATTTGGCTGTATTCTGACGGTCAGAATGCTTAATACTGATGCGTCAAATTTGTGTGCCAGATTTGAATTTGAAATTCCAACTATGTCCCTATTCACACTCTCTTCAGTCCGGGCTCAATGAAATAGCCTGTGATTATCGGTTTGACTTGATTTTCGGAATGAGTGTCAAGTCCAGCTAGACGGTTCTAACGGTCTAAGATAGGAGGTATCGGACTTTCGACGCGCGGTCTAGATCCAATACAAAGTTTCAAGGAGGTCCCGAGGACAAACCGGCTTAGAGTTTGATCCGAGGCTTTAGAGCATTATAGCACCCTTGGTTCCACTCGCTTTGGGCCTTGTAGAACGTATTTAAAGCGATCAGGGACCATTTCCCAGCTATTCTAACGTTGCACTAGCTAACCTAGTCATATTTTCTAAAGGAATTAATCCTAAGTGATTCCTTTGGCTATGGAATTGGGTTCTAAGCGAATTTTCAGGTGTTTTAATTGACCCATTGCCTAAGGACGTCAAATCCCAGATTGGCCAAAATCCGGGGTGTTACAGTTGCCCTGCCCTTTGGAGTTTTTTAGAAGGTTATGTTAGATAATTCAAAACAAGTTTGTCTCATTTCATCTCATGTCACTTAAGTGTATCCAACATCAATAGAATGCTAATTCTAACATATCAACCTTTGAAACCTTTCCAAAATTATCAGAAATGACATAGATGATTATCAAGCAAATGCTAGATATGCATGCCTAGATGAGGGCTTCACTTGGTGAGGCATGCATTTCGTTCTCATGTTTTGATTTTTGAAGCTTTTTTTCTTTTTATTGTTTGAATTGTGTAAAAGAGAGCTGATTGATGCGGTATGTTTTTGTCATGATAGAAAATTTTCGCACAATGGAATGCTCTATTAAGCCCCATCTTTTATTTATTTGTTTATTTTTTATTTTTATTTATTTGAGAGATGGTTGAACCTGTAATTGTGCTGTGTGACATTTTCCTTCTCTTCATAATTGTAATAAATTTCTTTTATTGTGTAGTAATATAAATCTTGTTTAATATTCAGTTTTATTTGTATTGCATCATTTTTATGTTTCAAATATTTTAAAAATACAGGTTTTGATTGAATATATAATAATAATAATAATTTACAGGCATGCTAGGGCCTCTCAAATCCTTATAAAGGCTTTTAGCGGCGCTTGCGTAGAAATCTTACAACGCTTTTTTGTGAGAAAAAGTGTTCACAAACCAATTTTACCGGCGCTCTGAGTGATTTTTAGCGGTGCTTATTCGCATTGGAAAAACCTACAATTGACGGTGCTCAGAAAAGCGCCGCGAAACTTTACCTAGCACCGCTAATACTTTTAGCGACATACCCATTTATTGATGCTTGGCTAGTGCTGTAAATAGAGCGTCAGCGCTTTTAGGGACTTTTAACAAAATTCCCATTTGTTGTAGTGTGTAGATGTGTAGGGTCCAACATGTGTGTTAGAACTTTAATGCACCAGCTGTGAAAGTGAAAATTCTTTTTGCTCTTCCATGGCATGATGGATGATATAGAGGTGTCAAGAAATTAAGTAAAATTTGGATACTTGATATACAAATCAGACTGCACAAATTAGGAAACATGGGTCATTAAAAGGTGGGTGATGACATATATTGCCTATGTGTAAAACTTTAAAAAGGATAGTAGTACATGCTGCATATGTGCATATTGGCACATGTAACACATTGGCACATGTGGGACACTTAAAAGTAAACAAATTACACAATTACACGTGGAATTTAGAAGATGGAGTAGTGGCATATCTAACTATCATGTGTTGTGGGCACGGATTGAGTACTATTCCACTGGGACATATATAGCTAGAGATGGTCGGTCATGTCAGAGGTTCCGTGGGGTGCACCATGATTTATATGTTTTATCACACCATTCATCTATTTTGAAATGTCATTTTAGGATATTAGCCCAAACGGTCGGCAGATTGAAGGCTAAGTGAACCACACCACAAGAAGCAGCTATGATTGAACCCTTACTGCTAAAAACATCTTAGAACCCACCATGATGCTTATTAGCAATCCAACCTGCTAATAAGGTCACATGGACCTGTACGGATGGAAAATATAAAGGTCTCATGGCCTTCGAGAAGTTTTCAACCTTAGGCTTTAAATCTCCACTACTTCATGTGTTGTAGTCTAGTTAAGCCTTTAATTTGCTTGCCACTTTTTTGGGCTTATACCCTAAAATGATCTTTCAAAATAGATAGATGGTGTGGATAAAATATAGAGATCACAGTGGGTCCCACGAAGTCTCTGACATGTGATCATTCATCCCTGGCTATGTGTGGTGGGGATAGTGCCCAAATGGCACCCCATGTGGTGCATTTTATGAAAAGAGAGGTCTTTATAATTTCTCTCAATTTCTCAGAAACAACGTTTCTTAAGCTGAGATGAAGGAATGGAAAGGAACCATTTTTGAGAAATTGGTAGGAAATGAAAATAGCATTCCTAAAAAAAATTACAAACACAACTAATGACAATGCCATTTAACCCTTTTATAACGGCATTTCATCGTTTTATATTTTAATGAATCCAAACAAGCCATTAACCATTCTACAAGAATTGGACGTCACCTCCTGTGAAATGTGTACATATCCAATCTATTAATTGCACACCATGAAAGTGGGAAGATGTAAAGATCAGCCCAATCCAACCATTATGTGGCATTATCTCAAATATGGATAACTACATATCTGCTTATTTTCATTTGGGAAATTGACCGTACTCGCCTCTAAGTTTGGGTCAATTACCTCGAATGCTACGACACTCCATATATTCCCTAAAGGGCCTTCTGACAGCTTTTGGACTTTGTTTCGGATGAAAATGCCCTGACCTTGGTTTAGGAATTGTACAGTCCTGGAGCGAAGTAGAAGTCACCCCCTATTGTAACCTCCGAGAAACGAACAGATCGGCTACTCCCCGGGACACCGGCCAATGGCTACTACTCGACGCTCTATGGGCCCCACCACCATGTACGTGTTTCATCTATGCCATCCATATATTTCTATAGATCATTTTATGGTAGGAGATAAAAAACGAGCATAATCCAATCACGGTGGGCCCTACGAGGATTTTAATGGTGGATATCCAATAATTATAATTTCCCTACAGTCCACCGGAGAGTTATAACACTCTCATTTTTCGGTTTAAGCCATAAAATGATATTTTAAACTAGACGGATGGACTTGACGAAGCACATACATCACGGTGGGGCCCACAGACCACCAATCACCTGCACCACGAGCTTTGGAAGGGGCAAATATCACACTTATTTACATTTGAAAGACCCTCTCCTTCCTCTTCTTTTATTTTCCTATAGAAGCCAAGATCTAAGGACCAACGGCCAGAGATCGATGTTGTTTCTCCTCTTCGCTTTGCTCGTCTGAAAGCCTCTTCCACTATGAGGTTAGTATTTTATTTTGTTTCAACTGTAGTAAGCATTTTCCAGGGTAAAGGAAGAACAGAGTCAAGAAGCCGAGCTACTTTAGTGGTCACATGAAAGGGAGTGTAACGTAGGGTACACCTTGATCAAACCTCCACCATTGGATGGTAGACAACTACGACATCATATTTGTGACGGTATTTGGATTGTGCTTACCACTTTCCATGATCGCGGTTGTGATATTATATGGATCATGCTTGTCAGGGATATGACATTGGATACAACTCCGACCCAGTTGTTCTTCATTACCACGATCTAACGTGTATGAGAACCACGATCCAGTGTGCTTCATTACCATAAGATTATGACCCAGTGTGCTTCATAACCATAAGATTACGAAGATTGCGTCGGTTGAATTCGATTTGATAATTAAAGTTGTGTACGGTGATGCAACTCGGAAGTGTGAAAGACACAATGTGTCGTGATTTCAGCGGATGAGTTGCAAGTCACTGCACACGGGGAATGACCGATGTAGTGAATATAAGAGAAATGAAGTATACGTGCGGTCAGTTTATACAGTGTTTGAGAAGACACAAAGGGACATTTCAACCGAAGTGAAGGTTTTATGTGAGAATATGAAGCCTCTAGAAACTAGAAGATCTGATGGGAGAACCAAAAAGGTTTTTATTACATCCCAACGAGGAGATAGGCCAACACCCAGATGTTGGAGATGCAAACGAATATATGATAACCGACCTTGATGCAGTTTCATCCTTGCTAGCTGAAGAGGAGGTGGAGGCTGATGATGACTTATTGTTGATAAGGTAATGTGAATTGTAATATACTTATTGACTCATGAAATTTGCTGCATGTTAATCACTTTCCAATGTGGATGCTAATCATGATCCATTGTGCGTTTAAACCTTGACCTATATAAGAAAAAGTGAACTTAACAATGGGTCCTGGCTTTCATGACAAAAGGATCACGATTGAAATGTTATATGGGTCATGTTTTTTCATTAGGGTTATGGTTGTCGACTCCGGATCAACAAGGACGACAACCACAATCCATTACAACCGTGACCACGACCTATGTAACATTACAGCCACGACCCATATCAACTGCGACCAGTGATTAACGCATACCACGACCCCTATAACACGACAACAATGACCCACATATCATCCAAGATCCATGTATCATGACAACCACGACTTATACAAACTCACAATCCTGACCCATATACAATGATAGTGGGGACCCATGTATCATGACAAACACGACCCAATGTGGACAATAATCAAGAGCCTTTATGCATATGAACTACGAACCCAAATATCAGAATAGTGTACATAACTTAGGTCATCGTTTTTGTGATATATAGATCGTGGTTGTCATGTTAATCGGTTGTGGTTAAACCAGTGTTGTGGTTGTCAACATCGATCCAGTACGGATGATAACCACGATCCATTACAAATATGACAACCAAGACGCATGTGAATCGTCAACCACGTTCCATGCAACATGATAACCACGACCCGTATAACATGACATACAGGATCCATATTTCATGACAATCACGACCTATACAACATTACAACCACGAACCATATTCCAGGCTGATGTGAAATGGCCTATTCTAGCTTCTGGGCAAACAAGCTCGATATATTGTAAAATGACCACAACGATCCATACAACACGGCAACCCCGATCCATAATACATGAAAACCAGGATCCATATGACATGACAACAACGATCAGCATAATACGACAACAACAATCCATAAAATATGAAAACCACAACCCATAGAAACTGACACCACGACCCATGTAACTTTGACAACCACGATTCATATATCATAAGAACCACAATCCATTTTACATGAAAACCACTAAAAAAAATAGTCAACAACGATCCATTGCCATCGTGAAGGATCATGGTTGTCATCTATGAAGGGTCGTGTTTGTCATTGTGAAAGGTAGAGACGACTTTGATAAAATTGTGACAACGAAAGCCCTCACTATATCCAGTTTGAAGCCCAAGTCTCTAGCCCACAACTCTGTATCGTGGCTATTATATTATATGGGTTGTGGTGTCAATGTTCGATGGGTCGTCGTGGTTGTCATTGTATATACTGCGTAGTTGATCACACTAAAATAAACAGTTAAAAGGTGTTGAGAACTACGTGGGCCATTCATCCTCCCGATAAAACTTACTTTTATGATATGCCTTTATACACATACATTACATACGATGGTCACTTTAGATGACATTTATATATCACTATGGACCCCATATATCTTAGTTTGTTCTAAATTAATATGTCGTATGTACATACACTAAAGATGACGTGCTAAAGGCGAAAAGTTCGCTTACGGTTCCAAATGCAGAAGATCAATCATCGATCATCTGGTTCAAGTCTTTGGGCCCATCATAAATTGAATCTAATCCATTAGAATCGTTCATGGATGATAAATTCCTTCAAAAAAAATTTAGTGACACGTATCGAGCCATCAGTGGCCCACACTACGTAAAGATGACAAATTATGGGCTTTTATAAAAACTATTGGTTAAACTGTTGTAGTCCATTGGATTCGTATATTTTATCCATTGTTTGGGTTTCTTGATGTTACAAATTAAATGGACGGTGTGAATTAGAGAATATCTGCAGTTCGATGTGACTTACGAAACACCGACTATATCTTTAGTGCTTACGGACACTTTTATAGATGCTTACGATTCCAATCGCAGTTTATCAACGGATGCTTTTACTATCACCTACGATTCCAATCGTAGAACATCAACGGATGCTTTCATGGAAACTTATGATTCCAAATGCAGAAGATCAACGGATGCTTTCACAGACGCTTACCATTCCAAACGCAGAACATTAACGTTTGTAACTGTACGGAATGCCGAGTATATATTGGAGCTTCTTCTCTGGGACCCCTTCACTTTTTATCCCTAACCCTATTTTCTTTTTACTGGTTTTGATTCTTCTTCGCTAGGCCCCTCCACCGCTACTCAATAAGTACATCTACAAGTTCAGTACAACTTAGTCAATATAAATGGCAAAGCAAGGTAATGGTTGACAAGGATGGTGTATGGTGGCTATTATGTTATGTAGGTCGTGGCTGTGAACCACGACCTAATGTATATAACTATAATGATATGTATAACATGACAATCACGAACGTTGTTGTGATCGGTGTCGATATGCCAAATGGATCGTGGTTGATAGGGTCAGTGTATCACGGCCCACCTGTTATGTGGGTTGTGGCTGTGAACCATGACTCAATGCAAATGACATTAACGATATGTATTGTGGCCCACCTATTATGTGGGTGTAGCATGATAGCCACCTTCCTTTAGAAGTCGTGATGAATGCGACCCTTCATGGATTACAAACCCGATCCATTGTGTATTACAATTACAACCCATGTTAGATTTTGCAAGATCATCTTATTATTGATTAACAATCCACGACCAATTGAAATGCAAGTCGAAAAAATCCAATCATGACTACATGCTTAGACTTTGAAAAGGCACAGTTATCTTCCAAATGCTCTGTCAGTTTTCTAAAAGTCTTGGTTAACGATATGGAGAAGAAACCTGATAGAATGAAACTATTTAGAGACACCCGTTTTGGATATCTGCTTGACTGGCCAATGGCTAAGTGGATGACACAGTTTCAGATCATGCATTGACTGATGCAAAGGCATGTTGGTGATCTAAAATTCAATGTTTAGGGCACCAAGATAAAATTTATAAAGCTCGATTTTGTGATAATAATGGGTCTTAAGTTTGGACCACTTAGGATAGATGGTGGCGGTCATGCCGAGGCTGGAAGAGTAGAGGCAGGAAACAACATTAGGGAGACTTACTTGAGATCAGGGGTTGTAAGTAAATAAAAACTAAAAGAAGCCTATTTATCACTCGTGGATAAAGATGAACATATGGACATGGTGAAGGTGGCTCTACTAATTTATGTAACGCCCTAAAAATTGGGGATCGAGCAGGAGCCCAACTCTCGAGTTCTAACACATCACTTATGCAAGATAGATAATGATGATTAAATGTTGTCTGTATTAGTGCATTAAACATGAGTGAGATTATACCAAAACAGCATATCATATCCAGAGACGATTTATAATGTAAGTGGAAGACTGTGATAAGTGTATAAAGCATATAAGTGAAGTTAAGTCTCTTAAGTATGATCATATTACCAGGTCAAATAATTACATGTAAAATTCTAAAATATACAAAATGTGTAATGTCATCTAGTCAGCATCCTAGTGAACCCCATCGATCAGAGAGGTCTACATAAACCCGCCTGATAACTGCATATAGGAGAACTCCTCCTCGTCATCATAAAAGTCCGGCTTTGCCTCGAAAGCATCACCATCATTTGCATCTACAATAGGGTCTAGTTGGTGTTTAAAACACCGTCCCAGAACGTGAGAGTGAGTGATCAACTCAATGGAATCATAAAGTAAAGGTTAACATGTTATCAATTCAGTCAAGCAGTAATGATAAAGCAGTATAGCACTCATGTCCTAAGTACTCTTATTAATGCAAGTATGATATGTTATAATGATGCATGCCATCGCTTGCACTCCCTCTTGTGACAACATATAATGATCCCGACATGCACCACTCCCACTGTACTCTTTCACGCCAAAGGCACATGCAATGCGGTGCATGAGTATGATTACCGAGTTCTTAGCAGACCTTTTCATACAACAGGATTGAGAACCTAGGGCACCTCCCTTATATCATTTCTCAAAAAATGATCCATTCTAGGTTCGTCAGTCCTAGCTAATATCATATGATGTTGCGGTTCCAGGTCGCTACAAAGGGGCTTGTCACCTCAATTTAGGCCTAGCTTATACTCTAATTATTATGGAAAGGCTCGTCGCCTCAGCGCAGTCTCAAAGTATACTCAAGGTCACTACTAATGGCTCGTCACCAAGTCGTAGGCCGACAGCTCGAATATAGTGTCCCATACCACCATATTCGGTTCACGAGCTTAGGTTACTCACTGGTCACTATGAGTGGGCTCGTTACCCCGGCGTAGGCCGACAGCTCGACCACGGTGTCCCATACCACCATGTTCGGCTCATGAGTCTTAGTGGATCGAGGTACCAAGGTTAAATGGGTTTTCACTAATGAGTTTGGTACCATAGATTCAAGCAGTGACGTCCGTACATAGTGAACATATATTAGGCCAATCGGGTTGCTTGACAAACTCGACTGGTTCGGGCATACTCGAGCCGATCAACACGGAGCGCATAAACACTCTGTATGGCCTAACCACTGCCGACAAGCAGCGTACGACTCGGATTCATCGGGCATGTCTGTTGTGGTAAACAGTTTGGCCCTGATCACATACCATTACCGATTGCCTGGACTACATCGTAGCCCCAAGCACACTCCAAATATCAATATACGCATGTAGTAGTCAAAGGTAGCATGTGAGAATTTAAAACTAAACATAAATCCTACTTTAAGCAGTCTGATAAAACACCTACTACCCATGTACCGTATTAGGCATTTCATCCCAAATTCACATAGTAATAAGATAGGTTATGCAAAAGATACTCTAACCGTAGATAGAGGAATTGATAATCTCATCCCAACACCCTCATTATAAGCATTTAAATAAGCATTTTTACATTTAGGCATTTTATCAAACACTTAAGCTACCCTTATCCTATACATGTAATAAAGTAATTATAACAGGCATTATAACAAATCCCTTTACAAGGGGTTCACCATAGAACACCAATCATGTATTGTTATTCAATGAACATAGTAAGCATAAATCATAATTCCATACTCATTCAAGCATTTCAACAAACACATGAAATGCATTAAAAAAAAACAACATAGTTTACACATATATGTATTATATGAAAAATGTCGTATCTATACACATGTGACGGCAATCAAGTCAGTCATAAATTATTACTGACATTGAAAGCCTTGAAAACCATAACCTAGACTTTTATAATCCACACCTTTCACTGATAGACTCATAACAAACTTAGTTTAAATGCTAAGTCCTCATCTATAGCACAACGACAACATATAACATGGAATAAGTTAACTACTTCACCTTCTACTCTATTTGAATATCTAAAACAAATTAGGGTTTGGGTTTCTTACCCAAGTATGGAGTCAAAATCACCGGAATAGCGATATAGAAGTAGTGGTTAAGCACGTGGAGCAGTAAGGATCAAATCCCAAGAGCAACCCCAACTCTCTCTCCCACTTTCTCTCTCTTTCCTTCTCTTTCTTTTCTTCTCTCCCTTAAGGTTTTAGAAAATTCGTATGGAAAGGGAGAGAGGGTTTGAGGCCCTTATATAGGCCCAAAAATGATGGGATTAGCCCCAGGGCCAAGGTATACTTAGGTTATAGCCAAATACTGGCTGTTTCGGTCCAACGGAGATGTTCTGGAGACCTCTTTTCTACATGCAGTCAGACTTAAGCTCCCTGTCCATGGATCTAGGTTTGGTTAAGTTTTTGGTCTGATCGGGTTTGGGGATCGACCGTGGGAGACCTATTTTAGTTGACCCGTGTTGGAAATTTTTCCTGATACGAGGGTGTAATTGGGTCAGATTTCGACGGTTTGAATCATTAGATTTGACTTGCAAGCGAACTGACTCAATTCACTTAAGTTTTAATTCATTTCATAAAGATATTCACGTTTCTTTGCTCTGGGCTCAAGTTGTGCATTTATGGGTACTATTAGGACTTGATTTTCGAGATGGTGGTCAAGTCTAACAAGGTAGTTCTAACCGTATAGTTTTGGGGTAATCGAACTTTTGACGCTCGGTCTAGGTCAAATACAGAGATTCGTGATGCTCCTGAGAGCAACAAGGTTTTGAGATGGATCCTAAGTTTTTAAGTAATGTAGCGTTAGTGATCCTACAGATTTTGGGTCTTATAGATTGTATTTGAAGTGATTAGGGCTAATTTCATAGGTAATCTAGTTTAACACTAGTTAATTCTCATTTAATTTTTAAAGGATTTGGTCCTTAGTGATTTCTGCCTGAGGTGGTGCTTAGGTTCTTGTATGGATTTTTTCGAGACACTACAATCTACCCCCTTAAAGAAAAATTTTATCCTCAAAATTAGTACATTTTTGTACTCCTCGAGAATCTGAGGGTAGTTCTTTTGGACCTCAGTTTCTGTCTCCCAAGTAGCCTCCTCTTCAGTATGATGCGTCCACAGTACCTTCACAAGTGGAATCACCTTACTATGCAATACCTGCTCCTTCCTATCTTGGATGCGCATTGGACATAGTACATATGTAGTATTGTCGCTCAACTGCACCTGCTCTCATCTGATAATGTGCGAAGGATTAGGAACATATTTCTTCAACATAGATACATGAAATATGTTATGCACACCCACGAGTGGTATGGTCAAAGCCAGGCGGTATGCTACCACCCTCACTCGATCCAGTATCTGGAATGGGCCAATGAATCACGGTTGAGCTTTCCCTTCTTCCCAAATCAAAGAACTCCCTTCATGGGAGAAACTTTCAGGAACACATGATCCCTAACCTCAAACACTAGTTGTCGCTACCTCATATTGGTGTAGCTCTTCTGCCTACTTTACGCTGCCAGAAGTCAATGCCTAATAATGTCGATCTTTTCTGAGGACACTTGTACTAACTCTGGGCTAATCAGACTCTTCTCACCAACCTCTGCCCAGCAATGCAGTGCTCGATAGGGACTCCCATATAAGGCCTTATATGGAGTCATGCCAATACTTGCCTGGAAACTGTTGTTATACACGAACTCTGCATAAGGAAGACGGTCGTCCCAGCTGTCCTTGAAATCCAATACACAAGTTTGTAGCATATCTTCTAATACTTGAATTACCCGTTTCGTTTTCCCGTCAGTCTATGGGTGGAGCGCGGTACTGAACTTCACCTTTACACCCATTTCTTCCTAGATACAAGTCTAGAAGATAGATGTGAATCACGTGTCTCGGTCAGACACGATCTCCAAGGGAACTTCATAGAGACGTACAATCTCATTGATGTACAGCCAGGCCAACTCGTTTACAGAGTTCAAAACTCTGATAGGGAGAAAATGAGCCAATTTCGTCGATCGGTCCATGATCACCGAAATGGAGTCATGACCCTTCCTCGTCTTCGGCAGCCCCGATATGAAATCCATAAAGATGAAATCTCACTTCTATTTAGCTATGGGCATGGGCTGAAGCATTCCAGGAGGTCAGCGATGTTTAGCCTTGACCTGATGGCATGTGAGGTAACAGGACACATAATCTGATATATGGCCCTTCATGTTGTCCCACCAGTACGACGTCTTCATATCTCGATACATCTTCATATTACCAGGATGGATCGCCATCTTCGAATTGTGTGCATCCTCAAGAACCTCACGTCTCAAGTCATGGAGATTTGGGACGCATAGGCGGCCAAGGTAATGTAAGCCCTCATCCGTACTAACTCTCCACTTGGTGTCTTCATCGTTGCTAACCCACTTTCTCAACTCTGCCAACCCTTCATCTTCTTTCTAAGCCGTAATGATACGGTCATCAATAAGTGGCTGAACTCGAATATGCGCGATGCTCTCGTACGGCTCCTCTACTGTAAGTTTTTTCTCAAAGTCTTGCACAAACTCTACCATATCCCACTCTGCTATCATCAGCGAAGCCATAAATACTATAGTCTTCTTACGGCTCAATACGTCTGCCACAAGGTTAGCCTTGTTAGGATGGTAGGAGACCTCAAACTTAAAGTCCTTCAAGGTTTCTATCCATCGGCGTTATCTCATATTCAGGTCCCTCTGAGTGAATATATAGCCAAAGCTCTTGTGGTCATAAAAGAGCTCGAACTCCCCTTCATAGAGGTAATGTCTCCAGAGCTTCAGTGCAAAGATGACGACCGTTAACTCTAGGTCGTGTGTAGGGTAGTTCTCCTCGTGCTTCCTCAACTGCCTCGAGGCATAGGCAATCACTCTGCCCTTCTGCATATGGACACAACCCAAACCAACATGATACGTGTCAGTATATATCGTATACTTGACCCCTTACTCTAGCAATACAAGCACAGGGGCAAACATCAACTTATTCTCCAGCTCCTAAAAAGCTGCTTCTGCCTTCATGTTCTAAGTGAACTTAAGATCTTTCCGAGTCAACTGAGACAAAGGTCTGGTTATCTTGGAAAAGTCCCAAATGAAACGTTGATAGTAACCTGCCAGGCTAAAGAAACTCCTCACCTCGGTAATCGAACTGGCCTCTTCCCAGTCCCGAACTGCAGCTACCTTGGCAAGGTCCACAACTATTCCTTCCTTGGACACCACATGTCCCAGGAACTTGACTTCTTCCATCCAGAAGTCACACTTCTTGTACTGTGCAAACAACTGGCTCTTCCTGAGTGTATTAAAGACTGCTCGCAGGTGTTCCTCGTGCTCTTCCTGACTCTTAAAGTATATCAGGATGTCATCAATGAACACGATGACGAATCGGAAAAGAAACAGCCAAAACACCTTGTTTATCAAGTCCATGAACACGGCTGGTGCATTCATAAGGCTGAACGACATCATAAGATACTCGTAGTGCCCAAAGTTAGACTTGAAAGCCGTCTTCTACACGTTCTCATCCCTAACACTCAACTATTGATACCCTGATTGTAAATCGATCTTCGTGAAATACTGCGCCCCCTTTAACTGATCAAAGAGATCATCTATCCTGGGCAAAGGATACTTGTTTTTCACTGTCACTTAGTTCAACAGATCATCGATCTGTTTCCTTAGCTCCTCCATCTCACATGGAGGCATGCGATACGTCTACAATGAAATGGGCGTCGCTCTAGGCACTAGATCTATGGTAAAATTGATCTCGCACTGAGGAGGCAACCCTAATATCTTTTTGAATACATCCTCAAAATCTCGAACTACAAGCGTGGTTTCAAGTGCCGGACCATCATCATTCTTCGGTAAGGAAGCGTTACAAAGAACTCGAAAAGGGCAACTAACCTGCATGGGAAAAGTAAAGGTCGTGCCCATAGGCCCGTGAGTTGTCACTAGTCAGGTCTCGCAGTCAATCTCGGCCCTCATTTTCGTAAGCCAATCCATGCCAAGGATGATGTCGAAATGGTATATCGTGGTGACGATCAGGTCAATGCATATCGTCCTGCTCCCTAGATCTATCAAGCAACCCTCACACATCTTAGTGGCATCTGTAAAATTTTCTGGGGATGCAATAACTCTCACCCCAACCATTGGGGTCGTATTCAACCCTAAGCGCTTGATTACAGAACATGATATCACTGAAATAGTGGACCCAGTATCCACTAGCAAGAAAACTAGAGTACCTTGGATCTGGGTAATGACCTCGAAAGCTAGAGGCATCATATCTACTAAATCTGATGCTTCCACTGTAAGAGCATGCACATGCGCCTGCTGAGAACAGTTAGGCTGAGGTGCCATAGGTCGCTCAGGCGGCCAAAATGATGGATGTGCTTGTGCTGATCGCAGAGGTGGAGTTGTAATCGTCTGAGGGAGATGGAGGTTGATCCTTTAAGGTGGTGAGAATCTGTTATCCCTCATGTGGGTGAAGCAATATGTGTCAGTGTGGCCTGGCCTCTTGCAGTACGCACACAATATGTCCGATCACCTCAGCTGAGTTGGGGGAGCCGGAAGCCTATGAGGTAAATCTGCACGTAACCTCTTACCGAGGAACGGCCTGCTTGGCAGATCTGGTCGCGGCCTCGGAGCCATAGGCACACGAGTATGAGTTAATCCATCCCCATCCTACTCAGCTCAAAGAGACATTCCTACTATCTCAACATAGATGAAAATGCTAGTGCAACACATCTTCGAGCGAATATCAAGTCGCAGACCCTCAGAGAAGTGCCGCATCCTCATAGGCTAATCGGTGAGACTCAAAGGAGCATACCTAGCCAGCTCTGTGAACTTGTTCTCTTACTCTGCCACTGTCATGCCTCCCTATTGGAGGCGAAGGAACTCACTCTCCTTCTCACAGAGGTACATGAGAGGGAAATATTTCTCGTGGAAGCGTGTCTCGAAGGCCTCCCACATCCATATGTATCCGACAGCAATGGTCCTAAGAATGCTGTCCCACCAAATGTTGGCCTCCTTCTCAAATTTAAAGGTGACTAGCTAAACCTACTCTTCCTTAGTACAGTACAACGGCTTTAGCATCTTAGAGATGTGATCAAGCCAATACTCGGCCTCCTTGAGTCAGTGAGTACCCACAAAGGTAGGAGGCCGCAAGCGCTGGAATCGCTTGAAAAGGCTGCTAGCACTCGCATTCCCAGCAAGGGGCATAAATGGAGTAGGCTGAGTCACACCCATGCTCTGGGCAAAGATTCCTGTCATAGTGGTAAAAAGTTGTTGCTGCTGCTGTTGCTACTGTAGTTGTTGCTGTTGCATCAAGAACATCATCTACTCCAACCTATTAGTAGGGGGAGTAGACTAAGATATGTATGATGTCAAAGTAGATGCACGGTTCTTCTCTAGAACCGGTGGTGCAACAAGTGTTGGCCCATTAGTGGGGCAGTGGCTGGCTGAGAATCTGGTATAATATCAAGAGTCGAACCCAAACTAGGGTTTGTCTGGCTATTGCTTAAGAGAGGTACCCTGTCAGTCGAATCGCCAAAATTGAAACGTGTCGAACTCCGTGCGGCCTTAGTTGACATTCCCTATATACAACATAGGGTGCAACCTAGGTCAGATTCAGCATACTCACAAACTCATCCACAGCATTCACACACAGTTTAAAGAAACTTCATGCATTTCATTCACCAAAATTGTCACAATACATGAGATACAGTATTACATGGATCATGATAGAAGATGCATGTGAGCTAATACAAACCCAAACATACTAACCATTCTACCACACTACTATGCCTAACAAGGCTATATATAACAATAAGGAAAAAAACACACATAAAGCAACTAAAAGGAAGACTACGTGCGTGACTAGTCATTAAAATCTGGTGTTGGGGGAGGTCACTCTTATCCTGTACACAGCACAGGATAGCCCTCAAAGTGCGAGACACTTTCTTAAATTTTCATTTCATAAAGGCTTCAGTCTCCTCAACTTTCGTTCAGACCTGCATGATCTCCTGTCGTAGGGCAGCTTGGCCCTCTTCCAGTTGAACCAAGCGGGCCTCCCTGAAGGCCCGATCACTGTCGTGGACTTGAGTCACAGGAGGAGAGCCCTCATCAATGTCCTGGGCCTCCTCTTCCTCTCCTTCTTTCTCTTCTTCTATCTCATCACCCTCTTCGTCAATCTCTTCCTCTTCACTTTCCCCCTCATCTTCACTCTGTCACGTCGGGCTCGACGCTGTCATGGCCCAATCTCCATGTTGTTGAGAGTCGTATCATTAATGAAATGGATTGGCACTGGAAGTTCTGCGTCGAGTCTGTAGCTAAACTCACGTGCAAGCTTGCATATGAGTCGGCCGAATGGGAGTGAAATGGCCGTCCTAGTAGAGCGTGTAGTCAGGACTATCTCTCGCAGGATGAAGGTAGGAAGGCACAGGTTATCTCCCTATCCAACCCGGTATAAGAAGTCCACCATCAAGCACGTACACTCGCTGCGATAGCTCCACCTGGGGTATATATTGTACGTGAAGATGTGGTGGAGCAGGCGAAAGTCATCGGTCATTTTTGATGCTAAGAGGCTATTGTTTGAATTCCAATGGACCAGGTGGCCATAGAGGATCGCATACGGCGGTCCCTTTCACGTGCACTTGAAAGATTCTTCTCACTTGCATGGACCTTGCCAAGCAGCATTCCCATAACTTGGTCTATCAAGCCAACATTGACTATGAGGTCTCGCCTTCTCACTGAAAATTTGAACTGTAAAGGCTCCAGTGTTGGTTCCTGGATATGCGCGTAGAAGGCTCAGACAGTGTTCACATTTGCCTTTGTCTTACCCTCAAATAAAGGACCCCACTTGACATCCACCAAGCAGTTCATCACCAGATATTGCCCAAAGATCCTCTCATCCACACGCACTTCAAAAAGGACCTTACGGCCCTCATAAATTTCATGAGACAACTCCACCAATAGAGCCCTTTCGAGGGGAGCCTGGGGATCGAGATCCCGCTTGGTCCTTATCTCCTGATCGACACTTGCATCTGCGACGGTGCTTCTCGACTTTCGAGATCAAGTAGGGTGGCTAGGCCTGGCCTCATCCGTGGGAGACCTCTTCTTCCCCATGAGAGAGGAGTGAAAATTGAGAAAATGGCCGTCACAAGCTCGAAAAGAGCCATGGAAGTGGAATAATATGGGGAAATCGAATGGGTTATTGGATTCCCAAGATTTTGAGACACCAAGTGACGTTTGGGGTGCTCAAATGAGAATAAATGAAGGAGATAGGAAAGGAGTTTGGTTAAAAATGGTGGAGGGGTGTATGAAGTGGAGAAAAGGAATTTTTTTTGAGAAAGGAAGGGAGATTTGAGAGGGAAAAAAGAGTTTTTTAGAGGAAAGGGAAAGCTTGGGCGTGTGTAAGAGGGGAGTGGATAGAAAATGGAAGATATAGAGGGGGTCCCACGTGACTTCGTGGGCCCCACAGCGTCCTAACATCATCAGCTCAACCGGCCCTAGCTGGCCCGATAGGCCTGGGCAGTGGGATCGGCAAGGGCTCGCTGACTCGGTGATGCCATTGTCGGTCCTTGGACTATCCGGCGATGGCTCGCCCCCTCCCCCAGGATGCCAAAAACATGTGGGGTCCACTCTGGGTCCCCCCAGATTGCATCGATTTGGCCCCGACTCCGTTTGAGTTATTTTGGGGCTCACCTCGCATTCATTCACATGTTTTAGATTATTTGAGTGTGAAATTGGTTAAATCTTCATTTAAACTCATCGATTGATGGTCTAGGAAGGTGTTGGGATCACTTCACATGATCAGAAGGGCTTATGGGTCCAATTTCTACGGTCGATTTTGATAAATTTCACCTTTTGGCGAAATTGGGAAACCTACATCTGTTTCTACGTTATATCGTACCCTCCTAAGTTAGAATTCATCAGTGTGCATTAGAGTGTGTTGTGTTACCATAACCCAGGTCCAGTTTAATCCAAATCATGCTCTGATACTAACTTGTAACACCTTGAAAATCGGGGGTCAAGTAGGAGCCCAACTCCCGAGTTCCAATACATCACTTATCCAATATAGATAATGATGATTAAATTTTATTTGTATTAGTGCATTAAACATGAGTGAGATTATACCAAAACAACATATCATACCCAGAGACAATTTATTACGTAAGTGGAAGACTATGATAAGTGTATAGACATATAAGTGAAGGTAAGTCTCCTGAGTATGATCATGTTACCAAGTTAAATAATTACATTTAAAATTCTAAATATACAAAATGTGTAATGTCATCTAGTCAACATCCCAGTGAACCTCGTCGATCAGAGCGGTCTACATAAACTCGCCTGATAACTGCATATAGGAGAACTCCTCGTCATCATCATCATCTGCATCTACAATAGGGTCTGGTTGGTGTTTAAAACACCATCCCAAAACATGAGAGTGAATGATCAACTCAGTGGAATCATAATGCAAAGTTTAACATGTTATCAATTCAGTTAAGCAGTAATGATAAAGCAGTACAACACTCATGTCCTAGGTACTTTTATTAATACAAGTATGGTATGTTATTACGATGCATGCCTTCACCTGCACTTCCTCTTGCAACAACATCTAATGATCGCGGCATGCACCACTCCCACTATGCATTTCCATGACAAAGGCACATGCAATGCGGTGCATGAGTATGATTACTAAGTTCTTATTAGACCTTTTCATAGAGTAGGATTGAGAAGATAAGGCACCTTCGTTATATCATTTCCCAAACAATGATCCATTCTAGGGTCATTAGTCCTAGCTAATATCATACAATGTTGCAATTCCAGGTCAGTATAAAGGAGCTCGTCACCTCAATATAGGCATAACTTATACTCTAGTTACTGCAGAAAGGCTCGTTGCCTCAGTGCAGTCTCAAAGTATACTCAAGGTCATTACTAATGGCATGTCACCAAGTCGTAAGCCAACAACTCGAATACAGTATCTCATACCACCGTATTTGGTTTACGAGCTTAGGTTGCTCACTGGTCACTACAGGTGGGCTCGTCACCCTAGCATATGCCAACAGTTCGACCATGGTGTCCCATACCACCATGTCTGGCTCATGAGTCTTAGCGGATCGAGGTACCAAGGTTAAATGGGTTTTCACTAGTGAGTTTGGTGCTTTAGATTCAAGCAGTGGAATACATACATGGTGAACATATATTAGGCTAATCAGGTTGCTTAAAAAACTCAACTAGTACGGGCATACGTTGAGCCGATCGACAGGGAACGCATATGCACTCCGTGTGGCCTAACCACTGCTGACAAGAAGCATACGACTCAGATTCATCGGGCGTGTCTATTATGGCTAAACAGTTCGACCCCGATCACAAACCATTATCGATTATCTGGACTACATCGTAGCCCCAAGCACACTCCAAATATCAATATACGCATGTATTAGTCAAAGGTAGCATGTGGGAATTTAAAACCAAACATAAATCCTACTTTAAGCAGTTTGCTAAAACACCTACTACCCATATACCGTATATAGGCATTTCATCCTAAATTCACATAGTAATAAGATAGGTTATATAAAAGATACTATAACTGCAGATAGAGGAATTGTGAATCTCATCCTAACACCCTCATTATGAGCATTTAAACAAGCATTTTTTACATTCAGGCATTTTATCAAATACTTAAGCTACCCATATCCTATACATGTAATAAAGTAGTTATAACAGGCATTATAGCAAATCCCTTTACAAGGGGTTCACCATATAAACACCAATCATGTATTGTTAGTCAATGACCATAGCAGACATAAATCATAATTCCATACTCATTCAAGCATTTCAACAAACACATGGAATGTATTAAAAAAATAACATAGTTTACAAATATACGTATTATATGGAAAACGTTGTATCTATGCACATGTGACAGCAATCATGTTAGTCATAAATCATTACTGACATTGAAAGCCTTGAAAACCATAACCTAGACTTTATAATCCACACCTTTCACCGATAGACTCGTAATGAACTCAGTTTAAATGTTAAGTCCTCGTCTACAGTACAACGGTAACCTATAACATGGAATTGGTTAACTATTGTACCTTCTACTCTATTTGAATATCTAAAACAAATTAGGTTTTAGATTTTTTACCCAAGGACGGAGTTGGAATCACCAGAATAGCGATACGGAAGCAGTGGTTAAACACGTGGAGTAGCAGGGTTCAAATCCCAGGAGCAACCCAACTCTCTCTCCCACTTTCTCTCTCTTTCCTTCTCTTTCTTTTCTTCTCTCCCTTAGGGTTTTAGAAAATTCATATGGCAAGGGAGAGAGATGGTTTATGGCCCTTATATAGGCCTAGAATTGATGGGAATGGCCCAGGGCCAAGGTATACTTAGCTTATATCCAAATATTGGTCGTTTTGGTTTAACAGAGTTGTTCTGGAGGGCCCTTTCCAATATACGGTCGGACTTAAGCTCCCTATCCATGGATCTAGGTTAGGCTAAGTTTTTAGTCTGATCGGGTTTGGGGATCGACTGCGGGAGACCTATTTTAGTTCAACGGTCATTGGCGCTCTATCAGGATCACAAGTACACTGACCTGTGTTGGAAATTTTCCTTGATCTACGGAGGTAATTGGGTCTGATTTCGACGGTCTGAATCCTTAGATTTGTCCTGCAAGCAAACCGACTCAATTCACTTAAGTTTTAGTTCATTTCATAAAGATATTCATGTTTCTCACCCACTTTGCTTCGAGCTCAATTTGTGCATTTCTGGGTACTATTAGGACTTGATTTCTGAGATGGTGGTCAAGTCCAACAAGGTGGTCCTAACCGTATGGTTTCGAGGTAATTAGACTTTCGACGCGCGGTCCAGGTCTGATACAAAAATTTATGATGCTCCTGAGAACAACTGGGTTTTGAGATGGATTCTAAGTTTTTAGATAATGTAGCGCTAGCGATCCTACAGATTTTGGGTCTTACAGATTATATTTAAAGTGAGTAGGGCTAATTTTATAGGTAATCTAGTTTAGTACTAGTTAATTCTTATTTAATTTCCAAAGGATTTAATCCTTAGTAATTTCTGCTTGAGGTAGTGCTCGGGTCCTTGTATGAATTTTTTTCGAGATTTTACAATTTATGTAGAGAGTCTATTAGTTGAATCACTGCAAAAGAATAACTACATTGATAAGTTTATCAACATGGTCGATGACTTGGATTATTTCAATAACTACCCCTGGGGCAGTGTGTGTAAGTGCTATAGTTTCTTGCTCCTTTGATTGCCAAAGTTTTTAATGCTAAAACCACAATCTGTATCTTGTGTAGCACATTGATATATAAGGCAAGGCAATGCATCACATGTACAAGGACAATGATTCAAGTCAAGAACAAAGATCTATTTTAAAGAAATGTAAGATCAATTACATTATTCACTCGTTTTAGCTTCAAAGGTCAATGTTTTAAAGTGACATCGAAAGACAAGTGAACTGTTCATACTCAAGACTCAAGGTGAATTACAACACATGTACTACAAATTCAAGCTTCAAAAGATCTCAAGTACAAACATCATCATGTGTCGAGATCTCAAGCTTTATGAACTTTAAAGATCATCTATCATCTGAAGAAAAGAAGGTTCAATGTTCATATATCATGGTTAAGGTATGAAAGACCTTAGATTGACCTTAGGGTAGGTTATTTTGAATACATAATTTAAATTAAATCATTTTATAAGTATTTAGACTATTCTTCGACTAGTCCTGGACTCTGTTTGACCAGTCCTAGCACTGGCTCGACCAGTCTAAGAAATTTTAAAACTAGTCCTAACATTGTTGCAAATTTTTAAAATTTTTTGTTAAGCCACAACCAATCCTGGAGACTGCTTAACTAGTTGTGTGAACAGTGCATGACTCATTCGCGACCAATCCTGCAACTTCGACTCAAATTCCAGCAACTATTTCTAGTTCCACAGAACAGTCGTGGACAGGTCACGACCAGTCGTGGAGGTCCCACAACCAGTCATGAAATGCCTACGACCAGTCGTGGAATGGATTTATCCAATCGTGCTCAAAATTTTAAAAATTCGTTGGTCCCACGACTAGTCGTAGTGTCCACAGGACCAGTCGAAGGTGCAACTTCTACACTTATAAATAAAGCACAATTTTCAGAGTTTAATAATCCAATTTAAGTATAATCAAGACATCACTCTAAGAGATAAGTTTGTAAACTTCTTAAGCTATATTGTGCATATTTAATATTCTCTTTTATTAGCTTTGTTATATTTGATTTTGTATTTTGCATTCTATTCTAATCTGAAAGAGGGATTGAAGTATTCCCACTTCTTGGAATCAAAATCAAATAGAGGTAGCCTAACTTAATTTAATTTAAAATCAATTTAGAACCTAGAACCATTTCATAAGTGAGTTTGGACATTGAACTTCAATGTTGAACTTCTACTCCAACTTGGTTCTTCTGGGCTACAACAAAAGGAGAATATCCAAGTTTTTTTTACAATTTTTCTAAATTCCTTTGTTTTGGTTTTCATTGAGATTGAGCTAGAAAAGTCTCAATTATGGTTTGTCTGAGGTGATTCAGAAAATTCAGAGTGTAAGGTTTTTTGAATTGTGTAAGCCCACTTGAAAGACACAATTGTGAGGGTTTTAGGTGAACATGGAAAAACCTATTTTTATAGTGAATGCTAATATCCACTGTGTGAGGATATTAGGAGTGGAGTAGCTATGTGGCTGTTGTTTAATAGTTGGTGTACACGCGAACCACTATAATTCTTTGAGTTTTGTGGATGTGTGGTTTATTTTCTATATCTTTTATCATTCAAGATTGTGAGATGTATTTTTGGATGTGAATGTTATAATCTTTACATTTCAGCATTGTGAGGAATGTTGTAATAGCTTAGATTTCCTTTCTTGCTATTTCTTTTTTATTCCTCTTTAGTTTGAGTTTTTGATACACCAATTGTTCTAGTAAGTTTGTCCCACCATAAACCCTTGGTTTTTATGGTGTAAGGTTGTCTATAGAACAATATTTGTATCAACATCTCAATACAAGAATTTTGAGGTTGCTTTACATTTCCATATTGTGAATTGTTTATAGTGCTATCTTTCCTTTAATTGATTAAATTTCGCTGTTATCATTTTAATTTGGCATAGTCCTATTCATCCCTCCCCCCCTCTAGGATTCTAGCTCAGCCTTTTCAAGTGGTATTAAAGCCTAATAATTTAGTTTAAATTGTTATTTCTTTAGGATTAATTTCCTGAGCTAATCGATCTGAGTTGTTTGTAAGATGTCATATTTTGATAGCCTTTCAGTCACTAGGCCTCCACCATTTGATAGCACCAATAATGCTTATTGGAAAGACAGAATGAGCATTTTCTTAAAATCCATGGATGAGAGTGTGTGGCTAGCCACAGTGACTGAATGGACCCCTCCTACCACTGAAGTAACTGGTATCGATGGATCCAAATCAATGAGAGTTACACCTTATTTTTCTTGGACCACTCTTCAGAAAAATGAGAGTAGTGCCAATGCAAAGGCTTTAAATGCCATAACTTGCGCACTATCACTAGATGAATTCAAAAGAATCATATCATGTGATACTATCAAGCAAGCCTGAGATATTTTACAAATGACACACGAGGGAACAACAATTGTCAAGAAATCTAAAGTCCAAATCCTCACAACTAAATTTGAGGAAATACGTATGGAAGAAAATGAAATGTTCATGGACTTCTATATAAGATTAAATGACATTGTGAACTCTATGTGGAGTCTTGGTGATAAAATCTCAGACAGTAAAGTCTGTGTAAAGATACTACACTCGCTTCCTGAACGGTTCAATTTTAAAGTAACTGCGATCCAAGAACTTTGTGATACGAATAATATGAGGGTAGAAGAATTAGCTGTCTCTTTACAGACTTATGAGTTAACTTTTAAAGCTCCTAAAGGTAAATCTATCACCTTTAAATCTTCTAAAAGTGTTTCTCATGAAAATAGTAGTAATTCTGATTTAGATAATTTTGAACATGATATGGTCCTTTTAGCTAAAAAGTTTTACAAAAATTTTAAAAGTAAAAAGAGAGTTGATTTTTAAAAGTCTAATGATAAGAAAAGATTTAAATCTAAAACTTAAAACACTTTAAAAGACTATCAGTGTTACAAATGCCATGAATATGGGCATTTAGCAAACAAGTGTCCTAAAAAGGATGAACCTAAAAAGAAAGGAATATTGGCTACTTGGGATTAATATTCTGGCACTGAAGCCTTTTCTGAATCAGAAGATTCTGAAACCGAGTCAGGTAATGAAGTTAAAACCCTTATGACTCTAGCTAAGTTCACTTTTTCAGATAATGATCATTCAGTTAATGAAAAAAATCTATATAGTGATCATGAAAATGAAGATGATCTTCAAGATGCTTATAATGCCCATTACAAGGAAAGTTGTAAAATTGCTATTAAATGTAAACTTCAGAAAGAAAAGTTTTTGAAACTTAAAGAAAAATTTTATTCTCTTGTTTTAGAAAAATCCCACATTTCAGATTGTTTTGAAAAATCTAAAGGTGATTTAAATTTCAAAACCTTCCTTATTGAAAATCTTAAATCTGAAAATGAAAAACTAAAACTTGAAGTCTCTTCACTTTTGAGTTTAAAGGATACATGGAGGTATGCCCAAGGTGATCCAAAGTTAGAAAAGGTTTTTTTTTGAATTAAGAAAATGTGATGACCAATCCGGTTTGGGCTATGACAGAAATATTCTTCCTAAATAGAAGAATACTCCTCCTAAGTTTGTGGAAGGAGAGTCTTCAAACTCAAAAGGGAATAGTTTAAATCAAAATTTTTCTAAAAATGCTAAAACTTTTCAATCTTTAAAACCTAAATGTAACCATATCAACTATAAAAATCAAAACTGAAATCCTTTAGCTGAGAAAATAGTTGATTTACTTAAGGAGCTCTTAAAATCTAACTCAGTAGGTCATTCTTACAATAACTACAAACACAAGAAGACCAACTATATTCCTAAACCCAAAACTGTAATGAAATGGGTTCCTAAGGTTACTTGCTAAGTTGCCCACACGACTTTCAAAGCTACAAGTCATTCAAAGGGGTACTTAGACAGTGGTTGCTCCAGGCATATGATTGGTGATAAAGGTCTATTCACCAATCTTAAAGACATGGCTGATGGATCAGTCACATTTGGTGATGTTAGCAACTACAAGATTATTGGTCAAGGTACAGTTCAACTCTTTTACCTCCCCTTATTTGAAAATGTTTTATACGTTGAAGGGTTAAAGCATAACCTATTAAGCATATCTCAAATATTTAATAACAATCATAGCATAAAATATACTGAGGTTGTGAAATTTTAAACAAAAAGGGTTCTGTAATATTAACTGGTCGTAGAACTTCTGAAAACTACTACATTGTAAGTGATTCTAGCTCATTTAATCAATCGTGTTACATGGTCTATACCAATGAAACTGTGTTATGGCATAAATGCCTTAGACATGTACCCTACCACAATTTGTATAGATTGAACAAAAAAGAACTGATAAGAGGTCTCCCTAAATTACAGAAAGTATACAAAATATGTGGCAAATATAAGATTGGCAAACAAACTTGGAGTACTCACAAAACGGTGGACTTCAATGCCACATCCAAACCGCTCGAACTTCTCCACATGATCTTATAGGAGCAACCAAAATAGAGAGTCGAGGTGGTAAAAAATACATACTGGTAATCATGGATGATTTTACCAGATTTACTTAGGTAGCCTTCTTAAGGGATAAATTAGAAACCCTTGATGAAGTAAATTTTTTTTCAAATGGATCCAAATGGAAAAAGGTTCTCAAGTTAGTAAGATCCGTAGTGATCATGGATCAGAATTTGAAATAATAGTTTTGAGAAATTCTGTTGTGATTAGAGAATATCACATGAATTCTCTACGCCCAAAACACCACGACAAAATAGAATTTTTGAAAGAAAAAATATAGTGCTTTAAGAAATGCCATATGTAATGTTGAATAGTACGAAGCTCCCTAGAAATCTTTGGGCTGAAGCTGTAAATATTGCCTGCTATATAATCAACCGGGTTTATACAAGTAAGCCAAACAATAAAATGGCCTATGAAATATGGTTTGATAAGAAGCCTACTGTCAAATACTTTCAAGTTTTTGGTAGCAAGTGCTATATTTTACGTGACCATGAAAATCTAGACAAGTTTGCCACCAAAAGTGATGAAGGGATCTTTTTAAGATATGCTTTGAATAGTCGAGCGTATCGAGTACTGAATAAGAGGATCGGTGTAATTCAAGAGTCTATCAATGTGGTCATTGACGATCACTTGAATACACTTGCCTCAAGTTCAGATAATGATGAAGTTCTTCTAATTGGCAAACCAGATACTTCATCAAGTCGAAATAACTCTTAACTGAGGACTGTTAAAGATCATCCAACCACTCAGATTCTTGAAAACCCTCTCACTAGTGTGTGCACTCGTAGACAACTAGAAGATATATGTAATTACATGTGCTTTACATCTTAGATTGAACCGACTAACGTAAAAGAAGCTCTTACTGACAAAAACTATAGAGTAGCGATGCAAGAAGAGCTTAATCAATTTATTAGAAATGATATTTAGTATCTTGTTCCTAGACCTAAAGATAAACATATTATCAGAACAAAGTGAATTTTCAAAAATAAGTCTGATGAACTTGGTGATATAATTCAAAACAAGGCTAAACTGGTTGTACAAGGGTACACTCAAAATGAAGGCATCGATTATGATGAAACTTTTGTCCCAGTAACTCGTCTTGAATCAATCAAAATATTTATATCCATTGCTTGCTTTAGAAAATTTAAAATTTATCAAATGGATGTAAAGAGTGCATTTTTAAACAGTGATTTACATGAAGAAGTCTATGTTGAACAACCAACGGGTTTTGAAGACCCTAAAAATATTAATCATGTCTATCATTTAAAAAAGGCTCTATACAGTTTAAAACAAGCTCCCAGGGTATGGTACGAAAAATTGACTAAGTTTCTACTAAGTCATAATTTTCTAATGGGAAGTGTTAATAAAACTCTTTTTATTAAGAAACATAATAATCAAATCTTAATAATGCAGATCTATGTTGATGATATTATTTATAGATCCACCTATTCTAACATGACTATTGAGTTTGCAGATCTTATGAAATCTAAATTCGAAATGAGCATGGTTGGGGAATTGAATTATTTCCTAGGGTTGTAAGTAAAACAACAACCTGATGATATCTTTATTTTTCAAACCAAATATGCTTTGAACTTAATTAAAAAGTTCAGATTTGAGAATTTTAAAAATTTTGATACTCCTATGAGTACAACATTAAGAATCTCAAAAGACTCTACAGGTAAAAATGTGGATCCTAAATATCGTAGTATGATTAGTAGTTTACTTTATTTAATTGCAAGTAGACCTGATATTGCTTTTAGTGTTGAAATTTGTACTAGATATCAATCTAACCCTAAAGAGTCATATTTAATTGTTGGTAAGCAGATTATGAGATATGTCGCAAGTACAATATATTTGGATGTCTGGTATCCTCATGATACTAGTGTTCAATTGGCCGGTTACACAGATGCTAATTGGGTTGGTAATATCGATGATAGGAAATCAACCAATGGTGGTTGTTTCTATATTGAAAATTGTTTAGTTTCTTGGTTTAGTAAGAAACAAAGTTCTGTATCGCTATCAACTGCTGAGGCTATATACATCATAGCTAGAAATGTATGTACTTAACTTATATGGATGAATAGAATGTTAAGTAATTACGAAATTATACAAGATTCAATAGTTTTATATTGTGATAATTCTAGTGCAATTAATATATCTAAAAATCCAATCCAACATTCATGAAATAAGCACATTGACATTAGATATCATTACATTCGTGAATTAGTGGAAAGCTAATTTCTTTGGAATACATTCCGACCGAGACTTAACTTGTTGACATTTTCACTAAACCACTTGACAAAAGCAAGTTTAATAAATTAAAATTTGATCATTCATGCATTTCTGTATTATAGTATATATATTTGTTAATTTATTTGTTTAAATTTTAATTTTATGTGAAAAATGCATATTTTTGGTTGTGCACAACCAGTCGAGGATGTACTCGACCAGTTGTGGCACAACTAATCGAGGACATACTCGACCAGTCATGTAGTGCTCTGGTGCTTTTAATTTAGGGGAAAAACCTTTTTCTTCCTCATTTGCTCTTCCTCTCCAACGAGTCTAAGCTCTACCAGTCGTACCTAACTTCTTGATTCTTCAAGGTTAGTCCGTTATTTCCATTTTTCCTGTAGATTCAAGTTCGTATCACTTCATTTTCACACTTGGAGTGATTTATTTCCTATTTCTTTAAGGTTTTTTGTGTTTTCTTCTCGAAAATCTGATTTAGAGAAACCCCACTCTACATCTTTTGCAACCTCTTGATTTCTTATATTCCAAGTTGTAAATGGATGTTAGAGGTAGAAAGAAAAGTTCTCGAGGTCCTTCAACATCTAGATTGACACCTATCACAAGGCGCCACCTTCAGTCACCTGAAGATGATCCTCCCTATGTTCGGGATTTAACATTGCGCAATGTAATAGTTGAGCAACCTGTGCATGTTGAACATCTTGCTCCATTTGATCTCCTTCTTCTTCAATCTGTAGGATGGGCTAACATTCTACATTAGTGTGGGCCGGCATACCAGTCTATTACACAGGCTATGTTTGCTTTTATTTCTAATTTTTTAGCTGAAAATTTAATGTTTATAATAGCAGCTAGAGAAGGTCCATTCGAAGTTGATCGACATTTGACTTTTGGCTTAATGGACATACTTGTCAATGATGAAAGTATTCTTATTAGCAATCTAGTTGATAAACCATCTGAATCAGAAAACGAATGCTTACTAGAGCATTATGCAACATAGATGCGCAATGGAGTCAAAATGAGAATGCGCTTGCTTCAAAGTACTTATTACCCAGATACATGGTTCTTCACAGGATATTTATTTTGAATCTTTATCCTCGATCTGGTAACAAAACCGAACTCAGCTCTTTTATGGTTCGAATTTTACTTTTCATCATCTCTGGTACAAATGTCCGTCTTCCTTCTTTAATCTATCATTTCATCATACAATTCTATCTCCATATTGAACACAATGATATTCCTTTTTTTGTATCTTATGATTGTGTTGGTCACTCATATGTCAGTAGATATGCCTGTTGGAGAGGCTCCTATTCATCACCTTATTTTCAACAACTCCAATATAAACAAGATGAATTTGAGGTTGACTGATGGCCAAGTGAATGTGGGAGTTGGTGGAGCTGAAGTAGTGAATGAAGAAGAAGGAGGTTTACCTTCGGATGATATTAACATGAATGATATCTTTAATTAGATTAAATCATATTCTGAGGCTGACCCTAATTATCAGTCTTCTGATTTTGCTGAGAGGTTACATTCTCTTGAGGAACAGGTGGCTCAAATTTGTGTAACATAGGATTCTCAATTTGCTTATATGTGTAAATATATGAGACGTATTAACAAGGGTTTACACAAAATTGATCTATTTATTCTTTCTCCCTCTTCTGGATCTGATTAGTATTTTCTTGGTTTGTAATAACTCTTATGATACTTTGTTTTCTTTCAGTTTGTGGGAATGACTTTGGATGAACTTGGTTCATGTTGGTTTCTTATATGAGCACATTATTTGCTTATATCTTGCCTAGTTTTCTCCCTCATTCCTCTTTTGTTTATTTTCCTCTTCCATATCTTAGTTGCTTCCTTTGTCATATTGTGACAAAAAGGGAGAGAATATTTTGTTGTTGCTCATGAATATGTATATGGACATGGATTGTGAGTATAGTCTACTCAGGGGGAGTAAGTAAGAAGGTGTTTTATTCTATGATAGTTTGTTTTGGTTATTGTAACTGGTGCATTATACTTTCTTGTGTATATATGGTGCATGATTCTTTATTAAGCATATAATGCTTCTCTTATTTTTAATGTTGTGTGTTTTGTCACAAATTTGACAAAGGGGAAGATTGTAAGTGTTATAGTTTCTTGCTCCTTTGATTGTTAAATTTCGTAGTGTTAAAACCACAATCTGTGTCTTATGTAGCACATTGATATATATGGCAAGGCAATGCATCACATGTACAAGGACAATGCTTTAAGTCAAGAACAAAGATCTATTTTAAAGAAATGTAAGATGAAGTACATTGTTCACTCCTGAAGCTTTAAAGGTCAATGTTTTAAAGCGACATTGAAAGACAAGTGAACTATTCATACTCAAGACTTAAGGTGAAGTACAACACATGTATTACAAATTCAAGCTTTAAAAGATCTTAAGTACAAGCATCATCATGTGTCGAGATCTTAAGCTTCATGAACTTCAAAGAGAAGATTCAATGTTCATATATCATGGTTAAGGTATTAAAGACCTTAGATTGACCTTAGGGTAGGTCATTTTGAATACATAATTCAAATTGAATCATTTTATAAGTGTTTGGATTGTTCTTCGACTAGTCCTGGACTCTTTTCAACTAGTTCTAGCATTGGCTTGACCAGTCTAAGAAATATCAAGACCAATCCTAAGATTGTTGCAATTTTCTAGAATTTTTTGTTAAGCCACGACCAGTCCTAGAGACTACTCGACCGGTCGTGTGAACAGTGCATGACTCATTCACGACCAGTCCTATAGCTTCGACTCAAATTCTAGCAACTATTTTTAGTTCCGCATGACTAGTCGTGGACAGGTCATGGCCATTCGTAGAGGTCCCACGACTAGTTGTGAAGGGCCTACGACCAGTCGTGGAACATCTTTATCCGATCGCACTCAAAATTTTAAAAATTCATTGGTCCTATGACCAATTGTAGTGTCCATAGGACCACTCGAAGGTGCGACTTCTGCACTTATAAATATAGCATGATTTTCAGAGTTTAGTAATCCAATTCAAGTGTAATCAAGACATCACTCTGAGAGATAAGTTTGTAAACTTCTTAAGCTTTATTATGCAGATTTAATATTCTATTTTATTAGCTTTGATATATTTAATTTTGTATTCTGCATTCTAATTTGATCTAAAAGAGGGATTAAAGTATTCCCACTTCTTGGAATCAAAATCAAATAGAGCTAGCCCAACTTGATTTAATTTAAAATCAATTTAGAACCTAGAACCATTTCATTAGTGAGTTTGGACATTGAACTTCAATGTTGAACTTCTACTCCAACTTGGTTCTTCCAGGCTGTAACAAAAGGAGAATATCCAGGTATCTTATAGTTTTCATAAATTCCTTTGTTTTGGTTTTCATTGAGATTGAGCCAGAAAAATCTCATTTTTCGTTTATTTGAGGTGATCCAAAAAACTCAGAGTGTAGGGTTTTTTGAATTGTGTAAGCCCACTTGAAAGACACAATTGTGAGAGTTTTAGGCGAACATGGAAAAACCTAATTCATAGTGAACGCTAATATCCACTGTGTGAGGATATTAGGAGTAGAGTAGCCATGTGACTGTTGTTTAACAGTTAGTGTACACACAGGAGAACCACTATAATTCTTTAAGTTTTGTGGATGTGTGGTTTATTTTCTACATCTTTTATCATTCAAGATTATGGGATGTATTTGTGGATGTGAATATTGTAATCTTTACATTTCAACATTGTGGGGAATGTTGTAATAGTTTAGATTTCCTTTATTGCTATTTCTTTTTTATTCATCTTCAGTTTGAATTTTTGATACACAAATCGTTCTAGTAAGGTTGTCTTGCCATAAACCTTTGGTTTTTATGGTGTAAGGTTGTCCTTAGAACAACATTTATATCAACCTCTCAATACTAAAATTTTGAGGTTGCTTTATATTTCCATATTATGAATTGTTTATAGTGCTATCTTTCCTTTAATTGATTAAATTCTTCTGTGTTATCATTTTAATTTGTCATAGTCCTATTCACCCACCCCAATCCCCCCCCCTCAGGACTTTTTAGCTCGACCTTTTCAGTGTGGGATATGATTATTTGAAGAAAGGCTTTAACATTGTGTCTGGCATTATTCGGGGGGAAAGGGCAACTGGCCAGTACCCAAAATCATACAACATATGCGGATGTGCATTTTCCCTACAAGTACGTTATTCTTGTCCTGATTCATACTTTAAGTTCGAAATTTTTTCTTTTTCCTCGATACATGTCAACCAATATGTAATGCATGGTAATTATTCTTAAACAGGGCCTATGAACGGTTCCCTCAACTCATTGGTGACCGTAAGTGGGCCGTTAGAAGTCTGCCTACAAGGATTCCTCGAATACTAAATTGGGATACCAAGAAAAAAGGCAGATATGAAACCATATCTATCATCTTCATAGTTGTGCTGGTAAGATTTATTCAGTTAGTAGTGTAATTTGAATCATGCAGTATGTTTATAATTAATATATGAATTTTGCTCCTGCAGGTGGTGCTAGCTCCACAGCTTCAACCAACGCTCGAAGAAGTAGAGACGAGGCTATCAGGAGTATAACTGACGACGACTTTCTTACGAAGGACAAGGCTCTCTGGTCAGCACCCACAACAGAGACAACGGAGTATGACGAAAGAAATAACGTTTAGGCTGATGTTACAGCCTCTCTCTTGGAAATGAAAAATATAATTGAGCTTGATGGGAAATCTACCCAGCTTGGGAATGTATTGAAAGATAATAAGAAAATAAGATCCACAATAAGGAAATGTAATAAGCAAAATGATTTACTCACCACTAAACTGCAAGGAATAAAGGGTGAATTGAAGCGGATTGATGAGTTTGGAGTAGAAATAAAGTACCTCAGGGAGGATTATACTTCAATACGAGAAGTAACATCGATGAGAGATTATATTAATACAAACTAGGTATGTGAAATCACCTTGCTTTATCTAACCTATTTGTTAATAGCTCACTATTTTTGAAAAATGGAAAATGGATCATGGTTGTCGTCTACACAGGATCATTGTTACAATACATGAAGGGTCATCCTTTTCATGCACCTAGGGTCCACGACCCAACAATGATGGCCTAGGGTTGTGGTTTTCATGTAACGTGGTTCGTAGTTTAAATAAAATATGGATCATTGTTATCATACAAGTGGATCATGGTGGTTTTCATCCATGATGCTTCGTGTGGATGAACCACAACCTAACATGGACGACAACCACGCCCCATTAGTCATAATAACCACAACCATAATCTTAATCGTAGTTGTCACCCACATCTGTTTTAACCACGACCCAATACGGTCGAGAAACACGATCAAGTATTTGTAATGGCCACGACACTTAGTTCATTGTTGTTGTCATCCATAGTGTTTCGTGGTTCACATACACGATATCGTGGTTGGGTTTATTGTAGAAAGACATATCGAAATACATAATAATAGTGATTTTATTACAGGACATCATCTCTTCGATCAACTCTCTCATAGCAAAAAATGTTTCACTGCATGAGCAGGTGAAGCAACATAGAGAGGAGATCATTGCTTCATTGCAAGAGAAGGTGAAGCAGCATATAGAGGAGATCAGTGCTTCATTGCAGGATCAGGTGACGAAACTCAGGGAGGAGATAAATGCTTCATTACAGGAGCAGGTGAAGTAACTCAGAGAGGATATCAATGCTTCACTGTAGGAGAAGGTGAAGTAACTCAGAGAGGATATCAATGCTTCACTGTAGGAGCAGGTGAAGCAACTCAGAGAGGATATCAATGCTTCACATCAGGGGCTCAGTGAACTCCACCGAGCTCTAACTAATACTGAAAAGGACAAGTTGAGAGTTATCGGAGAGTCAGGTTCACTCATTTGGTTGAAAAGTGTTTATGACTTAAATTTATGGGTCGACTCTGAGGTAATTTTCTACCCATTCTCCTTCATTGTTTCATATCAATGTATGAATATTATATTTACATTACACATATTTTTTATCACTTAATCCATAGACCTATACCTAAGATATTTATCGGCGCGTCAGGACAATTGACCACGAGGTAGATAGGACTGCGCATTCGTCTCATCGCTATTTTCAGTAATTTGAATTTGGGGACCATAGTTATCTTTGAAATTTCATTAATCAGTTTTGTTTCTAACAATATTCAATATATCAATAGTAATGCATGGAACAACAACTTGACCTGCTGCGAACTTATGGTGCTGGGAACCATAAGGATCGTTGGACCATAAAGTCTGAAAGGTTGTGTGAAGTGCTTATAGAAATAGTCGACTGTAAACTGAAACCACTATAGAAGTATGATGTGGTAAGATCTTAGTTTCTTGCACATGTATATAGACTTAAATGATTAGATCCATTTTTAGAAGGGCAATGCTTTAACTATTGTCATATTTCTTATGCTTCATAGTTGTACATCCCTCTTAATGCGAGGGGGTAGCACTGGCTGATGGCTACTATTTATCTTAGTAAGAAAGAGGTCACTTTATACGACAGCTTGAGTACTAAATTAGAAGAGAAAAATGAGCTGGTTGTTACATAGGTAACAGACAGACTGAGGTGGTTATTCCATGTTCTTAATGATGGATTAGTTAGGTGGGAGAAGCCATGGATTGTGAAGACATCTGCTGACAGGCCTACACAACAGAACTCAGACGATTGTGGCATATTTATGCTGAAATATATAAACTTCTTGTGCAGTATGAGTGCAATTGACTTTATGCATGTAAGTATATATTTATTTATCTATATTCAATCTTGATTGCTTTATACCTTATTTTAACATTAGTTCGTCCTGATTTTGTAGGAGGAAATTCTAAATTTTAAAAAGACGATTGCATATGACTGTCTGCTGTAGACAAAAGCAGATGGTGCTACGTTTCTAAAAAAAAAGGAAAAGAGGCTTCAGGTAGACCAGCGAAGAAAGCCAAACACTGATTTGATGTTAAATGATGAATGGATTGATGTATTTGATGTTTCTTCTTTTATTGATATCTATAATGGGTTGGTGAATGAGATGAGTCGTAATTATTCATGAACAATTCGAAGTTGTATTGCACTTTCGCTGTCAGCCACATTGGTTGACCTGCACAATGGATCATTGTTGTATATGTGTGGTTAAACGTGCATGCCAAACACAATCCATATCATCTTACAACCATGATCCATTTAAAATAATAACCATGATCCAAAGAATAACAACATAGTCTCTATGACAACCCTGAAACTGTCATGTGATCTGATCCCGTGGTTCACATGTATGTTAGATCGTGATTATTGTCCACGTTAGATCATGGTTGTCATGTATATTGGTTTGTGGTTCACAACCACGACCCTAATCCGGTCCCTTGAAATGTCTGCATAATATATGTACATTATGGGAAGTCATGGAAGTGAGTGGTAGCACCATGAACTATAAGCATGAAAACACGACTCATATAACACGAGAGCGATGATCCGTAACAGCCTTCGATCCATGATCCATAAACCATCATAACTATGGCCTATGTAACCTAACAATTACAAATTATGTACACGACATGGCTCATGGATGGCTCGGTACTTATGTGTTTCGTTAGTGGCGTACATAATCCATGCCTTGCCATACACGTTGAAACAATAATAGAGATCCAGGTAACATGACAAACACGATTCGTATAACATGACAGATATAACCCATATAACACAGCAAGGTTACTCTCCCTCTCCCTCTGAAGGGTTGGAGAGTTTTTTACCTACCATCGTATTGATTTGCAAAGAGGTATGGTTGAGAAATTTTCTTGTGAGCTATAAGTGTATGGAAATCTACCCATCCACATATTTTGATCTGTTCTCGTTGAAGTGTATTGAAATCTGTCCATCAAAGTTAGTACATGACATATGTAGATATCGAAAAACTATATATATATATATATATATATATATATATATATATATATATATATATATATATGTCATGGTTATGAACACGTGAAGAACATGTTCGTCGGTGAATTTATTCTTGTCGTGAGAGTAGTTTTTGAGAGATTTGAAAAAAGAACAACTAGATCGTTGGTCGTGTTAATATTGGTCGTTGTTCATATATGTAATAGATCGTGGTTGTCATCAATGTTTGATCTTTATTGACAAATGTTCTTAAGAGAAACATGATCCATACGTCATGGAAGACACTAACTATACGTTATGGCAACCACGAATCCCATGTCATGGCAAACACAACCTGTTAAAGTGGTTATAAGAGTTGTGTCTTCTTGTTATATATTGTAAACTTCAATGAAAAAAACTTACAAAGTCTTGCGCATCACTGAGCTTCTCTTCTGGTAGTTACTGTGTTATATGGATCATGGTTGTAATGTTATAAGGGTCGATGTTTTTTCCATGTTACATTGTCGTGATTGTAATGTTATATGTGTTGTAATTGCCATGTTTTACTGATCGTGGTTGTCATGTTTCCTAGATCATTATTGTGTTATGCATGGGTCTGTAAGTTGAATGGGTCGTGGTTGTCATCAACAATGGATCATGAACTTAAAACGGGTTGTGGTTCTCATGACATGTGGATCGTGGTTTCCAAGTTGTATGGATCGTGCTCCTCATACAGTCGTGGTTGTCGAATACATTTCAACATGGACAAGAACCCCAATCCGTTACATAGACGAGAACCACAACTCATATCAAATACGAACCATTCGTCCCGTATATCACGACCCATATAACACGACAACAATGACACATATATCATACCATTCATGGTCCATGTATCATGACAATCATAAGCTATACTTCCTTATAACCACAACCCATATACAATGACAGTCACTACACATGTACCATGTTAATCGCGACCCACATATTGATGATAATCATGAGCCTTTATGCATTTAAAACACGACCCAACTATGAAAATAGTGTATGTAACAATAATTTATGGTTTTCGTGATTCATGGGTTGTGATTGTCATATTAATGTGTCTTGCTTCCATTCATTGCCTTTTTTGAACCATGACCCAAACAATGACAACGACGATGCATTCTAAATATTGGAATACGACCCATGTAATACGACAACCACGATCTGTATAACATGACAACCATATTGAATGACAACTACGACCAATACTTCACCCCAACTACGAACCATATAACACGACATCCACGATTTTTATTACACAACAACCACGACCCATATATAATTACATTCAGGATCTATATTTCAGGACAACCATGACCTATATAAAATTACAACTACAAACCATTACCAATGACACTCACGACCCATATATCGTGTTTCGAGCACGATCATAGGGCTTGTCTTTGTCTCACCACGACCTTATAGTCTGAATCCTTCCGTCTTAGCTCTGCTGAGTTCCAGGTTGATGTAAAAGCCCTACAAAAGAAATTGATATTTTTTTAGATGAGCACCTACTCGAAGTAGGCGGACTTGGAGTGTAATGGCTTCTTCGGGATTCCAGCCTGTCAACAATGATCCGTATAATATGACAGAATGAGAAATTTTAGCAAGCAAGATAAAGTATATGGAAATAATCCAAGCACTTTTAAGAGACAAAATGAGAACCTTTTAAAAATTTCTATCCAGTTCTTACAAGGGTTCTGTCCGTATGAAAAAAGATAATAGATACTTCAACAAAGGCGCAAAATAGTCCTTGTACTACCTGCAAACAAAAAACATGCAATAAGCTGAAAAACATTAATGTAATAGTGATTATTATAAAAGGATGCAGTGGACATGTAGAAAGTCCTTAAACACATTCAATTGTTCTTACAAAAGTAAAAGCCAGATGATTACTCAGCATGACAACAACAATCTGTATAATACGACAACAACGATCCATAAAACATGAAAACCACGACTCATAACCACCGACACCATGACCCATATAACTTTGACAACCACGATCTATATATCATAACAACAACGGATAAATTTACATGAATCCTTCCATCTTACCTTTGCTAAGTTCCAGGCTGATGTAGAATCCCTTCAAAAGAAATTGATATTTTGTCAAAAGAAATTGATATTTTGTAGATGAACAGCTACTCGAAATTGGTGGACCTGGTGTTTAATGACTTCTTTGTGATTCTAGGCTGATGTAACCTGGCTTCTTTCAGGTTCCAAGCTGACGTCAAATCTCTATAAATGAACTCGTTATTTTGTAGCATGACAACAACAATCCATATAATACGACAACAATGATCCATAAAACATGAAAACCACGACCCATAGCAACTGACACTGCGACCCATGTAACTTTGACAACCACGATCCATATATCATAACAACCACAGTTAAATTTACATGAAAAACATGATAAAGGAAAATTGTTAACAAAGATCCTTTGCCTTTGTCTGAGTCGTTTGTTAACATTGTGAAGGATCATGGTTGTCATATACGAAGGGTCGTGTTTATCACCGTGGAAGGTTGAGATGATATTGATCAAGGTGTGCCTTACAGTAAGCTCCCTTGACCTCGAAAGCCCTCACCATACTATGTTCGATTTTTGCAATCCATAATAAGTGTCTACAACAAGGTCTGATAAATAGATACACCCCCATATAGGGAAATGCTCTTTTTTCACTAGTAAATATAATACATTACATTCTCTATATGGGAAATGGTAGTTTTCCTTTTCCATGAACATTCCAGGTATGGAGAAATGGTCATTGTATGATGGAGTTTGGGTCATGGTTGTCATGTGAATGGGTTCATGGTTATCATGTTAATGGGTCATGGATGTCATGTGAATTGGTTTGTGGTTGTCGTGATAATGGGTTGTGGTTGTCATTTAATGGGTTCGTGGTTGTTACACGACCTGTGTCATCTTACAATCACGACCCTTCTAACATTCAAACCACGACTCATATAACATGACATGAATGAGCCATATCTAATAAAACCCACGAACCATATTCCGTCACAACCACAACCCATGTTCAAGGGGCCATGTTGAAGCTTAATTCTTCGACCCACAACTTTGTATCATGGTTATTATGATATATGGTCATGGTGTTAATGTTCGATGGGTCATAGTTTCCATGACCATATATATATATATATATATATATATATATATATATATATATATATATTATATTGGTCGTTTGAGAAATTTGCAAAAAGAACAAATGGATCGCTGGTCATGTTAATATTGGTTGTCGTTGTCGTGTTAATATTTTCATGGTTCGTATATGTAATTGTTCGTGGTTGCCATCCATGTTGGATTATTGTTGACGACCACAAAACTATGAGAAACATGATTCATACGTCATGGAAACCACGATCAATATGTCATGGCAGCTACGATCCCCATGTCATGTAAACCACAACCCATTAAAGTGGTTATAAGGGCCGCGTATTCTTGTTATATTGTAAACTTAAGTGGAAGAACAGAGTCTTACACATCAATGAGCTTCACTTCTGGCAGTTACTGTGTTATGTAGGTCATGGTTGTAATGTTATAAGGGTCAATGTTTTCATTTTATATTGTCATGATTATAATGCTATATGGCTATAGTTGTCATGTTATATGGATTGTGGTTGTCATGCTGCCTTGATCGTGGTTATGGTGCGCAAGATTCTACAAGTTGTATGGTTGTGGTTCTCATGACACCTAGACTAGTTTCCATATTGTATGGGTCGTGTTCCTCACAGGTCATGGTTGTTGAATACGATCCAACATGGACGAGAACCACAATCCATGGCAACTGTGCGTCATGACCAATTTAACAAGTATATTGTTATTCATGGTATTATAACATGTATATGGATTGTGGTTCGGGTGTTATATGGATCGTGGTGTGCATGTTGCATGGGTCATGGTGTTAGCGTTATATGTGTTATGGTTCTCATGTTTTTATTCACGATCCAACGTGGATAAAAACCGCGATCCACTATACATGTTATTCACGATCACACAAAAGGGTCATGGTTATCATACACACCGGGTCGTGTTATGTGTGTCCTCATATCCATGATCCTTCCACTTGGAATCAGAGCAAACCTTCAGAATCAGCGCCACACTATTTTTTAGGAAATCACATTTCACTACTTCCCCATAATCTCTTTGGAATCAACATGACCCTTCAGAATGTTTGACCAACCTATAAAAGTGGTACTTGGGTTTTAAAATATTCTCACAAGCCAATCCAAACCAGAATCCTATTACAACACCTTAAGCATTGATGAATTTCTTTGCTCTTTCAATCAAAATAATAGAGGAGATACTTGAAGGAGCCATCGAGTTCTTCTCGAGTTCTTTGTTTATGGGTGATCCCTTCCCTTTCCTTAGGGATGTTGACGATCTTCCTGAAGATCAACGACCTCCACAGGAAATTCTGAAGACACCTACTTAACTGAGTGTTTTAACTCGCTGGGTGTCCTTTAAAGAGAACTGTTCTTCATACTGTATTACAATCATGGTCATGTTTGTTAGTAGCTTTAGCTTCTTTTTTAGTAGTGACAAAAGTGAGAGTGCAACTTAAGCTTCTCAACTGGCAGTGACTGTGTTATATGGGTCATGGTTGTTACATTATATGGCTGTGTTTGTCAACAGCTTTAGCTTTTCTTCTAGCAGTGACATAAGTGAGAGTGCAACGTTAGCTTCTCATATGGCAATGATTGTGTTTTATGGGTTGTGGTTTGCATGGGTTGTAGTTGTCATGTTATATGGATCGTTGCTATTACGTTATATGGTCGTGTTTGTCATGGGTCGTGGTTGTAATGGGTCATAGTTGTCATGTAATATGTATCATTGTTGTAATGTAATATTGGTCGCGGTTGTTGCATGTTCACCATGACCCATATTGTATTGTAATTATGATCATGGATGATAACTCCAAAAATAGCGCCACATTCTTCTTCTTCACGCAATCACACTAAAGTCACTACGTCCCCGTAAAACATTGGGTACTGAGCACAACCCTTCAAAATTAGTGCCTTGACCATTGAATGGCCATCTTATAAGAGTGGTACTTTAGTGATACTTCCACAAGCCAATTCATGCATCTATTTACCCTCTCATTCAAAAAAATGGAGTAGATATTCGAAGAAACAATAGAGCCCGCATCGCGTTCCTCTTTTATTCATGATCCCTTCTCCTTTCTCACGGACGTTCACAATCTTCTTGAAGCTCAACGGCCTCTACAGGAAGTTTTGAAGACAATTTCAGAACTCTACCAACTAGAAAATTTCAATGGGCAGGCAGCCAGCAGAAAAAACATTAAGACTTGGCATACGTGCATATCGAAAATCCCGTGTGTGTGTGTGTGTGTGTGTGTGTATATATATATACACACACACACACACACATGGGATTTTCGATATGCACGTATGCCAAGTCTTAATGTTTTTTCTGCTGGCTGCCTATATATATATATATATATATATATATATATATATAGTTGTGCATAGATTTAGTTTTAGAAAATAATTTGTTGGTTGAAACCTGAGAAGCAAGTAATTATGCAATTTGTTATGTGTCTCTAACAGAGGATAACTTGTTCAAGTTCACTAGAAAAACCAAAAAAAAAAAAAAAAAAAAAGAAAAAACAGAGGAGAGAAGAGAAAGGAAAAAACTCATGGGGAACCTTTCCTTGCCTTGTAGGTTTTTGAAGAGATGTTCATTGGCCATGCATCAATTCAGATCAAAAGAATGGGGGAAGTCGATGTAAAACCATTCAATGCATCATAAATCTCAAGTTGGCCACATAAATTTATAAAATACTAGGAATAAAAACATCCACTCTTAAAAGCTTCTTGAAGCTAATAATGATGTCTATGGGAAATCTGAACCGTTCATAGGGTTATTTTCAGATGAGCCAATAGTTTTGGCCTAGGCCTTATTAAATGTCCTTACGCTTCGATCTTTTGGCATGTTAGCGTTGGAATGGCAAAGTAGAGAGATTAGTTTTGGCTGAGAAGAACAAAAGAGGAGCAACAACAAGGCAAATCAGAGCAATCAAGAAAGCAATATCTGCAAATGGAGGTTAGAAGTAAGATTGTTGGCTGAAGAGAGATCTTCTTCCTACTGTAAATTTCATCATGGTCGTAGTTGTCATGTTAAATCGATTGTGGCTTTTGTTCATATAACATAAATTAGAACAATGGAGTTATGTTCCCTATTGTATGTAAAATGGGTCGTGGCTTGCATGTTACATGCGGTGCTTATTCCGGAAGCTTACTCTGAATCCGAAGGAAGGGTCGTAGTTTTTAACCACCAAAGATGAGAGTGATTTTCAGTTAAATCAGTCATGGCTGTTACAATGTTCGTAGTTGACAAGTTAAACAGGTTGTGGTTGTTACGTTATATGTTCGTGCCTGTCAGCAGCTGCTACATCTCTTCTGGCAGTGACAAAAGTCAGAGTGCAACTTCATGTTTATGGGTCATGGTTGTCATGTAATTTGTGTCGTTGTTGTAATGTAATATGGGCCGTGGTTGTTGCAAGTTCACCACGACTCATATTTTATTGTAATTATTGTCTTAGAGGACAACTCTGTACTTCCCTATGAAGTACTCAATGAAATTTATGATACATGGTGAAAATATGATTCCTTGTCAGATGGATGTAATGGATTCTATATAAACATATTCCCTCATTGCCATTCACCTAATTCCAAGTTTTCTTCTTATAATCACGATCCATTAAACAATCACACTTAATGTGTAAGAAAACCACGATCACATGGAACTATCATCATTGCCATACACATTGGGTTGTGATTTGCAACCACTATTAATGTAGAAGACAATCACGACGCTTTGCTTGTCTCATCCACAACCATTCCCTTGGAATTCAGCATGACCCTCCGGAAACAGTGCCAGTCTTCTTCTTCACGCAATCACACTAAAGTCGCTACTTCCCCGTAATCCATTAGGCACCGATCGCGACCCTTCATTATCTGTGTCACCACACCAAATCAGTGCGACCCTTTCGAATCAGCATCCTGACCATTGAATGGACAGCCCATAAGAGTGGTACGTTGGTGATACTTCCACAAGCCAAGTTATGTAATTCTTTTCCCTCTCATATGAAACATTAGAGCAGATATTTAGAGAAACAATAGAGTCCCTATCGCGTTCTTCCTGTATTCGTGATCCCTTCTCTGTCCTCAGCGACATTCATGATCATGACCTATTCGATTTTGACCTTAGCGCTAATCGTGAAGCAATGGTCGTAGTTGATCTAGGTTGTGGTTGTCACGCTCAATCGGTCATGGTTCACAGTTGTTATGGACCGTGATAGCCGTCCATGTTGGATCATCACAAACAACCATGATATAATGAGAAACACAACCCATACAACATGACAACCACGGTCCACCTGTCATGAGTGCCACGACCCATTTTTAAGCTTACCATGTCCTCTATGGGTCATGGTTCAAATACTCAATAATTCGTTTATCATGGTTAACATGCACCAAGGTTCATGAATCAATAGGTATATATATTACATTTTCGTGATCGGTTATGTTCACCATTACCTCTATGGGTCACGGTTAAAAAGCACAAGAATTCGTAGTTACTCTCCACATTGGATCGTGGTTAACATGCACCAAGGTTCATGAATCAATAAGTATATATATATATATATATATATATATATATATATATATATATATATATATATATATATATATATATATATATATATATATATATATATATATATATATATAAAACAGGTCAAATTACATTATCGCAAGCAATAAATTTGTAAAATAAACCAATGTAGATAACCTCGGCCTCAGCCAACAGGGATGAAAGTGCATTAACGCTGATTGTGACCTAATCGATTACATCTAGAGCATTTGGGTGCTATCCTATCTTCTTCCTGGGATGTAATGCATACCTTTTTCGGTCTCCCAGCGATCTTCTCATTTCTGGAGGCTTTATATTCTCATATAAAACCTTCACTTCCTTCGGAGTGTTCCATTGTGTTCTGTCATGCACTGGATAAACCGACTCTTGGTATGTTTTACGATATATTTCATTGAAGTATAATGGAGAGCAGTAATTGTACATGTCAAGCTTGTACTTATCACATATCGCTATCACATGAACACAAGGCAGCAGCATTTTCTCAAATTCATTTGCACGTACACTTCATTGTCCTTAGATTTACTACATCAGTCATTCCCTGTGCGGTCACTTGGAACTCATCAGCTGAAATCGCAATGCATTGTCTTTCACATTTCTAAGTGATAAAGTTTGGACAGTCTTTTTGATGCCCAAGGAGTTAAAATTTCCTTACAAGCCAAGACCACGTCCCATCAGTAGAGGAAGAAGTGTTGGATTTTACTCCTTATTGATTCGAGAAGTTTAGAAACAGGGTACTCTTGTGCATCTATGAACAATGCATTCATGCTTTCTATGATGTTGGTAGTGACGATGTTATACCGCATGCCAGGAAAGAAAGCGATTGCCCATCTTTCTTTTTCTATACCATTAAGGAACTGATACGCCGTGGGATTCAATAGTTGAATGCATCACATCATCTCCTAAAATAGTAATGTTCGGTATGTCTTAACAGCACCCCAAAAGTATTCCCTCATAGAATCATCCGAACATTCCTTCTTCATATTTCCAAGTATGTGATGAGCATAATTCCATGGATCACATGCGGGAACATGTTAGGTACTTCACTAACCAATCCTTATTCTAAAGACCCTCCTTCCCCAAATCCTCACTATACCTTTAAAGGAGGAGGAGTTGACCATAGAACCGAAGTCTGATACTTCAGAATGTGTTGAGACTACATCACTTCATGCGAAGTTTTCTAAACTTTATTTACTTGTAGTCTCTGATTCACCATGAGATATTAACGTTGAAACTTCTTCTATCATAGGTGAATCATATATACTTTGGATACCTCAAGCAATTCAACAAAATTTTTTTTATGAGGTGCATAAGTTTCTCTAGAAAGTCATGCTCCAGGGCATCCAAGCCTATTATAAAAAGGGCTTTTGGATGATCCTATCAAGGAACTTTCTACAAAAATTATCAAGATACTGGCTGGAAGAGGAACCTTCCGGCATGATTGAGTAGTTTTTCCTTGCTTTCATAGGACTAGGGTAGTTTGGTTTATGTTGTTCTAGGTTGGATGATTTCATACCATTAGGTTAGGTTGCTTCCTTTATTGTTATAGGATAGTTTGCTTTCGTGTCTTCACTCTCGTGTTGACTGGCATTCATGATGTGATCATTGTGGAAACATCTTTCTCGATTCCTTCGTCCAGGTACTATCTTCCCATCACTTCTCATTTACTTTATTTGTCCCATGTGCATTGCATGCTCATATCTTTTACATTGAGGAAAATGTAGATTTTAGGTTGAAGGTGTGAGATTAGGTAACCTAATCAATGTTTTCCTGGTCTTGAGTAGAAATTTGTCATAAATTTTTAAGTTTTTTTTGAAATTCTTGTGAATTTGAAGTGATTTTGAAAGCCATCTTTGATTTAGAATTATAAGATACGGAGTGTTGGTGATTTACGATTCTTGGATTCAGTTATCTGTCAGATTTCATAATTAAGTTTGAAGTATTAACCCATGATTAGAAGTTATAAACATTGATTCAGTCATGATTTCACATGTCACATCTCACTTACACATTAAAGATTTAGTTCGATCTTGAAGGATTAACTTGGTAATCGTTAAGCATGGAAGGAACCAGCCTGGGGAATTTATTCATCATGTTTAAAAAAGAAAAAAATGCTGTATTTAGAAAAGGTTGAGCGAATGATCTTCACCATAGGTTTGCTCCCTATAGGCGAGGATTCGATTTCCCTCATTGACTCTACCCGATAAATGTGGTTGTGGGCGAATGGTCGTTACCATATGTCACGCCCCAAACCCGAAAATCGGATTCATAGGAATCCTGATCGTCGAATCTGGTGCCGAAAGCCTCCGTAATACCCCATTCTCGGCTCCTAGCATTTATATGCCAGATTCCGATCCTGGGATCTTACAAGGAGGATTTTATTTTTTTTTTTGAAATGTACATTTAACTACGCATAACCACAAGATTACCTAATTCACAACAGCAACATCGTCATCACATATCCACTAATATAACCATTTGAATACAATACTGAAAGGGAAATACATAAATAGAGAATCAAGTTCCAGAAGACCACCGCACGCTCCAAGCTCAACACTGCTGCAGCCTAACATCACCTGCACGCATCTATCATGCACAAGCTTATAGAAAGCTTAGAGGGTGGTGTAAGTGTGTGCACAAGGTAAGTGCCAAGTATTCAATACAATGTCATAATCATACAATACCGAAAAACTAGTAATCCATAAACTATACAATGTCTGAATAAGCAGAAACACTAACAAGAGCAGGAATTATTAGAGTAAGCAGAAATACTGACAAGATATATCTCACATAATAACAGAGTAAGCGAAAGTATAGACAAGTCTATGAGTCAATCAATAACAGAATACGCAATATAGAATAGCTATGCAATAAAGATTCATAAAGGGCCAAATATCAAATGCCGAGGATGCAATGCAATATATAAATCGTACTAAATCTATCTAAGCCATATAAGTGTAGAAATAGCAACCCAAGATGCCATATGCCTGCGGATGTAATGCAATATGAGATGCAAATGAAATAACCATGCTAGAGTGTGAAGTCGAGATGATAGTACGTCGTATCGCATGCTATGGGGTCTACCACAAGGGACTTCTATCCAAACCAGTCCCATACCTAAATTTGGATAGTTAGACTCAACGTGGTACACTCCTGATCTCAAGTTAGTTGCGCGCCTAACCGAAATTCTTACCATAACGAAGGTACAAAATATTTAGTTGCGCACCACCAGCCTGAGTGGATAGTGAGTGAATGAATGAATGAATGAGTGAGCATGTAACTCCTATTCAATAAGTCCACATATCAGTACGGTTCCTCTCTGAAAAATCACCGGGGTCTAGTACACTCTAAACCAGATCGCCACCACATCGCGCGCAATAAGGTAAGTGGAAGAGACCTCACTATCCGTCTGTAAATATCGGGCTCGACTCATTGATAGCGGACCCATTCCTCGAGCTGGTCAAACTCAGCCTAGCTTTACCCCATACTCTCGGACGGGTAAGGCCGCACCCCCTTCCAACCGACCACGACACAATGGAGAGTGTAGCCATCGGGTAATCAGCACTCAACGCTCATCTACCCACTCAGTCAAGATGTTGGAGCAACCTTTGGAACTAAGAGGGTTTAGGGACTTTCACCCAAGGATATCTATAGTACCCCATGTAAAACAGATTTTCGGTGTCCTATCTGGCCATCCACGATATGCCTGTGGAGGCTACGGCCCTGATGTCACTAGGGCATATAGAAATCACAGCATACAATGCAAGATGCATGAGTCATACAATCCAGTCATGCATCAATCCTACACATAGCATACGCTCAAGTGAGATAATCTCCGCCTATCAGGGAGTCTCATAACAATCGACACTATGACATATGCAATGGTCAGTCATATCTCATAGCAGACATGTAAATGATGCGTATGGACATACATATCATGATGCTATGAAGTCACATACTCATAATCAGCATCAATAATAGGCAATGACAATCGACATCGACGATGTGGACATTTAACCAACATTGTCCCCCAAGGAACGGCCTACATAAAGCTTAACATATAGTGGACTTATGGCCTCACACAAGGGCCAAATATACAACACCATGGGCCTCACTCAAGAGTTTAATACACATCACGATGGGCCTTTCACATGGGCCTAATATACATTACAAATGGTTCCATCGTCTAGCCCTCAAATGCATCACAGTGGGCCTCATCACATAAGCCTCATATACATCACATTGGGTCTTAAACACGGGCTGGATACACATCACAACGGGCCGCATATACATCACATTGGGCCTCGATAATTGGAATCAGCGATCAGCCACGATAATCGACCATGATAATTGGCCTCGATCAGTAATTGGACTCGATAATCAGAATCGATCAAACGGCCATGATAAGTAGAATCGACAGTCTGTCACATCAATCGATAATCGACACTGATACTTAAGGCCGATAATCGGCGTCGGCCTCGATACTCGATACCAATAATCAGCAGATAAACAAAGCGGGATCCATAGATGATCAGCCGATCAACCATAATAACAAAAATCGGCACTCAGCCGTGGTTATATCAAATTTGATAGCACGGAGTCATCCGTTTACAGTGAATGGGGCCCACTTATTTAGGTTAACCCATGAAGAGAATGGGCCTAACAAAGCCTATGCGAAGGTCACAATGAGGACATCTAACCATCATTGTTCATTAATGTGGACGTCAAACAAACATTACTCCCAAGGAGTGGTCCATATAGCGTCTAACATAAGGTGGGCCCATAGACTCATGTAAAGGCTTAATGTACATCACATTGGGCCTCATATAAAGGATACATATACAACAAGTGGGCCCTGCACATAGGCCTCAGATACATCGCATGACCACAACCCATGGGCCCAATGCACATCATAATGGGCCTCGTTAAATGGATTGCAAAACATCACAATAGTCATGCCATATGGGCCGAAAATACATAACAGGTGGGCCTCCAATATCCAATAAGTGGGCCTTGAACATTCATCAGAGGTGGGCCTTATACCTATAGCAAGTGGTCTACGCATCATAGCTGGGCTTACCAGAGGTCCAACTAAAGAACGGCTTGGATAACACACACATCACGATGGGTTGCATCATTAGGCCACACCAATGGGCCTCATATATGATAAGTGGGCCGCATTAATGGGCACACTAATGGGCCACAAGTATATAAAGTGGGTCTGACGGATGGGCTATAGACACCTCAAAAGTGGGCCTCATGGATAGGCCATAAACATATCAAAGGTGGGCCTAATAACATGGGCCTCATATATACATCGAATGGGTCACCCAATTGGGCCTTACATACATTACGATGGACCATAACCTATGAGCCTTGCATACATCATAATAGGCCGTATCACATAGGCCTTACATTCATCAATGGGCCATGTTATTGGGCCTCACTAATAGGCCTTATGTACATTGCAATGGGCCATGACCCATGAGCCTTAGAATACATCAAAATGGGCCCAATAACATGGGTCTTACGTTCATATCAAGGTGGACCTCAACAACGGCCCCATACACATTAAGGTGGGCCTCAACAATGGGCCATAAATATGACAAGATGGGCCTCATACAAATATTAAGGTGGGTCTCAATGGATGACCATAAATAAATAAAAATGTACATATAATATACACAAATGAATCATATCAAAAGATCAACTGGACCACACCCAAATAACATTGGCAAGAATGGTTTCTACCATTAAATTCTCAAGGCTCACCATAGCGTTTATTTCCCGTCCAATCAATATATAAGGTCACAAAGACATGGATTAAAGGAAGGCAATATCATACTTGACCAACCTTTTGACCCAAGGGTTTTGATGGTGGACAGTCAGTCCAACACTGTTTCTATAGTGTGGTCCACATGACTCTAGATCTGCCTTATTTTTTTGTCTCAAGCCTTAAAATCTTTTCTTTCAAAATGGTTGGAACTATTTGGATGAAACACATGTATTATGGTGGATTGCATCACATACATCAATGGGTCGCACTTGGGGCCCACCATAATGTTTACTTTCCATCTAAACCTGCTAATGAGGTCATATGGACTAGGGGCCACCATAATATTTATTTTCCGCCCAGCCTATTGGTAAGGTTACACAGATATGGGGGCCCACTATAATGTTTATTTACACCCAATCTATTGATGTGGTCACACGGAACAGGGGCCCTCCATAATGTATAATTATCATCCAATCTATTGATAAGGCCAGTCAAACCTAGGGCCCACCATACTGTTTTTATGCCATTCAAACTGTTCATGTGGTCGCATGGGCCTAGGCCCACTGCAATATTTATTTGTCATCCAACGTGTGGGCCAGGGGCCCGCTATAATATTTGTTTGTTATCCAACGTGTGGGCCAAGGAGCCCACTATAATATTTATTATTATTATTATTTTTTAATCCATCTGCTGATAGGTCACACAAACCTGGGGTGGGACTGGTCCCACCGTCCAGAGGTGGACAGTGCAGATATAACACATACTCATGGTGGGTCCCACCCTCCAGGGTGGACGGTGCGGAAAGAACGCAAACAGGGTGGGCTCCACCGTCCGCCTGGACGGTGGAGGTAAAACACATGCATCACAGTGGGTTCCCATATGGGGCCCACTATAATGTTTAGATGCCATCTAAACTGTTGATAAGGTCACTTGGACATGGGTGAAGGTAAGACACAAATTTCATCTTGATCCAAAACTCCCATGGCCCAGAAGAAAGGTTTCAAAGGCAGATGTTCAATTACACTGTTTCGTGTGGTGTGGGCCACCTGAGTTTTGGATGCAGCTGATCTTTGGAGGGGGCCCACGTCTGGGAGTGGCCCACCTAAAGAACAGGTTGGATTTCTCAAATACATCATGGTGGGGCCCACGGAAGTAGTCGTGGGTAGCTGCTGGGACGCCCGCCCGTGCGGCTTGCAACGCTGCTGCTGTTGCAGCGTCAGAGGCAGAGGCATTGCCTCTGCACCTATTTTTTAAAAAAATTGGGAAAACTCATTTTTTCATGATTTTTCACATCTGGGGTCCGCATCAAGTAGATCCATCCCGTCCATTGGCTTCAGTGGCTCAAGACCGTCCCATTGAGTCTAATATAGGATATTTTTTTTGTTTAGAAAATAAAATAAAATAGGAAAATGATCTTTGAATGATGATGATGTAATATCCAATGCTATGGCCCACCAGATATTCCAACCAACCCCAACTCTTGGCTCAACGCCTAAAATGATCCAGGGAATGAGATGGACGGCGTGGATTGAATACATAGATCATGGTGGGGCCTACACAAGCAGCCCACTACAAAGCTTGGTAAACCAAGCTAATACTTGTGTTTTCTTTCACGTCCAGTGTCCCTGGATGCTGGACGGTCTTGGCATATAGGTGGGCCTTGCTCCGGTGGGCCACCAAATGGGTGAATGGTATGGATAAATCATACATTAAGGTGGGGTCCATCCAAGTGGGCCACACATCACATAAAAAAAATGAGAAGGAGAGGGAGAGAAGCACCCACCTTGATCTTTTTGGACTTTTTCTTCCATCAATGTATGCCAGAGATCCAATGGAGGCACTTCAACGGTTGAGATTGACTTAGGATGGTGGAGATGGGAGATAGGAAAGTGGGCCACATTTGCTCTCCATGAAAGCCATGGAAGTCCAAGCTCTCATGGTGCTTGGGAGAAATGAGAGAGAGAGAGAGGAGTGGTGATGGAGTAGAAAGGGATGCGTTCTTTTGACTTTTTGTAAGAAAAGAATGGGCTAAGCATGGGTTACATTGACTTTGGGTAGGGAGAGGTAAGGATGAGTGATGGCTTGTGATGGGATGTACTTGACTTATGATTGATGTGATTGATGGGACATATCGTAGAGATTCCCTTGATACTTGCAACACGTGGCATTTTCCTCGAACTGCACGCGGGCCCTCATCTCCTGGCTTGGGTATCACCTTGGCGCACGAGACGCGGCATCGGAACCGCGGCGACGGCGCGATCGCACTAGTACAAGTCTCGGGTCGAGCCGATTCTAATATAAGGAACACGACTCAGGATCACGCGCAAATGCCAATAATAAATCATGGGTCGCCGAAATTCAACCAAGAGGACTGCGAAGGCAAATAGAACGGTATGGGTTAGGTTATGGGTCATACACCATAGGTCCGTTCCCTAAAAGTGAGCATTCGATCCCCCAAAGTTGACACGGCGTGAAAACTGTGAAAAAAAAAAGAGAGAGAGAAATTGAACTATAAGGCAAGTTTTGGTTTAGGCATGGTTATCTTGAGTGCCCTTTTGATCATCAATGTTATCATGAAATTGACGATTGGATCTCTTAATGATGATAAGCCGTGATTACACTATACACCCATGGAACTCAATGTTTAGAATTTTTCTAATTGATGGATTAATACTTAGCACTTGATTATGAAGTTACCATGTGCTTGAATCCAGGAGAAAGTAATGCCCAACATTCACGAATCTTATAATTCTCACATCTCGACTATTTTTCACAAGTCACTCAGGTTTATAGGAATTTTCTTATATTTCTAAAATTATTTTTCACATACTTTGCTTAGGACTAGCAAAATGCTGGTTGAGGGTTGTGTTGAGGGTCAAATATTGCATATTAGACCCCAATTATTACCTGATTTTATGAAAATGATGTCGTTTAATGCCCTATTTTAATCGTGTTTGTACTGTAAGGTGAATTTAGGAGCATAGGTCTAAAAAGGATGCTAAAAGCATGGATTTGATGCTTTGAAGTCACCAAGGCAAGGGACGAACCCCAAGGGACCGAGATTGAAATATTTACATGCCAGAGATCCGAGGAAATTAAGTTGTTCATGTTAAAGAGGCCTGAAAGTTATTTAGAATGCAAGAGCACAGGGTTCCCACCATCTGTTCGGCTTGAAACTTCATACATGGCTTGAGGACCATAAATAAACTGTACATGTCGAATTTCAGCCTTCGGATCCCTGTGAAAGTGGCTTAACGGACAAATTAGTCCATGAATCTCTGATTCGGAGTCCACCTAAGATCTGGATATGCTTCAAATTTGGTTTTAGCCCATAATATGAGGAGATAAGACCAATGGACGGATTGGATTTCTCATTTGCATCACAAGTGGACCCCACTTACAGTGCACACACACCGGTAGTTAGGCATCTTCTGCACACCAAATCCATCAGACTGGTCAGTGACCACTGACCCATGAAGAATTCATGAAACCCACACCCATTGCGAAATCAAGAACAGGGAGTTGTGGCTGGATATCTAGTGGGCCACCACCTTCAATCAAACAGTCAATCTGAATCATCCATCCGTTGCAGAAGATCAAACCAACCGCACATAGGAGGTTTTTCCAAATCCATGCTCGTACAAATAGGAAAATACCGTACAAATGCAGGTTGGATGGTAAAATGATCAATCAAGGTGGGCTATAGCATAGACGATTCAAAATTGACCATCTCTGAATGGTTTTTGGAGAGGACACTAAAGGATGGTGTGGATTTTCCAACCATCAATGATCATGGGCCCCATCAATGTCATAAAGCGTGGGTGCGTAGGCTCTATTTGTGTATATGACCTGCGGTTGATCTAGGTGGGCCACCATCGTTGATCATGTGGCCGATCCAGGCCATCCATCTTATAGATTTAGCAAAAACATCCCAGGGGACGAAGTCTTTTTAAAGGAAAAGAAGGAAGGACAGTTGTTGGTTCAGATACGTACCTAACTATGATGTGTAAAGAAGGTTTTCACACTGACTCTCGGCTGGGTAACCTCTCTGTGAAAAAAAATCCCATACGTAGGAGTGCAAAAACTCCCAGCCGACCGACTCTCGGCTTCTTGTAACAAGGAGAGAGAAAGAAGTGATGGGGGATTTTTCAATCCATGGCTGGATGTCAGTTAGAGAGAAAGAGAGAGAATTTTGAATTTTAGTTATTTTTTCTTTACTATTTTTATAATTTTTAAGAGATCTAGTCCTATCATGTTGGGCTAAACCTCTTAGATAGGGCTAAGAGGTGAAGCTTGTAGCAAAATGGGAGACTTTTTTGTGCCTTTTGTTTAGATTGAACTGATGTTGACTTTGGTTTAATTAAGGGAATGTTTTTAGTTTTTAGTGGTCTGTTGTGACTAAAATTACAATGGGTCTGCAATAACTTTGAGCATGTTCCTTTCCTTTTTATGATTATGACGTCAGGAAGGCTTGTTGTTCACCATTGTCTCCTGGGCATGGTCGGATGACGGTACCCTTCTTAACCTTCATACATCTCATGATTAGTTGTTAATTAGTTTAATTCTATTGTTTGCTTCATCTCCTGGGCATGGTTTGGTGATGGAATCTATTCTAATTCATATACCTTTCATCTCTTGAAAACTATATCAAAGGAAGTTCAGTTCGATTTTCATGGTTACACCCTTCAACTAGATGAAGATGAGACTCTAAGTCTAGTTGAGTTCTTAAAGTAGGCATAAGATCTCCCCGATATCTACATGTGGATCCTCTGAATCCCTAGTTTCTTACCTCTGATATCTCTAAATTTTATATAAATATTTCACCATTAATCCTTAAATTTATTTGATTTAGATTTTATCTTAGTCTAGTTCTAGTTCTACTTAGTTTCAAGTAACGTACAAGTATCAATCTCTTGGGATTCGACCTTGGTTTCACCGAGTTTATTGCTACATCACAATCCTATACTTGAGTAGTGAACAGTGCAACCCTATCCAAATTCTAGGATTTTTTAGAAAGTGAATGTAGAAGAAAGTGAAAAGGAAAATCAAAATGAGAGAAGAGAAGGGCAGAGGAGAACTCCCGCATTTAGACCGTGGGAGTTGTGTGAACCTTTCTCGACCTGAGAACCTTCAAATAGGAGCTGGATTTCATCTCCCTTGGTTAGGTAAGAGGTCTCTAACCTTATCTGGGGGATCGTTTCCAATTTCCTAGTGTCTTAAAGCTATTAGGGTTGGAAATCATTCGTATTTCTCTAAATCTCATATTCTAACTATAAACACCCTACCAATCAAAACATGAACAATTGGCCTTGTAACTTTGGTTTCCCTCAATATAAGTGGGTGTACACATGTAAAATCATCACATGAAGGCAACAAATAGAGCTGGGCAAGAGACCAAGTCAGATCGGATTAGGTTCAACTCGATTTGGTCCGAAATCTACATAGATCCGATCCGGGACTGAGTCTAGGACATCTAACTCGAACCGATCCGATGCATGGTTGGCCTGACCCGAACCGAGTCTGAATCGGTCAGGGAAACTGATTCAGATTAGGTTGGGTACGATTTGGATCGAATTTTTTAACAGTGAAAATCATTATGCTCGCTGCTATTTTCGGTGTGGTCCATTTGAGATTTAGATATGATTTAATTTTTTTTCAAATGCTCTAAAATGGTCACGAAAAATGGATAAATAGTATCGATATAATAAATACATCATTGTGGGGCCCATATAATTTTGATCTCATTTGAGCCGTTCGTACAACTCAATGCTCGAGGTGTGTCTCCGCTAGCCTTTACACGATACGTATTGTAACACCCCGGATTTTGGCTAATCTGGGATTAGACGTCCTTAGGCAATGGGTTAACTAAAACACCTGAGAAATCGCTCAGAACCCAATTCCATAGCCAAAGAAATCACGTAGGATTAATTCCTTTGAAAAATAAGTGTAAGTTAGCTAGCGCGACGCTGGAGTAGCTGGGAAATAGTCCCTGATCACTTTAAATACGTTCTACAAGACCCAAATCGAGTAGAACCAACGACTCTATAATACTCTATAACCTCGAACCAAACTCTAAGCAGGTTTGTTCTCTGGACCACTTTGAATCTTTGTATTAGATCTCGACCGCTCGTCGAAAGTCCAATACCTCCTATCTTAGACCGTTAGAACCGCCTAGCTGGACTTGACACTCATTCCGAAAATCAAGTCAAACCGATAATCACAGGCTATTTCATTGAGCCCGGACCGAAGAGAGTGCGAATAGGGACATAGTTGAAATTTCAAATTCAAAGCACACGACTTGACGCGTCAGTATTGAGCATTCTAACCGTCAGAATTCATCCAGATTACACCCTCAGATCAGGAGAAATTTCTATTTTATATCATGAGACTTTCAGCCCTGATCTACGTGTGGTGACCGCTGAACTGAAACTGGTCCGCCATGTGCGATCTGCGAACCCTGCCAGACCGAAAACTTAATGCGTGCTAGATCTGGTACGCATGAGCTTAAGTCCGATCGCATTCGACCAGGGGACCACCAGAAATGTCCTTTTGGACCGAAACAGCCCCGATTTGGTTAGGCACCAAGTAAACATTGTTCCCAAGCCTATTTTGGGCATGTTTTAGGCTATAAAAGGGGTTGAAACCCTCACTCCTCTCTCCCATCCGAATTTGAGAGAAACCCTAGCTTGGGAGAGAGAAAAAGGTGAGAGATTGTGAGAGAGTGGGAGAGTTCTTCCTGCCACTTGTACTACGCATTGCACGTGCTTAAGCAACACACCTCTACCGCTTTCCCAGCAATTTCACCGCGATTCTAGGTAAGTAAATACCCTAAATAGTTGTTGATTTGAGTTTTCCTTGTTTTCATAGCGATGTAGCTTATGGATCTCGTGTATTAGGTTCCTTATTCGCCGTAGACGAAGCGTGTACGCTCCGTTTCAATTCCCAAGTCTACAAGACATAAGGTGAGGATTTTAGACGCTTTGATTGACGGTTTCCAACGCTTTCAATGTCGTTTAATAGTAGATTCTTGACGGCATCGCCATTTGACATGTACAAAATACTCTCCGTTTTCCGTTTGGTAAATTAACGAAGAATATGAGATTTAGGGCATTTTAGTCATTTGTAGGAAGTACTGTTTACATTCATATTTTGCTGATGTGATTGACATGGTTTGTTGTCGCATTAGGAAGTTAGGAATGCGTGCATAATTAGTTTGAAGAAGAGATTCGCCTAGTTACGCACTTTGGGTCGACATACTATATGTAGACTTAAGTGTGTAGTGTATGTGTTTGTATAAATGCTTGTATTAGTATGTATTGAATTAAATGATTTTATGTGATAGTTTGTGATTGATTTCTCAACTAATATGCTGACCTAAATGATTTTCTACATGTTGACTAAATGCATGATTTCATTACATGCATGGAATATATGTGCTTGAAGATTTGCTTAAGTTGAATGTTATAACATGTGTTAACATGCTCACATGATTGTATTTCAATTCCAATACCTTTACATATATTGCTGATGTGATTCCATAAGTGTGTGGGACTAGACTTAGTCCAGGCAGTCGGTAACCGAGTGAATTCGTGGCTGACTGGTCATAGCCACGAACGACGCGTCGATGAACGTGATTCGTGTTTAGAGTTGGCGGTAGTGGTTAGGCCATGCGAAGTGTTTTACGCACTTCATGTCGTTCGACTTGAGATGCGATCGCGCTAGTCGAGCCCGTCAAGCAACCCGACTGGCCGATGTATGTTCACCTTGTATGAGTCATAACTGCTTGAACCTAGGGTACTGAACTTACCATTGTAAACCCTGTTAACCATGGTACCTTGATCCACGAAGACTCATGAGCCGGGCATGGTGGTATGGGACACCGTAGTCGAGCTGTCGGCCTACGCTGGGGCCACAAACCTCCCCGTAGTGACCAAGAGCACCTAGACTCGTGAGCAGATTATGGTGGTATGGGACACTATATTCTAGTTGTCGGCCTACACTGATCAGGCAACGAGTCCTTTGTAGTGACCGCGAGCGTATTCTGAGTCCACGGGAGGCGACGACCCTTCCGTTACAATAGAGTACAGTAGGCCTGTATTGATAAGGTGATGGGGGAGCGGTGCAACGAGTGCGAGCAACAGCTCTGGCAGCCCTTGCAGTGACCTACGAAATATACATCGTATGAGATTACTAGGAGTGACGACCCTAGACAGGATCTGTGTTGGGATTGATACAAGGGAAGTACCTTAGTTTCCCAATCCTGCTGTTTGAATGGACTAATAACAACTTGGAAATCATATCACCATAGCATTGCATGTGCCTGGAAGATGTGGAGCACTCTAGGGAGTGTGGCATGCCGCGGTCGTAAGATGTTGTCGTATGAGGGAGATCGTCGGTGAAGGCATACATCACGTCTTGTCATCTTGCATTAACAACAGTATTAGGATTGTCTGATTTACTGCTTTACTATTATCGCATGATTGAATTGTGAACATGTTAATCTTTGCTCTATGATTCCACTGAGTTGATCACTCACTCCCATGTTATGGGATGGTGTTTGCAACACCCACCAGACCCTGTTGTAGATGCAGGTGAGGCTGAGATCCAGGAGGTGGAGCCAGACATCGACGAGGACCAGGATGAGTTCCCGTACATGCAATATCACGATGGCTTCGCGTAGGCGACCTGGATCGATGGGATTTCAGTGGGACCATTTTGGATATTTATTTTGTTCATGTATATTATATGAGACTCAGAGATGTAGTCATACTTTGGAGACAGATGAGATTTACTTATTTTTCCATACAGTGATATATATATTGTTTAGTCTTCCGCTTGCTTTTATCACTAGATCTGAAGTATGAATTGCAGTTTTGGTATACTTTTACTCATGTGAATGCTTTAAATCAGACAACATTGAATTATAATCATTTTTGTTGCATAAGTGACGGTCTGGAACTCGGGAGTTGAGTTTATACACGACCCCCGATTTTCGGGATGTTACACGTATCTACATAGCTATGCCTGTGTAGTGTTAGCGTGTTGTGCACGAAAGCACAATGGTGTGCTGCGCATGGAAGAGCAGTTGTGTTGTGCATGAAAGTGCATTGCACAGTATTGACGTTAGCAAGTTCTGTGGATCTGATCACAGGGTATGTGTTATATCCAAACCATCCATGCATTTGGCGATCTCAATTGCAATAGTATTGAAAGGTTAATTTAAACATTGTTCAAAGGACAACCTTATACCAAAAACTAAAGTTTATGGTAAGACAACCTGATATCCTGAACTTGGTAAGGATCAAAAACCCAAATTAAAATAAGAAGCAATAGAAACAAATCTAGCTATTACAACATTCACCAAATGTACATGAAATAAATACAAGCATTCACCACACATACATTACATGCATATCATCCACCAAACTCCAAGAATTATAGTGGTTCGGTTGTACTCCAACTGTTCTCAAACAGCCACACCTACTTCACTCCTAATAATCACAACCCACATGATATTGGCTTTCACTATGAACGAAGGTTTTCCAAGGTTCACCTTAAAACCTTACAATTGCATTTTCAATGGGCTACCACAAGTAAAATCCCATGCTAAGATTTTCTGGCTATCTCAGTTAAAACTAGTACAAAGATTTTCTGGCAATCTCAAGAACCAAAAGCAAATAAAAAAAATACTTATCTGAAGATTCTGCTTTGATGTAGCCAGTAGTACCACTTCACTTATAGATGTAGATGTTTAATGTCCAACACACATATAAAAGGGTTCTAAGTTCTAAATGAATTTTAATTAAACTCAAACCTGGGCTAGTTTGATTGAATTCCTTGGATTTAAAAAGGGGTAAAAAAGAACACCCTTTTTCAAAAATTAGATTGAAGCAAAAAAGAGAGCTCAAGAAATTACAAAACAAAAAGCTATAAAATGAATCTACGATTACCGAACAATAGCTTGATAATCATGGGGACTTTTCTCTCAAAGTGGAGGCTTGATTTGGCTTTGAATAAATGATTAAAGTTGAGGAAAGACCTCTATTTATAGGCAGAAAAACGGTTCCTTCGACCGGTCTAAGATTTAACCAAATTTCAAAAATTCTGATGCGATCGGATAAAATTGACCCTCGACTGGTCGAGTGAGTCCCAAAAAGCTTGCTGGAGTTCGAGTCGAACCCTTCTTAATTGGTCGAGCCAGTCTCCGCGATCAGTCGAGCAGGGTGCTCGACTAGTCGAGGACCTACCAAAAATTTTTGAAAATTTATAACAAAACTCGAACTGGTGTTAAGGGTCAAATATTGCATATAAGACCCCATTTTATTACTTGAATTTACTAACATGATACTGTTTAATGGCCTATTTTAATCGTGTTTGTGTTGCAAGGTGAATTTAGGAGCCTAGATTGAAAAAGGGTATTAAAAGCATGGATTTAATGATTAAAAATTATCAAGGCAAGGGATAGACCCCAGGGGACCAAGATCAATGAATTTATATGCCAAAGATCTGAGAAAATCAAGTAATTGAAGTCCAAGAGGCTTAAAAATTGTTCAGAATGCAAGATCACAGAGTTCCCACTATCCGTTCAGCTTGAAACTTTATATCTAGCCTGAGAATCTTAAATTAACCATACATGTTAAATTTCAACCATTAGATCCTTATGAAAGTGGACCAACAGATAGATCAGCCCCTAAAATACTAATTTGGGGCCCATCTGATCTTTGGGATATGCTTCAAAGTTTGGTTCAACCCTAGAAATTAAATAGAAAAACAGATGGAAGGAGTAGATTCATTGGAAAAACCCTGTGGGCCCCATTCTGATTTGCGCATGTGCACAACATGTGTACACCACGCTGCACCAAGCAGGGAAGCCAGGTCAAAGTCGGTTTGACCCGACACTCATCCAAAGAAAACAGAAGTTTCCGTTTTCCCTTACGCTGTGAAACCGGATGTAACATGTCCGGTTGCGAATTGTTGTGGCCCACTAGGATGGCCTATCTATCCAATCCAGACCGTCCATCATAAGCGGGACCCAATCTCTACCAAATACTAGTTTGTTTCATGCAAATCTGGGTCCACTCGAAGGCACAAATCTCGACATAATTCGATTGTGCGTAGGGCCTCCATCCGCGGATGACACTAAGAAAACAAAACAAAGGGCTGCCTGATCTCGATCCAGACTGTCCAAATCATTGGAGTGGAATTCTGACGCCACCCAAACTCTCTGAATCCCACGCGAAAGGTTAGCATATGTGGTATTATTTTTTCTCCTCCTATAATTCCGAATGTGCTGGGAATTACGTTCACAAGAAATGGTGTGATTTAATCACAGAAAGGTGGGACAGGAACATTGGATGATGATCTTAGACTGTCCGTTGAAAGTAACACACATCCATGACTAGAAAGCATAGGATTTTCGATCAAGGAATGAATATTCGCATGGCAGTGCTGTTCGGATGAAGATCCACATGGGATTAACCGGCAGGAAAAATGGGAGCCCAAAATAGAGTAATCAGATCAATCCAGACCTTCTAAAATTGAAAGGGACCACGACCGATCACAACCTAAAGTTCTAATTGGAAAGAATCTAGAGGCAGAAGGAGAATCCACGATTCTCACGCAAGACCATTTCACGGTTTTGCTACGCACGCGGCATTATGGCTGCGTAAGTTCTTCACGGTTTACTACTTCGAAGATTCTCCCCCTTATGCACTCCTAGCCGACTGACATAAGTAGCTATAAAAACAAAGGGAAAGAGAGGATCTATCATCCTTAGACGTAGGAGCACGAGAGAGAGAGAGAGAGAGAGAGAGAGAGAGAGAGAGAGAGAGAGAGAGAGAGAGAGAGAGTAGAATTTTACTTCCTTTTTTACTGTTTTTCATATGAATTTTTGAGAGAGCTAGCCTAATCATGTTAGGCTAAACCTTAACTAGGGCTAAGAGGTGAAGCTTGTGGCATGATGGATAGTATTTTACAACTTGGATTCATGTTTATGAACTAAAGTTGATTTTAGTTTGATTATAAGGAATGCCTTTAGTTTTTAATGGTTTGTTGTGACTTAAATTACAATAGGTTTGCGATGGCTTTGAGTATTTCCTTTTCATTATTTTAATTGTGAAATGAGGAAGCCCTGTTGTTCACTATTGCCCCTTAGACATGGTTGGATGATGGAATCCTTCCTAACATTCATGCATCTCTTAGATTGGTTGTGGATTGGTTTACTCTGTTATTTACTTTGTCTCATGGGCATGGTTTTGTGATGAAATCAATTTTAATTCTCATGCCTCTCATCTCTTGAAAACTAGATCAAAGGAAGTGTAAAGTCGATTTTAGTGATATATCTTCCAACTGGTTGAAGATGGGACTCGAAGTCCAGTTGAGTTCATGAATCAAGCGTAGATCTCCCTGATCTCTACAAGTGGATCCTTGGCACCCTGGTTCCCACCTTTGAATTCTATAAGTTTTAGAGTAATATTTTAGCATTATTCCCTCACATTCACTTAATTAAGCTTTCATCTTATTCTAGTTCTAGTTTTGGTTATTTTCAAATTACGTATAAGGTTCAGTCCTTGTGAATTTGACCTCGGTCTTACCGAGATTATTACTACATCACAACCCTATACATGGAGTGTGAACAACTGGTCGAGCCAGAGCCTGGACTAGTTGAACATATACTAAGACTAGTCGAAATAAAGCCTATAAGAAGTATAATAACCCATACCAAATGTGCAATATGAATGACCTAATCCTAAGGTCTTTCTAGGGTCATTTATACCTGAATATTGAACATTGAACTTTGTAGCTTCAGTAGCTTCAGTAGATCTTCTACTTAATACACTTGATGCTTGAACTTGATCTTGACCATGTAGTGCACCTGTACTTGAACTTGTAGTAGCACTTGAACTTGTAGAACAATCTTCATATCTTGAGCCTTTTAGCACATCTTCTTATGAAGGTGAACTTTTCATTATTCTAAAGTGGTTTGTCTCAAAAAAATTTAACAACATAAGGTGTCTGATATACAATATAGCACTTACAATCTCCCTCTTTGTCAAATTCGTGACAAAACCAACATAAAAGATTATTATACAAACTTCATAAGTTGAAAAAATCAACAAACTTCACAGCTTCACTTTAAAACACTCTTTCACAAACTCCCCCTTAATCTTCTCTCCCTCAATCTGAGCTTGGTGACTTGTGTAGTAGAGTACCCATATTAAACATATACATATTTCCAAAAAAAAAACCACTCTACAATCACACACAAACAAACTCATAAACATAACCACAAATCTCTCCCCCTTTTTGTCATAACTTGACAAAGGAAGATATAAATATAGAGAGAACATAAATGTGATTATGATAATAGAAGAGAATAACAGAAAAAAGAGTTAATATTAAGAACATAATCATAAACCAAAGTGTCATCATCATCAAGTCATATAAAACTAGTGAAAAAGTGAAAGTGAAAGTAAACTAATATGAAGCAGATGAAGAAAGAGGGGGAATGGATGGATCAATCTGATGGAGTCCTCTAGTTATGCGATGAGAGTACTTACGCATATATTTCATAGACGATTTGTGACTCTCATGTATACTGTCCTGAGAAATTTTCAGTTCATCCTCCTTCTCCTCCAAAGGGCAAATGCACTCATCGAACTGAGGTGGCTGATAATCAGGGTCAGCCTCATCATCTTCGGATTCAAGTTCATCAAATATGTCATGCATCATCCTGTCGGTTGGCAAAGCATCTTACTCTTCAACTTTCACTACTTCCTCATCTCTTTGGCTAGGATTGAGCCTCAGGTTCATCTTATTTATATTTGAATTATTGAAAGGGAGAACCATAATAGGAGCTTCACCAGGTGGCATGACCACATTACAATGTAAAGCCAAAGTGGTCATCAAGTAGGTAAATGGAATATATCCGTGGCTCAGATGAAGACGGAATTGAATGATAATATATCAAATTAAGGACGGAAGACAAATAGGAATACCTGATACAACTGAATGTAGAATGCGAACCATGAAAGAAGTCAATTCATCTTTATTGTCAAAATAAAGATAAACATTCGCAATGAAGGTGTGATGAAGTACCTTATATTTGTACAACAACTGATTTGCCTAAAGCGCATTCCTTGCACTCCATTCATAGTTCATGTGACATAATTTACGGTTTAGCGATCGACGTTGCGATTCAGTCATTTGTTCGATTAAAGTTGGTATCGGAATACCATCATCATTCACATTTACATCAAGCAAACTCAAAATTAAGTATCGATCAACTTCAAAAGTACCTTCTCTAAAGCTAATCGAGAAAGTAAAGTCTTCAAGAGATACATCCCTAATGGAAGCAAACATTCCTTGTGCAATGGAGCGGTAAGCCAGTCTACCCCAATTCAAGATGTTTTCCCAACCTATAGTGGTAAGGATGAGAAGGAGCTGAAATTGAGCAAGGTGATTTGAATTAACCGAATGCTCAACGATAATCTCGCGATTATGAAGATCCCACACATATTCAGGGTCTTTTTCTGGAGGATGTAGGGTTCTCACCCTAATAGGAGTAGTTCGAGAAGAGGAAGCTCGAGTAGCTTTCTTCTTAGAACGACTCCCATAATAAGATTAGAATAAAGAAATACAACAATAGAAAGAAGGGTTTTAAGTAGAATAGGTTTATAGGCTAAAAACCCTTAGAAATCATAAGAAAAACTCAAATCGACTCCAAAATCCAGCAATGTATGCGAATAAAAACCCAAATATGGAAGGAAATAAGAAATGGAGCACTTACAATGTCCCAATGGAAGATGGGTTTGACGAGTCAAAAGGGGGCCAGATGAGGAAGAAGAGAAATGTGAAGAAAAAGAGCTTTTCTCTCTCATAAAAACACCCAATCGCGCAACTTGACTGGTCGAGTACGTGCTCGACCCATTGAGCCATGACTGGTCGAGGATGTGCTCGACCGATCGTGCAAGCATAAAAAATTCAAATTTGTTTAAACTTTATTCAATAATTATTTGCATAAAAATATAAAATAAAACATGCATATATAACATGATAAACTCAATTTGAATTACACATACTAATATCCATTTTCAATTTAGAAAACTTATTTCTATCAATTGATTTAGTAAAGATGTCAATAAGCTGATTTTTCATTTAAATGTATTCCAACGAAATTGCTTTTATCTTCAACCAATTCCCGAATATAGTGATACCAAATGTTAATATGCTTTGTATGGGAATGCTGGATGGGATTTTTAGATATATTAATTGCGCTAGAGTTATCATAATACAATATTATTGTATCTTGCGCAATTTCATAATCATTAAGCATCCTTTTCATCCATACTAACTGGGTATAAGCATTTCCGGCTGTAATGTATTTAGCCTCAGTTGTGCATAATGATACAGAACTCGGTTTCTTACTGTGCCAGGAAACTAAACAATTTCCAACATAAAAATATCCACCGCTGGTAGATTTTCTATCATCTATGTACCCAACCTAGTCAGTATCCGTATAACCAGCTAATTGAACATTTATTTCATGCGGATACCAGAGGCCAAGATTAGCCGTACTTGTGACATTTCTAATAATGCACTTGACAACAATAAGATGAGATTCCTTAGGATCTGATTGATATTTAGCACAGATACCTACATGAATGCTATATCAGGATGGCATACAGTTAAGTATAGCAAACTACTAATCATACTATGATATAATCGAGGATTTATATTTTTACATGTTGCATCTTTCAAGAGCTTGAGAGTCGTACTCATAGGAGTATCAAATTTCTTACTATTTTCAAATCCAAATTTCTTAACTAGGTTTATGGTATACTTGGTTTGAGAAATGAAAATACCTTCTTCTAGTTGTTTAATTCGTAAGCCTACAAAGTAGTTCAATTCTCCCACCATATTCATTTTGAACTTGGATTTCATAAGCTTTGCAAACTCAGTGGACATGTTAGAGCAAGTAGAACCATAGATAATATCATCAACGTATATCTATACTATTAGTATGTGTTTATTATATTTTTTAACAAAAAGAGTTTTATCAACACTCCCCATAACAAAATTATGACCTAGTAAGAACTTAGTCAATTTTTCATACCATGCCTTGGGAGCTTGTTTTAAACCATAAAGTACCTTTTTACGGCAATACACATGATTAGTGTGTTTGGGGTCCTCAAAATCCGTAGGCTGTTCAACATAAACCTCTTCATGTAGATCATCATTTAAGAATGCACTTTTAACATTCATTTGATAAATCTTAAACTTTTTAAAGAACGCAATAGATATGAATAATATGATGGATTCAAGATAAGCTATTGGGGTAAAGGTTTCATCATAATCGACTCCTTTCATTTTACTGTGCCCTTGTATAACTAGTTTAGCCTTGTTTCTGATTATATTTCCTGATTCATTAGATTTATTTTTAAAAATTCAATTGGTCCCAATTATATATTTATCAGATCGTCTTACAACCAAATACCACACATCATTCCTAATAAATTGATTGAATTCATCTTACATGGCAAAAATCCAATTTTCATCAGTGAGTGCCTCTTTTACGTTGGTTGGTTCAATTTAGGAAGTAAAAGACACATAATTGCATATTTTTCCAGTTGTTTTCGAGTACACACACCAGTGAGAGGATTCTCTAGAATTTGATCAGTAGGGTGGTCTTTGACTGATCGTAGTTTAGTATTGATTGACAAGAAGAAGAGTAAGGTTTTTCAATTATATTGACTTTATCATCTTCTAAACTAGATGTTGATGTGTTTAGGTGATCATCAATAATAACATTTATAGACTCCTGAATGACACTAGTTCTTTTGTTAAGAACACGATATGCTCGACTATTTAGAGCATAACCTAGGAATATCCATCCATCACTCTTAGTATTAAACTTCCCTAAATTTTCTCGGTCTCGTAAAATGTAGCACTTACTTCCAAAAATTTGAAAGTATTTAACTATAGGTTTCTTATTAAACCAAAATTCATAAGCCATTTTATCTTTAGATTTTTTAATGTAAACATAGTTTACAATATAGCATGCATTATTATAATGTCCCGAAAAAATTCGTACAAAGACCTGAGTACCACCTCAGGTAGAAAACACTAGGGACCGAATCCTTTAGAAATTTAAAAAAATTTAATTAAGTATTAAACTGAATTAATTAGTAGATTAGCTTAAACCACTTTCTATATGATCTACAAGATCGAAAACTAGTAGAACTGTTAACGCTATACTACCTAAAAACTTAGGATCAGTCTCAAAATCCAGTTGCTCTCGGGAGCACATTGAAACTCCATATCAGACCTGGACCGCGTGTCAAAAGTTCGATCACTGTGAAACTATACGGTTATGACCACCTTACTGGACTTGACAACTCACTCAAAAATTAAGTCCAAATGGTATCTCAAAACACACAACTTGAGCCCGGGTCAAAGTGTGTAAGAAACGCGAATACCTTCAGAATGTGAACTGAAACTTAAGTGAATTGAGTTGTTCGCTTGCAAGTCACTTATAAGGTTTCAAACCGTCAGATTCTGACTCAATTACACCCTCAGATCAGGGAAAATTTCCAACACATGTCAGTATATTTGTAACCTTCATTGAGAACCGGTGACTGTTGAATTGAAATAAGTCCTCCACAGTTGATCCACTGATCTGATCAGATTGAAAACTCAACCTGGCCTAGATCTAATGTCAGGGAACTTTCCCTCGATCGTATGTAGGAAATGAGCCTCCAGATAAGCCCCGTTGGCCCAAAACAGCCAACTCTTAGCTATAAGCTAAGTATACCGTGGCCATGGGGCCATTACCATCAGTTCTATGCCTATATAAGGGCCTAAACCCACCCCATTTCTATTCCATATGATTTTCTCTAAACCCTAGGAGAGAGAAGAGAGAAAAGGGGAGAAAGGAGTGGAGATCGAATGGAGGTCCTTAGAGTTTGCAGCCATGGTTCCTTCCTGATACTCCACACATTGAATCGTCTCTACATCTAGCTACATCGCCGAATCCAACCTCGATTTAGGTAAGAAATCCTAACCCTAATCTGATTTAGGGATTTCAATAGAGGAATTGATGAAATAGCTAACCTATTTTATGCTATAGGTAGCCGTTGTACCGTAGACAAAGGTGTAATATTTAAACTGAGCTTGGTATAGGTTTACCGATGAAAAGTGCGGACTATAAATGTTTAGGTTATGGTTTTAAAGGCTTTCAATGTTAGATAATAATTTATGTTTGAATTAATTGCTACCATATGATCTTAGTTTATACATGTGTGTGAACTATGTGAATATATAATGCATTCCATGTGTTTGTGAAAATGTTCAAATAAATATGAAATTATGATTTGTGTTTGCCATGACTATTAACCTAGAATACATGATTGTTGTGTGTACAACAACTCCTTCATGAAAGGATTTGCCATAATATACGTAATAACTAATTTGGTCTATGTATAATACAAAATGCATTCCATGTGTTTGTTGAAATGTTTGAATGAACATGGAATTATGATTTGTACTTACCATGATTTTTTGGTTGAGAATACATGATCGTTGTACATGTGGCAACTCCCTTGTGAAAGGATTTGCTATAATATACGTTATAACTAATATATTATATGAATGTTGATACGTGTAGTCTAAGTGTTTGATAAAATGCATGAATGAGAAAATGCCTATGGAACTGTATTTAATGAGGGTGTTGAGATAGGATTCTCAATCCCTTTATCTATAGTTATAGTTTTCTTTATGTAACCTATCTTATTACTATGTGATTTAGGGATGAAATGCCTGTGTATTATAGTATGTGTACTATTTGTTTGTTGAAATGCTCAATTGAGATTTATATTTTAGATTGGTTGTCACATGCCATCTTTGACTATCATATGTGAATGTTATTGTTTAGAGTGTGATTAGGAATACAATGTAGTCTAGGCAATCGGTAATGGTTTACGGTCGGTGGAAAAACTGTTTAGCCATGACGGATACGTTCGAGGAATCCGAATCGTATGGTGATTATCGATAGTGGTTAGGCCATGAGGAATGCATACGTGCTCCATGTCGAATAATTTAAGATACGCTCGTACTAGTTGAGCTTGTCAAGTAACCCGATTGGCCCAATGTATGTTCACCATGTATGGACGCTACTTCTTGAATCTAAGGTACCAAACTTACCAGTGAAAAGCCCGTTTAACCTTGGTACCTCAATCTGCTAAGACTCATGAACCAGGCATGGTGGTATGGGACACTATGGTTGAGCTGTCAGCCTACTCTAGGGTGACGAGCCTCCCCGTAGTGACCAGTAAGCAACCCAAACTCGTAAGCCAAATACGGTGGTATGAGACACGCTATTCGAGCTGTCGGCCTACACTAAGGTGAAGAGACTTTTCGTAGTAACCTCGAGTATACATTAGGACTATGCTAAGGTGACGACCCTTGTCGTAGTGACCTTGAGTATAAAATAGGCCTACCTTGGCGCAGCCTGGTTGTGGTCCCTAGTCGGGTTGGTGACGAGCCTTTGAAAATAGACTTCCAGTTGATAGAGCATTAATGGTGTGACCTCGAGTATGAATTAAGCCTACGCTGAGGTGATGAGCCTCCCGTAGCAACCACTAGTATAAACTCACGAACTTACCTATTGTATGTGACTAATTAAGATTGACCCTAAATGGATCATTGTTTGGGTAGTGATATAAAGGAAGGTGTTTTAGCTCCTCGACCTGTTGTATGAATAAACCTAATTAAGAACTTAACTAATCACACATATGCACCGCATTTCATGCGCCTTTGGTGTAGGAGTTGAGCACAGAGGAAGGGGTACATGCTGCGATCATGAGATGATGTCACAGAGGGAGTGCAAGCAAGGGCATACATCATTATAACATATCATCCTTGCATTAACAAGAGTACTTAGGACATGATTGTTGTACTACTTTATCATTATTGATTGACTGAATTGATAACATGTTAACCTTTTCTTTATAGTTTCACTAAATTAGCTACTCATTCCCACCTAGGATGGTATTTTAAAACAACACCCAGACTCTGGTTTAGATGCAGGTGATGGGGAGGTCTATACATCAGAGTTGGACTTTGTAGGTGAGGAGGAAGGATTCTCCTACGTTCAACTATCTATCAGATCTATGTAGATCTTATATAGATGTGCAAGGACTACTGGGATACTTGTTTAGTTGAACACATTTACTTCCTGCATTTTTTATATGGTTAGAAACAACACATGTATATATTTAGCCCAACCTCATACTCATACTCCAAACCTTGTGAAACATTTTCATAATTAAATGTATATATTTCAGTCTTCCACTTACCAAATTACATTAACTCTAGAGTATAATATGCTGATTTAGTATAATCTCACTCATGTTTATGTATACTAATATGGATAATATTTAATCATCATTATCTATATTGCATAAATGATGCGTTGGAACTTAGAAGTTGAGCTTCTGTTCATCCCTCGATTTTCAAGGCGTTACAATTATTAACAACTTCGGCCCATAAAATTTTGGACAAATTCATACTATTTAACATTACATTTTTCATTTCTTGTAGCACTCTGTTTTTCCTTTCAACAATCCCATTTTGTTGACTTGTCTTAGGAAAACTCATGTGATATACTATGATCACTACAGAACTTCTCAAAATTGTTATTTTCGAATTCCGACCCATGATAACTTCGGATCTTAACAACATTTATTTCATTTTCATTCTGAATACGCTTGAGTATTCTTTTAACTTCATTGAGAGTCTCAGATTTTTCTCTCATGAATGCTACCCAAGTAAATATGGTAAAGTTATCCATAATTACTAAGAAATACTTCTTACCACCTCTACTCTGTTCTGGTTGGTCCAACAAGATCCATGTGGAGAAGTTCAAGAGGTTTAGATATGGTAGAGGAGTTCACTTTCATATGACTACTCCTTGTTTATTTTTCAATTTGACATGTGCCACAAATTTTATCCATTTTCTTTAATTTGGGTAAACCTCTAATAAGATCGACTTTTCTCAATCTATATTGATTTCGGTAGTTAACATGTCCAAGGCATTTGGGTCATAATTCATTTTCATTAGTTTGGACCATGTAACAAGATAATTCAGATGAGGAAGATTCATTAATAATATAGAAAAATTAAGATGTTCTACGGCCATTTAATATCACACAACCTTTCTCATTTGAGATCTCGCATCCATGATTTATAAATATAACACTATGCTCTTTATCGTAGATTTAAGAGATATTCAAAAGATTGTGCTTAAGCCCTTCTACAAATAAAATATTTTCAAAAGGAGGGGCGTTAGAAATTTGATCCGTACCTTGGCTAATTATCTTACAGTTACTTCCATCACCAAAAGTGACAGTCTTTTAGAGATTTTCAATTTTTAGATTTACCATTTTTCTTCTCAGAGGGTTTTTGAAAATCTACTCTTTTCTTGCTTTAAAAATCTTATAAAACTTTTTAGCGAGAAAAGCCATATCATCATCTGAGTTTTCACAATCAGAAACAACATCACTATCTTTTAAAATTGATTTGGATGATTTAAGAGTTATGGACTTACCTTTGGGAGCTTTGAAATTTAACTTGTAAGTTTGAAGTGAACCAACAAGTTCCTCAACCTTCATTTGGTCTATGTCTCTAAGTTCCTGAATGGCAGTCACCTTGGAATTAAATTTCTCAGGAAGAGATCGTAGTATTTTTGCACAGACTTTACTTTCTAAGATACCATCTCTTAGACCCCACATAGAGTTAACTATGTCATTTAGTTTCATATAGAAGTTCATGAAAGACTCATTTTCTTCCATACGAATCTCCTCAAACCTAGTGGTGAGGATCTAAACTTTAGACTTTTTTTTACTATAGTTGTTCCTTTATGTGTCATTTTAAGAATGTCCCAGGCTTGTTTTGGCAGTATCACATGAAATGATTCTTTTAAATTCCTCAGGTGATAGTGCACAAGTGATTGCATTTCAAGCCTTAGCATTAGCACTACTTTCACTTTTCTGAGGTGTGGTCCATAAATAAAAAGGCATTTCTTTAATGGACTTGGCTCCATCACTACCTAGAACCTCAGATACTGGTAGTTTCCATTTGTTAACTGTGGCTTACACATGCTTTTATCAATGGATTTCAAAAAAAAAATCCACATTTTGGCTTTCTAATAAGCATAATTTGAGCCATCAAACGGTGATGGCCTAGTAATAGATAGGCTATCAAAATTTGAGATACTGAAAGCTTTAGATCGATAAGCTCAAGAAAAAATCCAAAGGAATGAGCAACTTAGCTCTGATACTACTTGAAAATGGCGAGCTCTCAGTCCTAGAGGGGGGCGATGAATAGGACTATGCTAGATAAAAGATAAATGTGAAATAGAATAAAGATAGCTGAATCAAATAGCGATCTCAATTGCAATAGTATTGAGAAGTTGATTCAAGCGTTGTTCAAAGGATAACCTTACACCAAAAACCAAAGTTTTTGACAGGACAACTTGATATCTTAAACTCAGTAAGGATAAAAAAAAAACCTAAACTAAAACAAGAAGCAATAGAAACAAATCTAGCTATTACAACATTTACCACATGTACATAAAATAAATACAAGCATTCACCACACATATATCACATACATCATCATCCACCAAACTCTAAGAATTATAGTGGTTCGGTGTGTATACCAACTATTCTCAAATAGCCACACCTATTCCACTCTCAATAATCACAATCCACGTGATATTAGCTTTCAATATGAAAGAAGTTTTCCAAGGTTCACCTTAACCATTACAATTGTGTTTATAAGCTTTCCAAGTTTTCCAAGGTTCACCTTAAAACCTTTATAATTGTGTTCTTAATGGGCTACCATAATTAAAAACCCTGTGTTGAGATTTTCTGGCTATCTTAGTCAAAACCACAATAGAGATTTTCTGGCTATCTCAAAAATTAAAAGTTGTAAATCAAAATACTTATCTGTAGATTGTGTTTTGATGTAGCCGGTAGAACCACTTCTTTTGAACCATTCATACAACTCGAAGCTCGAGGAACGTTAGTACTCATCTTCGCAGGACGCAGATTTCCTACGAAAGGCTTTCATAGGAAGTTCTTGAGCAAGTATTCCGGGTGGGGCCCACTACGATGTTCATGAGCAATCAAACCCGTCCATCCATTTTTCGATCTCATTTTAGGACACGTGAGAAAAAATAGGGTGGATCCAAAACTCAAATGGGCCACAAGAGATGAAAAAGTGGGGATTTATTTTTCACCGTTGAAATATTTATATGGCCATAAAAGTTTTATATCGGTCTAAGCTTTCAGTGTTTTCACTTCATGCCAGTAAAAATGACCTTATAAGTAGTTTGGATGGCAAATAAACATCAAGATGGAGCCTAGGAAGGTTTCAACGGTTGGAATTCCTTGTCCCACTATTTCATCTTGTATGGCCCAGTTGAGTGTTGGATCCTCCTAATTTTTGGTCACATGTCCTAAAATGAGCTTGAAAAATGGATGGACGGGTTTGATTTCTCATAAACATCATGGTGGACCCCACCTTGCATCCCAGTGCAGGAACTTCCTGTAAAAGCTTTTCGCAGGAAATTCGCGTCCTCTCCATGTCTTCACACGACACGTACCTACAACAACTATATAGTTGTTGTGTGGTACACTAGAAAATCTACGTCTGGGCTCTTTAATCATATTGGGTAAACTTTGTTGGGGCCCACCATGAATGCATGTGGTTTATGCACTCCGGATTGGGTCAGATTGGATCGGATTGGATCCATTCGGATCAGGTTTCGGATCGGATCGGTACAGGTTAACCATGATCTAAAAAACATTCGGATCTGAATGGCCCAAATCAATCCACACTGATCCAGGTTGTTGGTTCGGTTCAGATCGGGTTGGATCCACCGAATTGGATCAAACATGCTCAGATCTAGCAACCAATAGTCCTAACTAAACCTGAATTAGGCCCTGAGTGCTAGTTTTGCCAAAGTTTCAGCTTTTTGCACAAAGCCAGTGTTTCCAATGTTGGCTTTGCACAAAAACGGGTGCCAACGCTATTAGTTGCAGTCTTTTTTGCAATTCATGCATTGCCTATGTCTCTTCAGCAGTGGTTCAGTCTACCTGATGCTGGCATTGATGCCAAAGCTTAAGCTTGGAGCAGTCAAATCTTACCATCCAACCTTGTGTCCCTGCCTCAAGAACCTATAAAAGAGGGTTTCACCCTCACAACTAGACAGACAGGGAGATACCCGATAGAGAGGGAGGAGAAAATCAATATAAGGTAGAGAAATTGAGACGTAGGCTTCTGTTATCTAGATTTCTCTTTGATCTCTTATATTCAATTTCAATTTCAATTTTAAAGCCAATCCCATATTCTCGATCTATCATTTTCCAATATGTATATTCTGACCCTATTACTTTGAGCACCTGAGGCAGTAGGTTTTGCTTTGTCACCAAGTAAATTATGCTCTATAGTTGCTTCTCTTAAGGATCTTCTGTATCAGAATACGTGACTTAAAATGAGTAACCGAAAACTTTGTGTTCGTTTTCTTTTCCACACTTCATCAAAAAATCCTTTTTTCTATCTTTATAATTCATTTTTTATTTATCTTTTCTAGTTTAAACATTTAAAGCTTAGTATTTATTGGAAGTTATCTGAATTTCCTTTGAAAGTGTATGTCTTGGCAAAGTAGAGATAGTGCTAAAAACAGGTGGTAAAAGTGTACCTAACCTCTTTCTTTTCTGCAATCGAGGCCTTTACTAGACAATAGCTTGATAATCACGGAGACTTTTCTCTTAAAGTGGAGGCTTTATTTGGCTATGAATGAATGATTAAAGTTGACAAAAGACCTCTATTTATAGGATGACAAACGGTTCCTTCGACTGGTCTAAGGTTCAACCAAATTTCAAAAATTCTGACGTGATTGGATAAAATTGACCCTCGACTAGTTGAGCATAGCACTCGACTAGTTGAGTCAGTCCTAAAAAGCTTGCCAGAGTTCAAGTGAAACCCTTCTCAGCTGGTCGAACTAGTCTCAACGACTAGTCAAGCAGGGTGCTCGACTAGTTGAGGACCTACTAGAAATTTCTGAAAATTTGTAACAAAACTTGGACTGGTCAAGCTAAAGCATGGACTTGTCGAAATAAAGCCTATAAGAAGTATAATAACCCATACAAAATGTGCAATATAAATGAACTAATCCTAAGGTCTTTCTAGGGTCATTTATACCTAAATATTGAATATTGAACTTTATAGCTTCAGTAGCTTTAGCAGATCTTCTACTTGATACACTTGAAGCTTGAACTTGAACTTGTAGTAGCACTTGAACTTGTAGAACAATCTTCATATCTTGAGCCTTGTAGCACATCTTCTTATGAAGGTGAACTTTTCATCATTCTAAACTGGTTTGTCTCAATGAAATTTGACAACATAAGGTGCTTGATATACAACATGGCACTTACAATCTCCCCCTTTATCAAATTCATGACAAAACTAACTTAGAAGATTATCATACAAACTTCACAAGTTCACAAACTCAACAAACTTCACAGCTTCACTTTAAAACACTCTTTTACAAACTCCCCCTTAATCTACTCTCCCTCAATTTGAGTTTGGTGACTTTCGTAGTAGAGTACCCATATTAAATAGATACATATTTCCCAAAAAAAAAAACCTATTCTACAACTACGCACAATCAAACCCATAAACATAACCACAAATCTCTCTCCCTTTTTGTCACAACTTGACAAAGGAAGATATAAATATAGAGGTAGAACATAAATGTGATTATGGTAATAGAAGAGAATAGCAGAAAAAAGAGTTAATATTAAGAACATAATCAAATACCAGAGCATCATCATCATCAAGTCATATAAAACTAGTAAACAAGTGAAAGTAAAGTTATACATGCCAAAATATCAAGAAAAAGAACTAATCTGAAGCAGATGAAAGAGGTGGAATGGATGGATCAATCTGATGGAGTCCTCTAGTTATGCGATGAAAGTACTTACGCATATATTTCATAGACGATTTGTGACTTTCATGTAAATTGTCCTGAGAAATTTTCAGTTCATCCACCTTCTCCACCAAAGGGCAAAGGCGCTCATCAAACTGAGGTGGCTAATAATCAGGGTCAGCCTCATCATCTTCGAATTCAAGTTTATCAAATATGTCATGCATCATCTTGTCAGTTGGCAAAGCGTCATACTCTTCAACTTCTACTGCTTCCTCATCTCTTTGGCCAGGATTGAGCTTCAGGTTCATCTTGTTTATATTTGAATTATTGAAAGGAAGAACCACAATAAGAGCTTCACCAGGTGGCATGACCACATTGCAATGTAAAGCTAAAGTGGTCATTAAGTAGGCAAATGGAATATATCCGTGGCCCGGATGAAGACGGAATTGAATGATAATATATCAAATTAAGGACGGAAGACAAATAGGAATACCTGACACAACTGAATGTAGAATGCGAACCATGAAAGAAGTCAATTCAGCTTTGTTGCCAAAATAGGGATAAACATTTGCAATGAAGATGCAATGAAGTACCCTGTATTTGGGTAACATCTGATTGGCTTGAAGCACATTCCTCGAACTCCATTCAGAGTTCATGCGACATAATTTACGAGTTAACGATTGACGTTCCAATTCAGTCATTTTTCGGTTAAAGTTGGTATCGGAATACCATCATCGTCCATCTTTACATCAAGCAAACACAAAATGACGTATCAATCAACTTGAAAAGTACCTTCTCTAAAGCTAATTGAGAAAGTTAAGTCTTCAAGAGATACATCACTAATGGAAGTGACCATCCCTTGTGCAATGGAGCAGTAAGCCGGTCCGCCCCAATTTAAGATGTTTTCCCAACCTATAGTGGTAAGGATGGGAAGGAGCTGAAATTGAGCAAGGTGATTTGAATTAACCGAACGCTCAACGATAATCTCACGATTACGAAGATCCCACACATATTCAAGGTCTTCTTCAGGAGGACGTAGGATTCTCACCCTAATAGGAGTAGTTCGAGAAGAGGAAGCTTGAGTAGCTTTCTTCTTAGAACGACCTTCCATTGCAAGATTAAAATGAAGAAATACAATAATGGAAAGAAGGGTTTTAAGTAGAACAGGTTTATAAGTTAAAAACCCTTAGAAATCATTAAAAAAAAAAAAACTCAAATCGACTCCAAAATCTAGCAATGTATGCAAATAAGAACCAAAATATAGAAGGAAATAGGAAATGGAGCACTTACAATGTCCCAATGGAAGATGGGTTCGACGATTCGAAAGGGGGACCGGATGAAGAAGAAGAGAAATGTGAAGAAAAAGAGCTTTTCTCTCTCATAAAAACACTCAACTGCGCAACTTGACTGGTCGAGTACGTGCTCGACCCGTCGAGCCACAACTGGTCGAGGACGTGCTCGACCGATCGTGCAAGCACAAAAAATTCAAATTTATTTAAATTTTATTCAACAATTATTTGCATAAAAAATATAAAAATAAAACATATAAATATAACTTGATAAACTCAATTAGAATTACACATTCTAATATCCATTTTCAATTTAGAAAGCCTATTCTTGTCGAGTGGTTTAGTAAAGATGTCAGCAAGCTGATTTTCCATTTGAATGTATTTTAACGAAATGCTTTTATCTTCAACCAATTCCCGAATATAGTGATACCGAATGTTAATATGCTTTTTACGGGAATGCTGGATGGAATTTTTATATATATTAATTGAGCAATAGTTGTCGCAATACAATATCATCGTATCTTGTACAATTTTATAATCATTAAGCATTCTTTTTATCCATAATAGCTAGGTACAAGAATTTTCAGGTGTAATGTATTCAGCCTTAGTTGTGGATAATGTATGGAACTCTGTTTCTTACTGTTCCAGGAAACTAAACAATTCCCAATAGAAAAACATCCACCACTAGTTGATTTTCGATCATCTATGTTACCAGCCCAGTCAGTATCCGTATAACCTGCTAATTGAATATTTGTATCATGCAGATACTAGAGGCCAAGATTAGTCATACTTGCGACATATCTAATAATATGCTTGACAATAATAAGATGAGATTCCTTAGGATCTGATTGATATCTAGTACAGATACCTACATTGAATGATATATCAGGACAACTTGCAATAAAGTATAGCAAACTATCAATCATATTATGATATAACCGAGGATCTATAATTTTACTTGTCGCATCTTTTGAGAGCTTGAGAGTCTTACTCATAGGAGTATCGAATTTCTTACTATTTTTAAATCTAAAAATTTTAACCAGGCTTAAGGTATACTTGGTTTGAGAAATAAAAATACCATCTTCTAGTTGTTTAATTTGTAATCCTAGAAAGTAGTTCAATTCTCCCACCATACTTATTTCGAACTTGGGTTTCCTAAGCTCTACAAACTCAGTGAACATATTAGAGCAAGTAGAACCAAAGATAATATCATCAACGTATATCTGTACTATTAGTATATGTTCATTATATTTTTTAACAAAAAGAGTTTTATCAACACTCCCCATAAAAAATTATAACTTAGTAAGAACTTAGTCAATTTTTCATACCACGCCCTGAGGGCTTGTTTTAAACCATAAACTACCTTTTAAGGCGATACACATGATTAGAGTGTTTGGAATCCTTAAAACCCTTAGGCTATTCATCGTAAACCTCTTCATATAGATCACCATTTAAGAATGGACTTTTAACATCCATTTAGTAAATCTTAAAATTTTTAAAGAACTCAATGGATATAAATAATCTGATGGATTCAAGATGAGCTATTGGGGTAAAGGTTTCATCATAATTGACTCCTTCTATTTGACTGTACCCTTATACAACCAGTCTAGCCTTGTTTCTGATTATATTTCCTAATTCATCAGATTTATTTTTGAAAATTCAATTGGTCTCAATTATTTGTTTATCAAATCATCTTGGAACCAAATACCACACATCATTCCTAACAAATTGATTCAATTCATCTTGCATGACAACAATTCAATTTTCATCAATGAGTGCCTCTTTTACGTTGGTTGGTTTGATTTAGGAAGTAAAACACACATAATTGCATATGTTTTTCAATTATTTTTTAGTACACACACCAGTGAGAAGATTGTCTAGAGTTTGATCAGTAGGGTGGTCTTTGACTGATCGTAGTTTAGTATCGATTGGACAAGATGAGGAGTCAGATTTTTCAATTATATTGACTTCATCATCTTCTGAACTAGATATTGGTGTATTCAAGTGATCATCAATACTCTTGAATGACACCGGTTCTTTTATAAAGAGCACAATATGCTCGACTATTTAGAGCATAACCTAGGAATATCCCTCCATCAATCTTAGTATCGAACTTCCCTAAATTTTTTCGGTCTCGTAAAATGTAGCACTTTCTTCCAAAATTTTGAAAGTATTTAATTGTAGGTTTCTTATTAAACCACAATTCATAAGCTGGTTTATCTTTATATTTTTTAATGTAAACACAATTTATAATATAACATGCAGTATTAACAGCTTCGGCCCATAAATTTTTGGGTAGCTTCATACTATTTAACATTACATTTGTCATCTCTTGTAGCACTATATTTTTCCTTTCAATGACACATGTCTACCATCGCACTCCCTTTAACTGGCGAACCAATTCTGATGAGGAGTCATATGATAAGATGCCCCTATGTTAAGGATCCACCCATCCTTATGATCATTGTACAAATATCCGATCATATACACAGACAACACATCACCTCCACTTTTTTCTTCATCTGATATGGCGGTATAGGCCTCCCTAGAAGAAGCATCATAATTCTCTTTCTTCAATTTAAGATTGGTACATTTCTTTATGTGTCTTGCCATCCTAAAGTTCGAACACTTTAAGTTGCCCCTTGGATTTGGATATCGACTGAGAAGATCATATATCTTGCTTAGTATTCCTGCCCCTCGTAAACAGTACATCAGTAGAGACCCCCCATGTTACTATTTCTCATGGCCTTTCCTTGAAGGGCTTAGATAATGGTGTCTACACTCAGGGACATATTATCGGTGCACAAAGAATTCCTAAAAGACTCGTACGATACCGGTAAAGAATTCAGCAAAATACATGTCCAATCTTCATCTTTAACCACTTCGTTCATGTCTAGAAACTTACAAATCAACTTATTAAAATTATTGATATAGGTCCCACATCTTCACCCTCTACCACCTGAAGTTGAACAATTACAACTTCAAATGTAGACAATTTTTCAGGGACCATTTAGCATAAACGTCCTCTAATTTTTCCCACAACTCGATTGTGGTTTTCTCCCACATGATGCTATAGAGAACCTCATCTATTAGAGACAATCGGATTATAGATTTTGCTTACTTATCAAGGATCCTCCATTCATCATCATCCACGAAGGCCCGTCGCTCTTCAAGAGCATCATCTAACCCTTACCGAGTTAATAGATTAATAATCTTAATCTTCCATAGCTCAAAATTGTTTTTACCTGAGTACTTCTCTATGTCATACTTCAAATTTCCAGCTATTAATATTACTCCCTAAAGATTCAAGCCTGCGCCCCAACGATGACTCTGATACCACTTGTTGGGAGACCGTGGAAGCACATAGAGATGGATCTAGGAGAGTAATCCAATCGTAGAAACCAAATAACAAGAGTACATAATGATTTAACATAGATAAACCTTTGCGAGAAAAAAACTACAGCACAAAGCGACAGATGATCATTATGAAAAACATAAATTACAAAGAGAAAGACCTTACCCAATTCAAACAACTTTGAATCTAACCCTTGCTACACCCTTTAAAACCCTTGGATGAATTAGTACTTCTCAATCCCCTTTACGCACATATTTATAAGCTACGGAAGAATCCCAAATGAAATCGGAAACAAATTCTGTAAAATCACAACACTGCGTAAATCTATGCTGACTAGTTCGATGGCATCAAACACACTTCGATGTCATCGAAACTTATCCTTCGATGGCATCGAAGCCATGTCGACGGCATCAAACTAACTCCTAAACAGTCCAGAGACATAACATGATTTTTTGAAAATTCTTGATTGCATCAAGCTATGTTCAATGGCATCGAACACCCTCTGATGGCATCGAAAAGACACCCTGATAGTCCAATGATCAACTGGAGAAAATTTAAAAAATCTTGATTGGATCAAGCACTGTTCGATGCCATTGAAGGTGACATCGAACAATCTGTCAATGACATCAACAGGCCCTATATTTGACTCAATTTAAGACTTCAAATACAACAGATATCGCCTCCTCAAATGAACACAATAGATTAGATAACTTATTGAAAATCTATTTTTTAAGAGTATTCATGTCCCTTCATAGAAAATAACTACATTTATCTAATTTAAAAAATATCAGGAAAAGTACGGAATAACAATCTCTTTTGAGAAGCAAGTATAGATGATGAGTAATAATTAAAATTAAGTGGAACCCACCTAATTAACTTAACCCAACAACTGGGTCTAAGATGGTCGACCCAACCTAGCTAACCCATCCCAAAAAGCGGATCCAATGTGGTAGACCTAAGCTGAACTTGAGTCGATCTAACTTTTAACCGGGTCCAAAATGGGGGACTCGAACTGGACCTGACTTTTAACCGGGTCCAAAGTGGGGGACCCGAACTGGACCTACCTTTTGACTGGCTACAAAATGGGGGACTAGTTCCTGGCCTGATTTCTACTGTCGCGAAAAATTGGACCCAACCCATAAAGAATGGGTCAGGTCCGGTACATCGGGTCTCCGGACATCAATGGTTGTAGAAACTCATGGAATGACAAATATGAAAATTCTCCATACTCGGTCATCCTTGTCGGTCATGGATGGCAGATGTAGATACTTTCCAGGATGCACAGGCACAGTCGATATGCACAAGCCATTTTTGTATTACATGAATATGCCGTTCAAGCTCTCTGTCCTAACCGACATTGGTTCGTACTCATCTTTCAATAATCCATCGTTGGTGCCGCCAACAGATCAATGGTATGGATGATTGGACCATTTATCTCTAGTTGTACAAATTGAGAATTTGAGCATAGTCTGCATGTCTTTAGTTGAAGATCATACAGTTCCTCACCCTACAATGGGCCTGGGTGGGCCTACGTTATAGGGCTCGGCGGACAGGGCTTGTAAGGACCCGGCCCATGATGAATGGCTGGATAGTCCAATCAACAAGTGGGCCACCATAATAGTAAAGAATCGATAGCTTATGAGCGGTTTCAGTCAACCTGCATGTATAGTTTAAAAACACTCAATTAGAGGTTGTGTTTTGATGGGAAACGGATTGGCCACTGCCCCTGGGAAACGGTTTGGCCACTTCCCCTGCCACCAGCCGGGTGGCTGATGGTCGGTGCTCTGTGGGCCTCACCATGATGTATGTGTTTCATCCATTTTTAAAGATCATTTCAGGTCGCAAAAATGAGATGGATATAAATCTTATGTGGACCACACCACAGGAAAACAGTAGTGATTGGATATCCACCATTAAAATCCTCCTAAGGCCCAATGTACTATTTATTTGACATCCAATCCTTTGATTAGGTCATACAGGCCCAGATGAAGGGAAAAACCAAAGATCAGCTTGACCCAAAACTTTTATGGCCCCAAAAGGTTTTTAATGGTTGACGCTCATTCAACACTGTTTCATGTAATGTGGTCCACTTGAGATTGGGATATACTTCATTTTTGGTATCATTCGAGAAAATGATTTGAAAACATAGATGGATGGCATGGATGAAACACATACATCATGGGTCCATCAGCCATCGGCTGGTGGCAAGAGAGTTGTCAATCCGTTTCCGTTTTGATGATCCTAAATGAGACTTGTCATGGGTGTATGATACCTTACAAAATAATTTGAAATAAAACCATTTCAAACCTTTAATCATTTAACTATTTTCTTTATAGAGTAGGCGTGCAGCCCAGTTAAAGCTAGAGTTGGGGCTTAGGGTATTAGGGCACTGCCCACTGCCCTCCCTACGGGTACCCTAAATTATGGATGAAAGTTGGCTAGGTTGGCGTAAGCATGTCTAATGTCGAGTTGACTCATGCACTCACGACGAGGATAAAACCCATGGGCATGTTTTGAGGTTCGTTGGCTTTTAGGCTAGTGCTTGTATACCAAACAGGAAAGATTTTTACATTTAGCTTCAAAACATACACAGAGGAAACCCGAAGATCCATGATAATTTTAAGAAATAAAATAAAATTAAGAGCTTTGCCAAGAACAAACGTTAGTACAATAAAGTTCGTGGACATGCCACGTGTACGAATGAGATCTAATCCATCATCAGGCTAATTCGACCTTGTACATTTTTCCCAAAAAGAAATCCAATGCGATAAGCATGGGATGTGTTGAAAAAACTCAAAATAATTTTAGAAATTGTAGCCCACTGACAGGTGGATCTTCCTTTTTTTTTTTTAGTTAACTTGTCAGTACACCTCACTGTCAGTTGACACTGCACTGTTAGCCACTCCCACTAGAGATTGATACTAAGACCTCAGTGTTGAACTGAGGTATCTTCCACTCAGTCTACCACTTGAGCTATGGATCAGGGTGTCAGGTGGATCTTCCTGATTCTTGAACTAAGGCATCAGTGTAGTAGTCCCATCTTGATGGATGGATTAGACCCTAACCTATGACACCATGCTAGTAGTATGTGTGGCATGAATACGAGCTCTATCACACGCCATGTCATAAGCTTAGCAAAGCTTGTAAATTAAATTTAAAAAATGACATGCCTCAGAAATTGCACACGTGGCATATATTGTAACACCTCAGATTTTTTGCCAACCTGGGATTATATGTCCTTAGGCAATGGGTCAACCTTAACGCCTTGGTAACCTCTCAAAACCCAATTCCAAAGCCGAAGGAATCATTTAGAACCAAATTCTTTAGAAACTTAACGTGAGTTACCTAGCGCTACACTAGATTTCCTGCAAAATTAGCAACAACCACTTTAAATACGATCTGTAAGACCCAAACCCTATAGAATCATTGACGCTACCTTATCCTGAATCTAGGATCAAACTCTAAACCTATTTGCTCTCAGGAACCCTTTGAAACTTTATATTGGATTTATACCGCGCGTCGAAAGTCCGATATCCGTAATCTTAGACCATTATGACTGCTTAGTTGGACTTGACAATCGTTTCAAAAATTAAGCCCAATTGATATTCCGACACCATTTTACTGAGTTCGGAGTGAAGAGAGTGAGAAAAGGTAAAGATTTAGAAAAATAATTCAAAATCTGGCACGTGTCGTTACACATTATTTTTAAGCGTTCTGACCGTCAGAATTCAGCCAAATTTCACCCTCGGATCAGGAAAATTTTTTCCTTCATGTCATGAAACTTGTAGTCCTGATCTAGGTTCGGTAACCGTTGAATTGAAACTGGTCCGCCACGGACGATCTGGAAGTCCGATCGAACTGAAAACTTAATGTGATCAACATCCAGCACCCATGAGCTTAAGTCCGACCGCATTTAGTAACAAGACCTCCAGAAGTACCCCGTTGGATCGGAACAGACCCGATTTGGTTATAACTTAAGTATACCTTGCTCCAAGTCTGTTTTGGTCATGTTTGGGCTTATAAAAGGGCCTTAAACCCTTACATTTCTAACCCATATGAATTTGGAAAAACCCTAGGAGAGAGAAGAGAGAAAAGAGAGAGAAAGTGAGGGAGAAGATGGAGCTTTCTCCTGGGATTCGTCCCTGCTGCTCCACGTACCAGATCCTTCCACCTGCATCGTTGTTCTGGTGATTTTAACCTGTTTTGGGGATTCTAACAATACAAGTAGCGAAGTAGCTGACCTATCTTGTGAATTAGGTCGCCATATCGACGTTGACGAAGCGTAGACTTTCTATTCGAATCGATACGCGTCTACGGCGGAAGGTGAGGATTGTAGATGTTTAGGCTGACTGTTTTCAAAGCTTTCAATGTCGTTTAATAGTAGATTATCGACAAGAACGCCGTTTGACATGTAAAACATGCTGTCTGTTTTCCATTTCGATTGCGTACGGTGAATATGAGATTTAGAGTATTTTAGGCATTTATAGGAAATACTGTATACGTCTGTATTTTGCTGAAATGATTGCCATGTATATTTGTCATGTAATGATATTAGTTAGGCATACATGATCTGTTTAGCGAAGAGATTCGCCCTAATGCACACTTTGGGTCGACATACGCTATGTGGACAAATGTGTGTAGCCTAAGTGTTTGTATAAATGTTTGTATTAGTATGTATTGAGCAATTGTTGTTGTAGATTAGTTTTGAGATTGAATTCTCAATTAATATGATGGTGTATATGATTTCCACCATGTTGGGTATATGAATTGATTTCCTTATATATATGAAATGCTTGTGTTTGTTTGATTTGCTTATGTTATATGTTATAACATGCTGTTATTATGCTTGGATTAATTGTGTTTCATTTCTGTCATTCTCACATGATCACTGATGTAGATTACAAGTGCTTGGGGCTATACTCTAGTCCAGGCAGTCGGTAATAGATTTTGAATACATGGTTGGATTCTATTCGCTACGAAAGACACGTCGATGAACGCGAGTTGTGCTTTGGGTTGGCAGCAGTGGTTAGGCCACACGATGTGTTTTATGCACTTCATGTCGTTCAGCTTGAGGTGCGCTCGTACTAGTTGAGCTCGTTAAGTAACCTGACTAGCCATTGTATGTTCACCTTGTATTCGTCATAACTGCTTGAACCTAGGGTACTAAACTTACCATTGGAAAGCCCCTCTAACCTTGGTACCTCGATCCCCTAAGACTCATGAGCCGGGCATGGTGGTATGGGACACCGGTGGTCGAGCTGTCGGCTTACGCTGGGGCCACAAACCTCCCCGTAATGACCAGTGAGCACCTTACTCTGAACAGATTATGGTGGTATGGGACACTATATTCTTGCTGTCGGCTTACATTGATAAGGTGATGGGGGAGTGGAGCAACGAGTGCGAGTAACAGCCCTGGTAGCCCTTTGTAGTGACCTTGAGTTTATCCAGACACCGCATGAAGGCGACGAGTCCTGATGCAGTTTTAAGGATATAACTAGGCCTGTATTGATAAGTTGATGGGGGAGAGGAGCAACGAGTGCGTGCAACAGCCCTGACAGCCCTTGCAGCGACCTAGAAATATATCATCGTATGATACTACTAGGAATGACGGCCCTAGATAGGATCCTTGTTGGGAATGATATAAGGGAAGTACTCTAGTTTCCCAATCCTGCTGTATAAAAAGGACTAATAACAACTTAGTAATCATATTCATATCGCACTGTATATGCCTGGAAGATATGAAGCACCGAGGGAAGAAAGCATGCCGTGGACGTAAGATGATATCGCATGAGGGAGTATGTCTGTGAGGGCATCCATCATGTCATTTTATTCTTGCATTAATCACAGTATTTAGGAATGTTTAATTGCTTGCTTTACCATTATCGCGTGATTGATTTGATAACATGTTAACCTTTGCTCTATGATTCCACTGAGTTAGCTACTCACTCTCACGTTACATGACGGTGTTGTGCACACCAACCAGTCCCTATTTTAGTTTCAGGTGATGGTGCTGCTTGTGAAGCGGAGCCGGACTTGTTTGATGATGAGGAGAATTTCTCCTATAGGCATGTTCTGATCGACGGGACTATAGGGAGGTTGATTAGATGCCATGACACTTGTCTTCTTATATTGTGGGAGCACCCATGTATATTCATTTTGACTATTTTTGGAGTATACATGTAATTAGTTAACCTGGTAACATGTTCACACTCTGGAGACTTACAATCATTTATATATTTTATATCTTTATCACAGTCTTCCGCTTGCTAATTTAATTGTCTCTAGAGTATGATATGTTGTTTTGGCTTAATCCACTTCATGTTTTATGCACTATCAGAATCGACATTCATCCATCATTGAAAATGTTGCATAAGTGATGTTTTGGAACTCGGGAGTGGAGTTTATACTCGACTCCCAATTTTCGGGATGTTACAAGTGGTATCAGAGCATGATTTGGATTAAACCGGACCTGGGTTATGGTAACACGACGTACGCTGACGCACTCTGACTTAGGAAGGGGGCGATGAAACTTAGAAACTACATTAGAATCTCAAGTTTCGTCGACAAGTGAGACTATGCGGTAATTTAGGCCATAATGTATCTTTGGTCGCGTGAAGCGACCTAAGTCGATTCTAGGCCATCAGTCGACGGGTTTGAGTCGTTCCCTGAAGAATTCCAAACCTAGGAATGAATGTCCTTAGGTTGTGGGTCGACCACAACACTTTACACTCAATCTCAAGGCCTAAAATCCCTTTTTATCCAATTCCTCCAAAATCTCTCCTTTCACCACCTCATTCTTCAACTTTTTCTAAGTCCTTTTATACTAGACACAAATCCTAATGTATAAATGATGGAGAATAAATACTGAATGAAAATTTACTATAAATAGTAAATATATGTATAAATTAGACTTTTGACCATTCCAATTATGAAATCTCATGGAATAAATGGGTTAGTTGGATGGATTAGCCTCTCCCACCCCAAAATCATATGTTATGTGATGCATAAACGCATTCCAGTTTTCAAATTGACCTCGAAACGCCTCAAATAGAGTCGGGGGCCAAACAGAGCACTTCTAGAATGATCCAAGGTGGGACCCACATACATTTGGGTCCCTTAGGGCAGGGGGACCTCGGCCAAGAGGCGAGGCATCGCCGAAAACCAATATGGTCGGCGAGGACCTCGCCGTACAGTGGGCCCCAATTGGGCGGGCCTTCGGGCCGACCACCTTTGGAGGTTAGGGTAGCCCCCTGGTATGTGGGTCGTCCATTAAACCTCCCCCCCCCAAAATGCTGCCTCTTTCATAAAACGCACTTCCAAGCTCTCCCTTTCTCCCATTTTTGATGTTTTTCCTCTCAAATCTCGTTTCCAATCACTTCCATCGATGTTTTCTGCCTTAACCCACACCCCTCCATCGTTTACAGCAATACACACTCCCTATCCTCTCCATTCTCGTTCGTTGGAGCTCTCCCATCTCTCATTTGACGTTCAAAATCGTGTAAGCTTCTAACCCCTCACATTTCTTTCTTTTCCCTTTGCAATCCCAGCCTTTTGGGACCTGTTTCCCGCCTCTATCAGACCTAGATTCGTGGCAGCCCATTAGGATAACCCTCCCTCTTCATTTTCTTCACTTTTCATGGCTCTTTTGAGCTAGTCTTAGCCATCTTCTCGATCTTTATGCCTTACCGTCGGGCGAGACCAAACGTAGTAGCTTAGTCCATAAACAGTAACCAAACCATCTAGTGTTAGGACATCTAGAGATTTGGACCTGGAGTTAGTACTCCTAGATTTGAAAGATCTGAGGATATAGGACATCCAAATTCAATTAGACAATCTTAACTCTAAGCGATAGAACGACTCTCTGTAGTAGAAATGGTATGAAACCATTTAGTGTATAAGCTTAGGCTTTGGATTATAGTTAGTGAGTTACAGACTAGTCGAATAGTGGTTGGAGTAGAGCCTCATTCCTTCGATAGATCCCCTTCATACTTGTAGACTTTTGTTATAACCCTTAGGAAAGTTGTTTTAATTTAGAACCATTCACTCTTAGGAAAAACTTATAAATTCCTCATATTGAACTTAGAATAAACCAGCACGCCCCTTTAAATTGCCTTCCCCAAGAGCTTATTGCATTCGAAAACGCGGAGTAAAGGAACTGTATATATAAGTGATGTATTCGCGGTTTGAATCGACTTCTTAATCCTAGTAGTTACCAATGAATCCAATGCTCTGATCAAGCAAAAGATCGACATCGACTAGGATTGAGGATTGATACAACAAATTTTTGTCATCGCAGGGCAGAAGGTTTATGTATCCGGGTCAGACCCACTACACAACTTTTCTTCCGTGTTGGCCCAACCACCTACAACCAAAAGTTATCGCTTTGTCTTTGGGAAATGGCAAGGACTTATAGCCAGTAGAGAATTAGACATCTTGCTGTAAGCTCACACCTGCCCCTGAGCTCCATCACAATAGAGATTAGGCTCACTTTTACAACCATAGGTATCAATGCCATAGAACGCAATGCCATCAAACCTCCCCATAGAAAGCAGAAAATAGAAAGAATTTCTAATAAATTTGAAATTGATTAATGAATGAATAAAAATGAGTCTACAACCCTTTAAATAAGCATACCAAGCAATAGGAAAGAAATCAGAAGCAAACTACAACTAAAACTCTTAGAATCTATAACTTACTATAAATGGTAAGCTTACTATTTATAAACGGTCGTGATGTCTACTAGTGTGCAAGGTTTTCGACCAAAAATAGCAAGTGTCCTATTTGGCTTCACTAAACCGTTCTCCTAATTATTCTAAGAACTTTTCATGTTGGACACAACTCCTGAAGCCCAACAGATGAAGAGTTATAATCAAACTAAAACTTAATATTTATAGTAAAAATGAAAATAAAATAGGGAAATGACCATCGATCAGAGGGTTTTTCTCAAATTCGAGCTGCGCAATTCGGCATAGCGAGGTTGGTTGGCTAAAGTAGCTCGTTCTACCCCAAAATCATATATTTACATCAGATAACTCATTCTGGATTACGAGATATGCTCGATCTAAGGTCTGATGGTCCGGATCTTCTGTCGTCTATCATGCCTTTTCTGATCCATCTTGGCCATGAAACTATCTGCGACTCGCTCTACATCATAAGCATCACTATAATATATATATATATATAGAAAGAGAGAGAGAGAGAGAGAGAGAGAGAGAGAGAGAGAGAGAGAGAGAGAGAGAGAGGTACTATGAGGTTGGTCAATCTTTGTGGGCCTCATTGTGGTGGATATATGATGGACATTCATACCGCGCATTCGGTAGGTTCTGTTTAAGATTTGGGTCATGCAAAAAATTAATGATATTTGAAACTTTGGTGAGCCACATCATGTGAAATCATGCCAAAACATCTGAAAGCACTTGGTGGGGCTCACTCGAGTTTTGGAATAGCCTAAAATTTAACATGACCTGTCATGCAAGTGGGACAAATAATGGATGGGTTAGATGTCTAAACTACATCTCACCAAGAGGTATATACAATAAGGAAGATTTCAATGGGTGGGCACCACTCTAAATTGTTGTCTGTGGTGTGGCACACCTAAGTAATGGATCGGCCTGATTTTAATGCTCATTGCTCACCATGGAATGGTGCATCTGATTAATGTACATGGATGTTGATCACACAACACATTGGGATGTTCAGAGCTCAATCTCATGGGAAGCTTCCAATGAAGCTGAGCTCATGTTACTTCTCTCATGTGTTTTGGAAGAGTAGGATTTTATTACTTCTAAAGGGCCAATAGCCCAAGAATATAAAGGGACAAAAAGTAGAAAGGAAAGCCTGCACTCAGGCAAAGAAACAAGAAAGAAAGAGCTCATAGTTTGAGCCAAGGAAATAGAAAAGGAAAGCCCACTCCCAGAAAACAGGGCAACACCGACAGCTAAAAACCGTCGGCAATGACCTTCCCCGACGGATTTTATTCGTCGCAAGGTTGTTCGGTAACGCCGACGGATTAAAACCGTCGGCGTTTTAGACGGCTAAAACCATCGGTGTTTCCGACGGTAAGGGCGACGGCTAAAACCAACGGTGCTTTCGACGGCTAAAACCATCAGTGTTTCCGACAATAAGAGTGACGGTTAAAACCGTCGGCGTTTTCGATGGCTAAAACCGTCGGTGTTTTCATTGGTCAAAACCGTCGGTGTTTTCGACGGTTGGTGATTCTCATAAATTAAAAAAAAAAATGTGTTTTCAACGGTTGGTGATTCTCATAAATTAAAAAAAAAAATGAAATAATATATCATTCATTGAATTTGGATGATATATTTCTTTCTTTTCTTTTGTGTAGACTTCTCAAATAGGTTAGTTCATTCAGGGCTTTGGAGAAATGGGTATATTTAGAAATGGATGTGCGCGTTACATCCATTTTTAGATATATCGCGCACATCCATTTCTAGATATACCGATCAAGGCACATCCATTTCTAGATATACCCATTTCTCCAAAGCCCTAAACGAACTAACTTATTTGAGAAGGTAAGTCTACATAATAGAAAAACACATGCATGACATACCAAAAACTTTTAAAGGCAACAAGAAGCCAAAACTAGCATGGCATACCAAAAATAACTTAAGTCTCTTTCGGGGAAAAATGCTCCTCTAGCTTTCTTTATCATCTCGGCCCTACCACACAGTATGTCATTCAATTCCTCTCCCTAATACATTGCACCTTTAGGTATGTACAAGCTATCGGCTAATACTTGGTGTATAAATCATCTCTTAAGCCTGATTAAGTTTATATATCTGAAGGCATCCAATCATTGTTCACATCAGTCTTGTAAATCAATCCAAATAAGTGATTGATCGGACGGTTGGGATTCTTGGGAAGTCAAATTCACTTGGTTTACAGGTCATGGCCCATTCAAAAGGTTGCCCAATGACTCTACATTGTGGATAGAGATGATTTGAACAGTTTTGAGTTTTAGTTGTTTGTAGTTATACAAGTAACCATTACTGTGATAGGTCTTTTAAAATGATAGAAATCTCTAGATGTAACTTACATGTCTCCTCCTTCACAATAGCTTGTTATGATGCATACATAGCAACCTTGGAACAACATCAATGCCTTTTGGTATGTACGGGAAAGACATTTTGTGGGCCACTTTTACTGCCTAAAATGTATTGCCTTGATTTGGGGTGGGAAGAACAAATCCTGGTCATTGCCATTTTGGTTTTCCACACCACTCAGAACTGTGGGTTGATTCCTCTATGAATGGCCACTGTTACCATTTTCCTGCCCATTTAATTGTTGTTACCGCTACTGTGACAGCATAGCATATAGCAACTAGGCCCTCAAAACTTTCTTCTAAACATGATTAGAAGACAGGACTACACCTAACTAAACTCTTAAATTTTCACACTGACTTTCTCTACCTATGCGTCTTTATACTCGACAATGTATGGATTCCTTAGCTTTGCAATGAAAGCCATCTTCATGCAAAAAATAAAACTATTCATCATGAAGAAGAAAGAGTTCGACAGTGATTTTATAATTCATGTCAGGAAAAAACAGCAAAGCACAATACCTCTTGATGTGTCGTATGTTTGAATTTCTCCATTTGCTTAGCCAGACGAATCTTCTTCATAACATACTTGGTTAAGAAACCATTAGAAAGATCATTCAAGCGTATGTTTGGACGTCCCAAAACCTCAAGTCAGATAAATCACTACCCATTAATCACATCATGGTTGATTGTAAATCGCGCGACAACTATTACATCCAAAGACAGGCTAAGGAGGTTACCTTCTAAACTTGTAATGAGGAATCTTAAAACGTGCATGTGCAAAACTTGGATGTTCAGTGCATCACTGTTCAAAAGGATTGCTGATATTCAGGTTTCTACCAAAGAGTTTCTATGCAGCTCACTTTTAAATTCTCAGGATAGGCAAAAAAGATGACGATGACCTGAGACTGTGATCTGTTGGGGCCTCTTTATGGATGCACTGTAGACCAAAATTCACAGTGATAGGAAAACTCTCCATATCTTTTGTGATGGGTGGACTGGATAGAACCCAGACAACAAGGCGGCCCCCATGGAACTTCGGGTTACAGGGGACTCCTGTTAACACCATTAACGCCAGGTCACAGGTGATTACGTGACTTTGGGATTATGACACTTATTTATCCAATGGTCCTAATTCAAGAAAAAAAGAAGTGTCCATGTATTAGATTTTGTCACTGTGCATTACCTTCTTCTCATGCCCAGCACTAGCCAGAAATTTTCCATCTGAAGAAAATTGGGAGCAGACAACTTTGCTATTGCTTGTACGTATACAACCAAATTCACTAAAGGAAAAACCTGAGACCAATATATATATGAAAATGGCTTCAGTAAATTGCACTATTATTGTATGGAATAGCAACAAAACAACATCACTTACCCTTTGCGGACTCATTACTGTGATCTGTAGGACTTCTTTTTAATGTACCAAATGTGTCCCTTGCATCTCCATCGTCATGCGACAAAAATGATTCCACATTATCTTCCAAGGATCCAACATCTCCGAAGTGTTCCATGTCCTCCTGCCACATTAAAATGAAATTGCAAGTGAGAAAAGGAAAAAATATGTGCAGTAGATTTCGAGGTTATGTATGAAAGAGAAAATTCAAAGACGATACCAGCTGATTTGAAGAAGATGCAAGTCCGCCAGTTCCATCTGTACCGTACATCATTAAACTTTTGGACATACTGTTCACATGTTGCAAATTTCCTGCCATGGCCACTCCATCGCTAGGTGTATGAGTGGATGGGGTTGATGGTGGGGAGTTAGGAGAAGGGCCAACTGTGTTTCCCGTACCAGTACTGTTTGCAGCTCCAGAAGAAGATGGTTGTTTCCGTTTTCTGTTATTCTGAAATCACAATAATAAACCGGATAGAAAACTAATAGCTTTAAAAAAAAAAAAAAGTGGCTTGCAAGGCATGACTTGCCAATTGCCTCATACAGATCCAAGTTTGCAAATAATAATAATAATAATAATAATAATAATAATAATAATAATAATTTCTTGCTAACAGTTCTAATAGCTGTGAATTCAAATTGGGAAAAGAAACCCTGAAATAGGAAGAGTCTCTGGACAAGTACAACCTGTTGTAATTGCTGCTGCTGCTGCAGCTGGTCCTGTTGTTGCTGAGCAGAGGACTGATTCATCTGGGAGATCTTCAACTAAAAAGAATCATCAGCAGGTTAGAAAAATGTCAAACCAAACAGCAGACACCCTATTGATGATGAAGCTAGCAAACATCAACATCATCATCATCATCTTAACTTTCTCCCAGCAATTTGGGGTTGGCATTAAAATTGTATACTGGCGAAAGTTTTACCATCAGCTCCCCACCAGACATCCACCTTCCTCTTTCACCTAGGCCCTTGGAACCAGCCATGGCAGAGGTTCACATTGACACCACTCCCATGGGTTCCCACCCTGATCTGAACCCCATTCCAACCATTACATGCACACCCCAAAGGGCGAGAAAGCAAATTAGGGTCATGGCAGGCAGCTGTCAGACAAAGCTAACAGACACTGAAGTTGAAAAATGTTAGAAAACCGAGCTAAATGCATGATAACCACAAAGTCTCTAGATGTTAGAAAACGAAGTACACATTGAATTGATAAATGTTAGAAAAAACCGATGATAAATATTAAAGCAGGTTCCAGAATTTTATGGGGCCACAGAAGTTTTGAATGAAGCTGATATTTTTGTATTCCCTTAAGTCTGTGTGACCTTATGGAAAGTTTAGATATCAAATATACATTACAGTGGGCCCTAGGAAGTTTTTAATGGTGGATGTTCAATCAACAATGTTTTCCTGTGTTGTGGTCCACTTGGTATTTGGATCTGCCTCATTTTTGGGATCATGCCCTAAAGTGAGCTGCAAAAATGGATGGATAGCGTGGATAAAAGATATATATCATGTTGGGTCCCACAGACATGACGCCAGCTAGCTGGCTGGTGTTGGGGTCACTAGCCAAACCGCGTGGGGGACACTTGAACAGACCGTGTACCACATTTAAAGGTAGTACACTCTACGTGTTCGGTGAGTTTTCAAGTGGCTCAGGTTTTTTTTGGTCCAAGCCCAACCAGCCAGATCTAAAATTGAACAAATCCCAGTTTCGTTCATGGTTGAGCCTGATCCATCCACCCGTCGGGTGGGCGGCTTCGAAAATAAGGCTAATTTAGCCTTTATGTGGGCCTAACTGTCGGTGTTTGTCAATCAAGAAGGGTATGAATTTCACGTGGGGCCCATGGTGATGCATATATCTTACCCACGCTTCAAAAAGCAGCCCACGTGCATTTGTTCGGCTAGATGAATTTACAGCATGAATTTAAAACAAATAAAAAAGGCAAATCTAAATATCAAACGACTTACACCACAGGAAACAATAGGAATTGAATGGCTATCATTAAAATCTTTTTGGGTGGCCACAAGTTTTAGATCAAGCTCCTACTTGTGTTTTCCCCTTCTCCATGTGTAAGTGACCTTATAAATGAGTTAAATGGAAAATAAATAATCTTATAAGTTTTAGGAAGAAAAAACCTTTAAATAGTCTAAGTTTTATGCACTATTTGATTTTTGTTCAATATCTAAAATGTTTAGATAAAACAAATAAATGATATAAGCATGTTATGTACATCACGATAGTGCCCACATATTTAAATCCATATTTTACTAATCAATTTTAGAGGTTAAAATATTCATCTATATTAAAGTGAGTGCAATGAGTCCTAATGACTTATTTACTAAATATTTATCTTTAAAATGAAAATTAAAACATAGTCCCTTATCATAAATGTTCATTAATTTATGATAATGTGGTCCACATAATAATTATATATTAATGAAGTTTTTCAAAATTCACTTATATTGATAGGACAAAATAACTCTTGTACAGTTGAATATATGTGGGTGATGTGGTGTGTAAACAGTATTTATAGAAAAAGTTCAAGCATATCAGTAACTCTATTAAAGAGTAGCATTAATGGTGAGTGATTTGCTATATTACATTGATGTGACACAAATAGCTATGGAGCTTATGGTGATGTTTTTATAAAATCTACTTCGTTTATCATTTAAGCAGATCGGTATAAAACTTGATCACAGAAATAAGGCCCATCCAAAACTAGGTGGGCCACACTACAGAGAACATTGAGATAGGATGGACACTGTTGACTGACAAGGCTGAGAATCTAAGATGGGCATTCACTGTTGAAGAATGCACATAACGACATGAGTATGTTTATGCATGGCCACATAGATAGAAACTCATGCTATTAAAAAATAGCCACATTGATACATACATATGGAAGTAGGTAGATTTGCAGATAAACCATGAAGTATATGCTTAGGGTTCGGTTCTAACAACAGTTGTACGGAGGACGAGAAACTGATTTTTCTTTCAATTAATTCATCTCTTACTTTCCAGTATATTTTTGATTGATTATGACAGGTTGATACAAGGCAACTAGATTCTCACTTGTTTTTATGTTTTTTTTTCATTTGACTAAGCAATGGCTACAGTCATATATGGCTTAGTAAAACTAACCTTCACGAGAAATTCTGCTTGATCCTCTGGACCTAATCTGACCTTTGGTGAACTTGATTGAATTGGGGAGCCTACAGAACCATCATTTCCTGTGGGCTGACCATCTTTCACATTCAAGCTACCCCTAGGTAAAAGCCTAAATCTTCGAGGATCTAAATCTCCATAATTAGGTGAGCTCCCAAGACTCTCCTGCGCCTGAGCCTGTGCCAGGAGCTGTTGCTGTTGCTGTGGTGTCAAAATCTGAAACTGATTTAATGACGGTAGAAAAGGCTTCGGTACTTGTGGTCCTAAATTTTGCCGTAGTTGGTCAATGCCCTGGCAAAATAGAAATAATTTGATGTCAGGAAAGATGTGCATATCCAAACTAAATACCAACACCATAAACCCATACTGCAGATGAATATGACTTACAGTTAAAAGGCTAAGCAAAAGCAATAGCAAAGTTGTCACTTCTTGCCTTTAAAAGAAAAAACGTCACCAACAAAAGGCACCGTCTTCGCTTCAGAAGCCAGTCAGGATAGGAGGCAGGGAAAATATGATTTTTCAGTTTGCCGCGAAGTCTTTGACCTCAGCACAGACAAAAGGAAGCCTCAAAAGCTCCGTCTATTTAGAGAACCCATTGAAAGCACGATGGGATAACCTTCTAAAAAGATAGGGGCAGTGTACAAACTTGGACTGGTACAATGGATTGTACTTATAACCGCCTAAGGACTCCAAAACCCGAAGTTTGTTAATTCCACAAGCATGTGGAATCCTGCTCATTCATAGACAGCCACATGAAAATATGGAACACATGCACAATTTTTTAACTTTCCATTTGGTTGGAAATAATGCTTTCATCTTCTGCCTCAACAATCAGGAAGTTCCACTCCTCAGGTGGGCCACAGAGTATGAAGTAAGATAATGGTTAAAACATTTTTACTAGCCGCTGATCTGTTTTGGTAGCTGTGGCCAGCTGAGGCATTGAATGGCCTGAATTTTAGGCCAGAAGATCTAAACAGAGAAGCTAGCCTGATGAAAGCTCAGATCTCTCACACGTGTTCTACATTAGCATGTGCACCTGCATGTGGATCAGCAGGGGTGCAGGGCCCAGACACGTGCAATTAGCAAACCTCCCAAAGCCCAATTGTCAGAGTCCAAAACAACCCTTAATTTACTGCCATAACACGACTTTCTAAACATAAAACATCCCAGAACATGTATAAATTCATGTAAAATTTTTCTCAAATCAGAAAATTAACACAATCTAAAATTGGAAAGAAATCAACTTAGATTGGCTGTTAAAAAAAAAATAAAAATTCTCAATAAGGTAACTTGCAAACCTAGCAAAACTTAGAAGCTATATTTGACTTGAATTTACAAAGAAACTAATTTAAACAGATCTTGGAACTGTAGATTAGAAAATTTCAAGAACTCCAAGCCAAAGCCCAAACTGAAAACCTTCCTAATCATATCACTACCCGATTTGGCCCTTAGTGGGACCCCAAATGATGAACTCGTCATACGAAAATCTATTGCAAGCTCGCTACTGTCGCATTCATTAGCTAATCCGCTTCCGTAGACATCTCTAATAGACACACACGCCACGCATGAGAAATGTCATTTTCAAACCAATCTACACTCACTATTTTCAAATCTCACGTAGCTGCTTCATTCCCCCACTCTCTCCCTTGATTTCTCCACTCTCACCTCTCCATCTCTCTCTTGAAGTAAAAAAGAAGAAAAAAAAAAAGATCTCTTATATGTTTTTTCAATCCATCTTCCATTTTCTTCTTAACGAGAAAATTCATATTTATTAATATTCTCATTTTTCTATTTTTCAAAAGAATGAGTTCGTACTCCGAAAGCATCGCCTCCAGCAATTGTACTTTCAGCCCAAACCCTAACCAAGGACTCCAAAATTACCAAACTGTCACTGTGCGAGAACCCCCCAAATCTAGGAAAATCTAATGACTTGCAGTCAACTATTGCACAATATATGAACCTCAGCGCACCACAAAGGTATAAATAGTATTGCATGTTGAAATTATTTAAACAAAGTATATACACATGGATGGTGCCAGATGGCTTCTTTTTTATCACTTGTAGTTCTTCTTCTTCTTCTTCTTATTTTTTGGTATTTCCTAATCTTATTTTCATTTATCATCCTACAAGACACCTCATGACATTACTAGGAAGTATGGGGCTATTAAAGAGGTTGATAATTCTTCTACAAAGGCATGGCTTGAAAAGATGTGCACACTGTTTATCAGGAAGGGATCAGGGTTCTCTTCTCGTAGTGTGATTACTGGGGATGCATATGAAAGAATTCATGAAATCGGTTTACCATTAGAAATTGCTCAAAAGATCACATTTGAAGAGAAGGTCACTACATATAACATGGATCATTTACAGAAACTAGTGGATGACAAATTATGTGTAACATACAGAGATGGTTTAGCCACTTATGCAATCAGGGAAGGTTCAAAAGGACATACATATTTTAAAGTTGGTCAAATCATAAACAGGTGTTATTTATGGATGGAGACATTGTTTTCATTAATAAGCCACCTAGTACTCATAAACATTCATTGCAAGCATTTTCTGTCTATGTGCATGACGACCATACTGTTAAGATCAATCCGCTTATTCACGCTCCCCTAGGTGTGGATTTTGATGGGGATTGCATTCATATGCTACTTCATAGATCATATTCTGAGATAAAAGGTGTCAATTATATAAAAAATTATATTTCAAAAGCAGACAATAAAGTGCACAAATTCTGATTATAAATGTGATATTTAGAGTTAAGCTTATTGTCATTGTCATGTTGAAACCGTTCCTTAAATATGGGGACGTCCTTTATTGATCTAAAACAGTTAAAGAGAATTACAATTAAAAGAAAGAAAGAAATAATAAAAGAAAAGAAGGCAAGTAGGTAATTAGACACTCAAATGCAACCAAAAAGAAAAATATAAACTTATATGGTTATGTAACACCCTGAAAATCGGGGTCGTGTATAAACTCAACTCCCGAGTTCCAGACCGTCACTTATGCAACAAATATGGTTGTGATTCAATGTTGTCTGATTTAAAGCATTCACATGAGTAAAAGTATACCAAAACTGCAATTCATACTTCAGATCCAGTGATAAAAGCAAGCGGAAGACTAAGCAATATATATATCACTGTATGGAAAAATAAAGTAATCTCGACTGTCTCCAAAGTATGACTACATCTCTGAGTCTCATATACATGTAAATAGACAAAAGAATAATGTTCAAAAAGAAAAGTCCCACTGATGTCCCCTCGATCCAGGTCGCCTACGGGAAGCCGTCATGATACTGCATAAACGAGAACTCATCCTGGTCCTCGTCATCATCTAGCTCCACCTCCTGGATCTCGTCGTCACCTGCAACTACAACAGGGTCTGGTGGGTGTTGCAAACACCATCCCGTAACGTGGGAATGAGTGATCAACTCAGTGGAATCATAGAGCAAAGATTAGCATGTTTACAATTCAATCACGCGATAATAGTAAAGCAGTAAATCAGACAATCCTAATACTGTTGTTTAATGCAAGATGATATGACATGATGTATGCCCTCACCGACGATCACCCTCATACGGCAACATCTTACGACCGCGGCATGCCACACTCCCTAGAGTGCTCCACATCTTCCAGGCACATGCAATGCTATGGTGATATGATTACCAAGTTGTTATTAGTCCATTCAAACAGCAGGATTGGGAAACTAAGGTACCTCCCTTGTATCAATCCCAACACGGATCCTGTCTAGGGTCGTCACTCCTAGTAATCTCATACGATGTACATTTCGTAGGTCACTGCAAGGGCTGCCAGGGCTGTTGCTCGCACTCGTTGCACCGCTCCCCCATCACCTTATCAATACAGGCCTACTGTACTCTACTGCACGGAAGGGTCGTCGCCTCCCGTGAACTCAGAATACGCTCGCGGTCACTACAAAGGGCTCGTCGCCTGATCAGTGTAGGCCGACAGCTAGAATATAGTGTCCCATACCACCATAATCTGCTCACGAGTCAAGGTGCTCATTGGTCACTACGGGGAGGTTTGTGGCCCCAGCGTAGGCCGACAGCTCGACCACGGTGTCCCATACCACCATGCCCGGCTCATGAGTCTTCATGGATCAAGGTACCACGGTTAATAGGGTTTACAATGGTAAGTTCAGTACCCTAGGTTCAAGCAGTTATGATACATACAAGGTGAACAAACATCGGCCAGTCGGGTTACTTGACGGGCTCGACTAGCGCGATCGCATCTCGAATTGAACGACATGAAGTGCGTAAAACACTTCGCGTGGCCTAACCACTGCCGCCAACTCTCAACACGAATCACATTCATCGACGCGTCGTTCGTGGCTATGACCAGTCAGCCACGAATTCGCTCGGTTACCGACTGCCTGGACTAAGTCAAGTCCCACACATCTATGGAATTACATTAACACTATACATCAGGGTATTGAAATTGAAACACATCATGTGGTCATGTTAGCACATGTTATAACATTCAACTAAGGCAAATCTTCAAGGCATACTTCCCATGTATATTCAACTTAAGCAAATCTTCAAGGCGTACTTTCTATGCATGTAGTGTAATCATGTATAAGGTAAGCATGTAGGAAAACATTTAGGTCAGCATATTAATCATGAAATCAATCTCAAACTACTACATAACATCATTCAATACAATACATACTATTACAAGCATTTGTACAAACACATACCCTACACACTTAAGTCCACATATAGTATGTCGACCCAAAGTGCGCAACTTGGCGAATCTCTTCGCCAAACTGATTATGCAAGCATTCCTAACTCTCTAATGCGGCGACAAATCATGTCAATCATGTCAGCAAAATATGCATGGAGACCGTACTTCCTACAAATGACTAAAATGCCCTAAATCTCATATTCTTCGTTAATTTGCGAAACAGGAAACGGAGAGCATATTGTACATGTCAAACGGCGATGCCGTCGATAATCTACTATTAAACGACATTGAAAGCGTTGTAAACCGTCAATCAAAGCGTCTAAAATCCTCACCTAATCTCTTACGGTCGCGGGAATTTGAACGGAGCGTGTACGCTTCGTCTACGACAGTGGGAGATCCTGATTTATGGAAGACGTTAGCTAACACGTTCAGAATCTATATAAACCCTAAATCAGCAAGTTGTTGGGGTTTTTCTATACCTGAACAAGTGTAGAAATCACCAGCCAGGTGATTGGAAGGAAGCGTTGATGCAGCAACCGTTGGTGGCTCGGAAGCGGGAAAAATCTCCTCTTCCCTTTCTCTCAAACTCTCTCTCTCTTTTCTAGGGTTTAGGAAAATTCGTATGCAAGGAAGGAATGAGGGTTTCAACCCCTTTTATAAGCTTGAAAATGCCCGAAATAGGCTCCGGGACGAAGTTTACTTATTGCCTATCCATTTCGGGGCTGTTTCGGTCCAAAAACTGATTTCTGGTGGTCCCCTGGTCGATTGCGATCAGACTTAAGCTCATGGGTACCAGATGTACCTCGTATTAAGTTTTCAGTCTGGCAGGGTTCGCAGATCGCACGTGGCGGACCAGTTTCAGTTCAGCGGTCACCGCACATAGATCAGGACTGAAAGTTCCGTGACAATAAATAGATATTTTTCCTGATCCGAGGGTGTAATCTGGATGAATTCTGACGGTCAGAACGCTTAATACTGACGCGTCAAGTCGTGTGCCAGATCTAAATTTGAAATTCCCAATTCGTCCCTATTCGCGGTCGCTTCAGTCCGGGTTCAACGAAATACTCTGTGATTATCGGTTTGACTTGATTTTCGAAATGATTGTCAAGTCCAGCTGGGCGGTTCTAACGGTCTAAGATAGGAGGTATCAGACCTTCGACGCGCGGTCTAAATCCAATACAACAGTTCCATATGGTCCAGAGGACAAACCTGCTTAGAGTTGGATCCAAGGTTATAGAGTATTGTAGAGTTGTCTGTTCTACTCGATTTGGGTCTTGTAGAACGTATTTAAAGTGATCAGGGACTATTTCCCAGCTACTCTAGCGTTGCGTTAGCTAACTTACGTTTAGTTTCCATGGAAATTATTTATACGCGATTTCGGGTCAATCGGTACTCGATTCCAAGTACGGATTTTTTCACGGGTGTTACAATCTACCCCCCTTAACAAATAATTTCGTCCTCGAAATTTGTACCTGTTCGTACTCCTCGAGAAGGTGTGGGTAGTTCTTTCTGATCTCGGCTTCTGTCTCCCAAGTAGCCTCCTCCTCAGAGTGATGCGTCCATAGTACCTTCACAAGGGGAATCACCTTGCTACGCAGTACCTGCTCCTTCCGGTCTAAGATGCGTGTCGGTCGCAGGATATAAGTAACATCCTCTCCTAACTGCACCTGCTCCCATCTGATGATATGAGAAGGATCAGCAACGTACTTCTTCAGCATAGAAACATGAAATACGTTGTGGACGCTCGCGAGGGGCGTGGGTAAAGCCAATCGGTAAGCCACCGCTCCCACACGATCGAGGATCTGAAATGGACCAATGAATCGCGGTGCCAGCTTCCCCTTCTTCCCGAACCGAAGGACTCCCTTCATAGGGGAAACTCGCAAAAACACATGATCCCCGACTGTGAATTCTAGTGGTCTCCGTCTCGTATCGGCGTAGCTCTTCTGTCTGCTCTGCGCTGTAAGAAGCCGACGTCGAATAATATCAATCTTCTCTGACGTCGTCTGCACCAACTCTGGGCCAATCAAGCTACGCTCACCGACCTCTAACCAGCAATGCGGTGCGCGACAAGGTCGCCCATACAGCGCCTCATAAGGTGCCATGCCGATACTCGTCTGGAAGCTATTGTTGTACGCAAACTCCGCATATGCAAGACAGTCATCCCAACTGTCCTTGAAGTCCAATGCGCAAGCCCGCAACATGTCCTCCAGGATCTGGTTCACTCGCTCCGTCTGTCCGTCCGTCTATGGGTGGAAGGCAGTACTGAACTTCAACTTCACACCCATAGCCTCCTGAATGCGAGTCCAGAAAATAGAAGTGAACCGCGTGTCTCTGTCCGACACGATCTCCAACGGAACTCCATGCAGACGCACAATCTCTCGGATATACAATCTAGCCAGCTCGTCTGCAGAGTTCGTAACTCTGATCGGTAGGAAGTGCGCCGACTTCGTCAATCGGTCGACGATCACCCAAATGGAATCATGCCCCTTCCTCGTCCTCGGCAACCCAGAAATGAAGTCCATGGAAATGAAATCCCATTTCCACTCTGCTATCGGCATAGGCTGCAAAAGTCCAGGTGGTCGGCGATGCTCTGCCTTCACCTGCTGACAAGTGAGACAACGGGACACGAACTCAGCAATGTGGGTCTTCATACCTTCCCACCAGTACGTCCTCTTCACGTCACGATACATCTTCGTGCTGCCAGGATGCATCGCGAGTCTAGTAGAATGCGCAGCCTCGAGAATCTCTCGTCTCAAGTCAGGGACATCTGGGACGCATAGGCGGCCATGGTAACGTAAGCCTCCATCCATACCAACTCGCCAGTCGGCGTCGGCATCATCACTGGCCTGCTCTCGAAGCTCAGTAAGATGCGCGTCGTCCCTCTGCGCCTCGATGACACGGTCATCGATCTGAGATCGCACCTGTACGTGTGCGATGAACTCAAATGGCTCCTCTACGGTGAGTTTCTGCTCAAAGTCTCGCAAAAACTCAACCATATCCCACTCAGTAACCATCAGCGGAGCCGCAAACTCTATCGCCTTCTTGTGGCTCAACGCATCAGCCACAAGGTTCGCCTTCCCAGGATGGTAAGAGACTTCAAACTTGAAGTCCTTCAGCGTCTCCATCCATCGCCGCTGCCTCATATTCAAGTCTCGCTGCGTGAATATGTACTTGAGGCTCTTGTGGTCGCAAAAGAGCTCGAACTCCTCTCCGTAGAGGTAATGTCTCCAGAGTCTCAGTGCGAATATAACGGCTGCCAACTCCAGGTCGTGTGTAGGGTAATTCTCCTCGTGCTTCCTTAATTGTCTCGAGGCATACGAAATTACCCTGTCCCTCTGCATAAGGACACAACCCAAGCCAACGCTAGACGCGTCAGTGTATATAGTGTATTTAACCCCTTGCTCTGGCAATACTAGCACAGGGGCGGACGTAAGTCTGTCCTTCAGCTCCTGAAAAGCTGATTCCGCCTTATCATTCCAGGCGAACTTCACGTCCTTCCGCGTCAATTGAGATAAGGGTCTCGCGATCTTCGAGAAGTCCTGAATGAAGCGCCGATAGTAACCAGCGAGACCCAAGAAACTCCTCACCTCAGTGACAGAACTAGGCTGCTCCCAGTCCTGCACCGCAGCTACCTTAGACAGGTCAACTGCCATGCCATCCTTGGACACCACGTGTCCCAGAAACTTCACCTCCTGCTTCCAGAAGTCGCATTTCTTGTACTGTGCGAACAACTGATGTCGTCTGAGCGTATCCAGGACCGAATGCAAATGCTCCTCATGCTCCTCTCGACTCCTAGAGTATACCAAAATGTCGTCGATGAAGACAACGACGAATCGATAAAGGAAAGGCCGAAAAACCCGGTTCATCAGATCCATGAACACGGCCGGTGCGTTCGTGAGACCGAACGACATCACGAGGAACTCGTAGTGACCAAAACTGGTCCTGAATGCTGTCTTCTGCACGTCCTCATCTCTGACGCGCAGCTGATGATATCCTGACTGAAGATCAATCTTCGAGAAGTACTGCGCTCCTCTCAACTGATCAAACAAGTCATCGATCCTGGGTAAAGGGTACTTGTTCTTCACTGTGAGCTGGTTCAGCCTACGATAATCAATACACAATCGCAGCGAACCGTCCTTCTTCTTCACGAACAAGACCGGTGCTCCCCAAGGAGATACGCTAGGCCGTATAAAGCCAAGCTCTAGCAGACCATCAATCTGCGTCCGCAACTCCTCCATCTCACAAGGCGCCATGCGATACGTCGGCAGTGAGACGGGTGTAGAACCAGGAATCAGATCGATAGTGAAATCGATCTCACGTCGGGGTGGCAAACCAGGGATCTTCCTGAACAGATCCCCGAACTCAGACACAACTGGCGTCTGCTCAAGTACCTGGGCACCAGCGTCGTGCAATAGAGTGGCGTAGCTAAGAATGCGGAAAGGAAGATTTACCCGCACTGAAAATGTGAAAGGCGTGCCCTCAGGCTCGTACACCGTCACCACACGAGCCTCGCAGTCAATCTCGGCTCTCGCTGCAGTCAACCAGTCCATGCCAAGAATGACGTCGAGATATACGAGCGAGGGATCGACGACCAGATCAAGAGTCATCGTCCTGCCTCCCAGATCAACTAAACAACCCTCACACATCTGGGTGACATCCGAATAATCTCCATGAGCTGCAAGGACTCGCACGCTATCCATAGTGATAGTCTGCAACCCAAGACGTCTGACTACGGCACGCGATATCAAAGAAATCGTGGAACCAGTGTCCACCATGATAAGAACGGGAGTACCTCCGATATGGCCCGTGACCTCGAAGGCTGAGTGCTGGAAAGTCGGCGTCGTAGCTGCCTCAGCGGTCAGTGCATGAACTCGTGCCTGCTGTGGCCGGTTCGGCCGCTGTGTCAAGGGCCGTGGGGGCTGTCGAATCTGCGATACTGTGGGTCTGAAAGAGGGATGCGCAGGAGCTGACCGTATAGGCGGTGCTGATATCGCCTGTGGACGTACACGATCAATCTTCTGCGGCGGCGAAAACCCACTGTCCCGCATCCTGGAGAAGCAACTCTGCGATAAATGGCCCGTCCTCCCACAGTACGTGCATGATAAATCAGGACGCCGAAACGGTCGTACGGGCGCCGTGGTCCTGGTAGGAGGATCAAAGCGAGGCCTCTTGCCCTCGAAGGGCCTATCTGGCAACTCCGGTCGCGGCCTGGAAGTAGTCGGGCCTCGAGATCGCGCCAGTCGATCCACGTCCTGCTCTGCCCGCATGGACATATGAACCAACTCCGCATAGGAAGGGAAACTGACGCAGCACATCTTCGACCGAATATCCGGTCGCAAGCCCTCCAAAAAGCGCCGTATGCGCATCTGCTCATCAGCCAGAATCGTCGGGACGTACCTGCCCAACTCTGTGAACCGATGCTCATACTCGGTAACCGTCATCGCTGCCTGTCTGAGACGGAGAAACTCATTCTCCCTCTCGTGCCTGTAGGTCTGGGGATAATACTTCTCATGGAAGCGGAACTCGAATGCTGCTCACGTCCATACGAAATCTGCGGCAACAGTCCGCAATATACTATCCCACCACATACTGGCCTCTCTCTCAAATAGGAAGGTAGCCAGCTCTACCTGCTCTGCCTCCGTACAGTGTAACATGCGTAGAATCTTCGACACTCGGTCGAGCCAGAACTCTGCCTCCTCAGGTCTGTGAGAACCCGAAAAAGTAGGAGGCCGCAAGCGCTGAAATCGCTCCAAAAGGCCCCGTGTGTCGGCAGGATTCCCCGCAGGGAAAGCAGGCTGCGCAGGATGTGCTAGGCCCTCATCCTGGGCGTAAGTATAGGCATCCTCAGCTGGATGCGCAGGTGGTACAGGTGGAGTAGAGGTAGTCGCACCCCCACCCTGGGCTAAAGTCCCAACTATAGTGGTCAATAGTTGCTGCTGCTGTAGCATCATAGCCATCATCTGCTCGAATCTATCAGGGGGTGGAGCAGGCTGTGGCGGATGAGGTGCGGAAGTAGATGCGCGCTGTGGCTCTCGAACTGATGGTGTAAAGGGCGGTGGTCCATCTGTAGGACCAACAGCAGGCTGAGACGATCGAACAGTCTCGGGAATCGGGCCCACAGCAGGGTCCGGACGAGTGCCAGACTGAGAAGGAGTCTGATCCATCTGCTCAGACAATGAAAGTCGAACCGCGCTCCTCGTAGTCTTAGGTGGCATTCCCTATATTCAAAATAGGGCGCAACCTTGTCAGTCTCAATTGCACAAATACACCACAATCATTCACTTAAAGAGTCAAAGGCATTCCATGCATTTCAATTAATCAAAATTGTCACAATACAAGGGATATATCCTTACAAGCATCATGACTAGAATGACATGGAAATTAAGATAGTTAAGCAACAGCAACATAAGCAAAGCACTAGCCCTAATAGGCTTTACACACATAAAACAGGAAATAGCTAACTACTAATAATCAACATCAAAGATCGCATCGCTAGTCGGAATCTGGTGACGGAGGAGGAGCACCCTTATCCTGTAAACAACACAGGATTGCCTTCAAGGTGCGAGTCACCTTGCCAAATTTCTTCTTCGTAACGGCCTTGGCATCAGCGACCTCTGCTCGAAGTTCTTGGACTTCCCTTCACAAGGCGGTCTGACTCTCCTCCATCCGAGCAATGCGATCGTCAATAGTAGTCTGCGCAGAAGGAGGAGGGCTCTCATCAGTATCCTGAGCCTCCTCTTCTACTTCTTCCTGAACCTCTTCCTGAACCTCTGCTCTAGGTTCTTCTTCGCTTTGATCTTCCTCCTCATCAAAGTCGTCCCCACTATCCCTTTCGAGTTGATTTTCACGGTATTGCGACCCAATCTTCATCTTAACCATTGTCGACTCATCGATGGTGTGAATCGATACCGGCAATTCGGGTCCAAGTCTATAGGCAAACTCAAGCACAATTTTGCAAATGAGTCGGCCAAAGGGAAGGGATTCGGATGTTCTCCTCGACCTGGCTATGAGAACTATCTGCCGTAAGATGAAAGTGGCCATACATACGTTCTCTCCCTGGGCCACCAGAAATAAGAAATCGACCATAAGACGTGTACATTCAATGCGGTTCGTCGACCTAGGATAAACATTGAACGTGCAGATATGATGCAGCAGACGCAAATCCTCAGACATGTACGTCGCCTTGAGGCTATTATTAGGCTGCCATGGAACCAACTTACCGCACAGAAACCTGGTGCGGCGATCTCGTTCACGTCTAGTCCTCAAATTCTTCTCACTTGGATGTACATCACCTAGAGGCACGTTGAGAAGTCGCGCAACCAACCGGACGTCGATCGTAGCCATCCGATCTCTACCAAAAGGGATTTTGAACTGTAAGGGCTCCAAGGTAGGACTCTGGATGTTAGCATAGAAGGCACGAACAGTGCTCACATTAGCACGAGCGCGAGCTTCAAAGATCGGTCCCCAGTGCGCAGCTTCAATGCGTTCGAACAACAGATATTCGCCGAACAATCGCCCATCTACGTCCGCCTCAAATAACACTCTACGATCAGTGTATTCACCATGAGGCATCTCTGATAGGATGGTTCGTCCAAGATGTGCATGGGGATCCAAATCCCGCTTTGTACGGCACTCCAGGACTGCAGCTGGACCTGCGGCGGCGCTTGAACTTGCGGCACCACCCCGCGGTCTTCTCAATCGAGCAGGGCGGCTCGGCCCAGCCTCGTCTGTTGCAGTTTTCCTCTTACCCATCAAAGACAGGATGGATGAGAGTGACAAAAGACCCAAAATGGCTTCCACGAAGGCCATGGAAAACGCCGAAAATGTGGAGAAATGGCTGCCCAATCTGACAAAAGGAAATCTAGGCGTCGTAGAGGGATGCTTCAAGCTTCCCAAGGCTGTATTTTCAGGGAAAAATAAGAACAAAAAGATGGAATGGAGCTGCTCACGATTTCAGCACTATTTGGGGGATTTTGGAGCTCCAAATGGGGAAATCTTCAAGGAAAGGGGCTGCCAACCCCCAATAATCGATGGGTGGTGGTCGGTTTTGGCCAAGGAAGGGTTTAGGAGGGGTTTGGGTCGCCGGGGTTTGGAATGGAGTGCCGAAAATCAAATCTAGGGTATGCAAGGGGGCTGTTTGTGAAAGAGAGGGGGTTTTTAGGGGTTTTCGTGGGATGGGAGGTAGCTAGGAGTGATGGGGGGGGGGGAGTATTTAAGTGGGTGCGCCCAAAGGGCAGCACCAACGGAGGTGGCCGGCCGGCGATGCATCGCCCGGCCGGCGATGGCATCGCCGGCCAACCTTCAGGTTGGCCAGCTGGACCCCATGGGTCTGGTCCCCCATGGTCCCAGGGTCCCAAAAAAGTTGGTCCCACCCCTTGGTTCATTATATTTTGGTCCCTATGAGCCCAAACATGTGTTCGGGGCTTTCCGGGTCCACATCGCAATCCCGAATACCAAACCATATGATGCAGCATATGAATTTGGGGTAGAAGGATCCAGTACATCTTTATAGCTCCTTAGCTGCTAAAGAAAGTGAAGTTAGAATGGCCTTATGGCCATTTTTCATGAAATTTTACTATTCACTGTAAAATTTGGTGAATGTACAAATTTGTGTTATTTTCACATTAGGTTTGATGCCTAACATGAAATGGATAAGAAAGAACTGAAGGTTGAAGTGTTTAGAGAAGGAATTTTGAGAATTTTTGGCAAAACGGGGTTTTTAAGCCCTGGCGATTGATTACTGGAGTCGTGGTCATTCCACGGCCCAAAGATTCACCTTTGCGGTTTAAAACCGCTCATAGGACGTCTCCACCCGACTTCCTACAGCTTAGAAGTGATTCGGGTCGCTTTACGCGACCCGAGATGCGTTACAGACTCGATCTTGCGATCGATCCTTATAGACTTCGCCTATCGGCGAATCTGTGATCCTAGAAGTGTTTCTAGACCCTTCTCGCACCCACCTAAGTCAAAGGAAGCGACAGCGTACGTCGCAAGACCATAACCCAGGCCCAGTATACTCTCATTCATGCTCTGATACCAACTTGTAACACCCTGAAAATCGGGGGTCGTGTATAAACTCAACTCCCGAGTTCCAGACCGTCACTTATGCAACAAATATGGTTGTGATTCAATGTTGTCTGATTTAAAGCATTCACATGAGTAAAAGTATACCAAAACTGCAATTCATACTTCAGATCCAGTGATAAAAGCAAGCGGAAGACTAAGCAATATATATATCACTGTATGGAAAAATAAAGTAATCTCGACTGTCTCCAAAGTATGACTACATCTCTGAGTCTCATATACATGTAAATAGACAAAAGAATAATGTTCAAAAAGAAAAGTCCCACTGATGTCCCCTCGATCCAGGTCGCCTACGGGAAGCCGTCATGATACTGCATAAACGAGAACTCATCCTGGTCCTCGTCATCATCTAGCTCCACCTCCTGGATCTCGTCGTCACCTGCAACTACAACAGGGTCTGGTGGGTGTTGCAAACACCATCCCGTAACGTGGGAATGAGTGATCAACTCAGTGGAATCATAGAGCAAAGATTAGCATGTTTACAATTCAATCACGCGATAATAGTAAAGCAGTAAATCAGACAATCCTAATACTGTTGTTTAATGCAAGATGATATGACATGATGTATGCCCTCACCGACGATCACCCTCATACGGCAACATCTTACGACCGCGGCATGCCACACTCCCTAGAGTGCTCCACATCTTCCAGGCACATGCAATGCTATGGTGATATGATTACCAAGTTGTTATTAGTCCATTCAAACAGCAGGATTGGGAAACTAAGGTACCTCCCTTGTATCAATCCCAACACGGATCCTGTCTAGGGTCGTCACTCCTAGTAATCTCATACGATGTACATTTCGTAGGTCACTGCAAGGGCTGCCAGGGCTGTTGCTCGCACTCGTTGCACCGCTCCCCCATCACCTTATCAATACAGGCCTACTGTACTCTACTGCACGGAAGGGTCGTCGCCTCCCGTGAACTCAGAATACGCTCGCGGTCACTACAAAGGGCTCGTCGCCTGATCAGTGTAGGCCGACAGCTAGAATATAGTGTCCCATACCACCATAATCTGCTCACGAGTCAAGGTGCTCATTGGTCACTACGGGGAGGTTTGTGGCCCCAGCGTAGGCCGACAGCTTGACCACGGTGTCCCATACCACCATGCCCGGCTCATGAGTCTTCATGGATCAAGGTACCACGGTTAATAGGGTTTACAATGGTAAGTTCAGTACCCTAGGTTCAAGCAGTTATGATACATACAAGGTGAACAAACATCGGCCAGTCGGGTTACTTGACGGGCTCGACTAGCGCGATCGCATCTCGAATTGAACGACATGAAGTGCGTAAAACACTTCGCGTGGCCTAACCACTGCCGCCAACTCTCAACACGAATCACATTCATCGACGCGTCGTTCGTGGCTATGACCAGTCAGCCACGAATTCGCTTGGTTACCGACTGCCTGGACTAAGTCAAGTCCCACACATCTATGGAATTACATTAACACTATACATCAGGGTATTGGAATTGAAACACATCATGTGGGCATGTTAGCACATGTTATAACATTCAACTAAGGCAAATCTTCAAGGCATACTTCCCATGTATATTCAACTTAAGCAAATCTTCAAGGCGTACTTTCTATGCATGTAGTGTAATCATGCATAAGGTAAGCATGTAGGAAAACATTTAGGTCAGCATATTAATCATGAAATCAATCTCAAACTACTACATAACATCATTCAATACAATACATACTATTACAAGCATTTGTACAAACACATACCCTACACACTTAAGTCCACATATAGTATGTCGACCCAAAGTGCGCAACTTGGCGAATCTCTTCGCCAAACTGATTATGCAAGCATTCCTAACTCTCTAATGCAGCGACAAATCATGTCAATCATGTCAGCAAAATATGCATGGAGACCGTACTTCCTACAAATGACTAAAATGCCCTAAATCTCATATTCTTCGTTAATTTGCGAAACAGGAAACGGAGAGCATATTGTACATGTCAAACGGCGATGCCGTCGATAATCTACTATTAAACGACATTGAAAGCGTTGTAAACCGTCAATCAAAGCGTCTAAAATCCTCACCTAATCTCTTACGGTCGCGGGAATTTGAACGGAGCGTGTACGCTTCGTCTACGACAGTGGGAGATCCTGATTTATGGAAGACGTTAGCTAACACGTTCAGAATCTATATAAACCCTAAATCAGAAAGTTGTTGGGGTTTTTCTATACCTGAAAAAGTGTAGAAATCACCAGCTAGGTGATTGGAAGGAAGCGTTGATGCAGCAACCGTTGGTGGCTCGGAAGCGGGAAAAATCTCCTCTTCCCTTTCTCTCAAACTCTCTCTCTCTTTTCTAGGGTTTAGGAAAATTCGTATGCAAGGAAGGAATGAGGGTTTCAACCCCTTTTATAAGCTTGGAAACGCCCGAAATAGGCTCCGGGACGAAGTTTACTTATTGCCTATCCATTTCGGGGCTGTTTCGGTCCAAAAACTGATTTCTGGTGGTCCCCTGATCGATTGCGATCAGACTTAAGCTCATGGGTACCAGATGTACCTCGTATTAAGTTTTCAGTCTGGCAGGGTTCGCAGATCGCACGTGGCGGACCAGTTTCAGTTCAGCGGTCACCGCACATAGATCAGGACTGAAAGTTCCGTGACAATAAATAGATATTTTTCCTGATCCGAGGGTGTAATCTGGATGAATTCTGAAGGTCAGAACGCTTAATACTGACGCGTCAAGTCGTGTGCCAGATCTAAATTTGAAATTCCCAATTCGTCCCTATTCGCGGTCGCTTCAGTCTGGGTTCAACGAAATACTCTGTGATTATCGGTTTGACTTGATTTTCGAAATGATTGTCAAATCCAGCTGGGCGGTTCTAACGGTCTAAGATAGGAGGTATCAGACCTTCGACGCGCGGTCTAAATCCAATACAAAAGTTCCATATGGTCCAGAGGACAAACCTGCTTAGAGTTGGATCCAAGGTTATAGAGTATTGTAGAGTTGTCTGTTCTACTCGATTTGGGTCTTGTAGAACGTATTTAAAGTGATCAGGGACTATTTCCCAGCTACTCTAGCGTTGCGTTAGCTAACTTACGTTTAGTTTCCATGGAAATTATTTATACGCGATTTCGGGTCAATCGGTACTCGATTCCAAGTACGGATTTTTTCACGGGTGTTACAGGTTAACTCCCCCTGAAGTGACACCTACACCAACCTGCAATAATAGAAATCAGATCAATCCCAAATGTGTTCTTAGCAATCAAGGCATAAAAAAAATGTAAGAGTACCTTGAGGGTGAGAACCATCCAGTGTAGCTTTAGCAGCTGCCACAGCTTTTGGGGTATGAAGATCTGCAACACTCAAAACCAGATCTTGTAAATAAGAGTACCTCTGGCATTAGCATCTTGTTATTTACATGATTTTAAGATAGCCAGAGTAAAACCATTTACCCTTGGAGTAACTTACAGCAGATGGTACTCTATTTGAGGTGTAATTTCTGTACAACAGCAGAACCACATAAAAACTTATTGTCGGAGCTGATCGCATTCTCTGCAACAGCTGCCATGGATGATGAAAATTCCTTGCAGTTCTCTCTCTCTCTCTCTCCCCCCCCCCCCCCCCCCCCCCCCCCCCCCCCCCTCAAGTGTAAATTACACTTAAAGAAGTGAAAATTATTACAAATCTTTCAATTCCTCAAATGGAGGTTGAAAATTGAAATGTCAACTAAATATATCAATGTATAAAAGTGGGTGTTAAGTCCATTCCATTCAATATATGTCTACGTAATCTGAAGTGAGTGTTAAATTCATTCGATTCCATACTATGCATGCATTTGTCTATGTTACTGTATAGTTTTAAAATAAAAGTTAATTGTGTTAATTATTGTAATGTCTAATATACATAAACATCATGGATAGATGGTTAGAAATAGCTTGGGCCAGATGACAAATCCTCCTACACTGACCTCTCCAAGTGTATCATGATAACCATCTTCCTTCCATAGCTCTGACTGCGGAGCTATAATCTCCATCAGGATGACACTAAAATTTCCATAGCCCATTTTTACTTCATGGACACAGGTATTTGGATCAACTGCATGCACCTCACCAGGAGTAATTACCCGTTTCTTCCAATCACAGAGATCACATCTCTTGCCAAGATTTTCCAAATCATGCTACATGTACACATATAACATGTCATTAGTATTTTTAAATGGAGGTGCATATAATCATAAGTTTAAATTAGTATTAGAGAAACGCATACATACCGATAATGCATGACTAGATTTAAATGAAGGAATTGTCGGTGGAGCCACATCCCTTTGTTCCCTTGCTTAACCTTCTGGTGGAGATCTTCCATGCTTTTCTTCATTTCATCTAATTCATCTACCAAATTATCTCTTTCCTACAACACTGCACCGAGCTTATGTACAATTGGCATTGTCTTCTTCAATGCAATCTTGCCTACATTTCCACCTATCCCCTGCATGCGCCCTCTGCTATCACTCCCAATTGACTATAAACAAAATTGCAATTAGATTTATCAGAGAATGTATAAGTCTAAATAAACTCAAGTATTTGAAGGACATGCATATATACTTGTGTAAGGGCATCATCTACACTGGTCATCTGAGATGCAAGATTATTACTTTGAATCAATTTTATTTTTTCCTATGACAACATCTAAAAGAAAAATTATAGTGCGGGAAAGAAGCATTTAAAATTCACATGGATAATGAAAGAATGTATGAGGGTTGCACTTATAAAGGTTTATGGAAACTGCACTTTGTTATCCTTTGTTGTATGGGCTCAGATGTACACCTCAACCCTACAAACCTCAGCATCAGTGGTAAGATTCCTCTCAATTGCCTTTTCCCCATAACATTCATGCCAAAACACATAAATAATGGAATTAAATGACTAATAAATTAAAATTATCATCATAAATAAAGTAGAGCTATGTTATTTTAGGACATGTACCATCTCATGACGTGTGGCAGCCATGCTACGCCGACCAATTATAGAAGGGCCAACTTGTTTGGCCCGATTGGATGCATTTCTTACACTTGATTCCTTAAATTTATCAGTATTGCAATAATCCAGGAAGATCATCCAATCCTTAATAGGGACACCAATAGGGGCGGGATACGATTTCACAACTGCAGGATCCTTGTCCTTAATATACTTTTTATGTAAATTGTTCTTGAAATTTCTCCAAGCGGCCATACAGTGATCACGAACGTATTGTGGCCATGCTTCTTGGTTATCCTGAAATTCATAACTACACGCTAGGATAACACTGACCCTATGAATATACTGTAGAGGCACCTGGCAAAAGTTTGTGTAGGTGATCAGAATGTGTGTATGGGTGAGAACACCAATGCTTGAATTGAATGCGATTTGATTTGCATCCCCTGCATTCGGTTGCCCAAATTCATTAATCCTAATGACCATTTTCAATAAAGCCTTCTCATGTAAATTTGAACCTCGCGTAGGACCTCTCTTCCCAGACAATGATGACGACCTGCTTGCATAAAAAGAAAAATAGCTACACACATGTTTCATCATCGCCAATATAAAAGATATTTTAAATCTAGACAATTAAGGAAGGCTATCTTATTACCTTTAGCATCTTCAGGGGCTGCATCTTCAGGAGCTGCATCCCATAGCGGCTCTGTGCCGAATGACTACCTCTAAATGAAAGATCAATTAAAAAAAAAAAAATTAAATCTAAACAACTAACGAGAGCTATGTTTTACCCCTGACATAAAAATAAAAATAACTACACCCATGTTTCATCATCGACAATATAAAAGAAATTTTAAATCTAAACAATTAAGGAAGGTTATTACCTCTAGCATCTTCAGGGGCTACATCCCCTAGCGGCTCTGTGCCGAATGACACTACCTCTAAGTAAAAGATCATTTTAAAAGAAATTTTAAATCTAAACAGCTAACGAGAGCTATGTTATTACCCCTGGCATCTTTATGGGATGCAACCCCGAGCAGCTCTGCCTCTAGATCCATCTTTAAGATCTAATTTGTAACATAATTACTATAAAAATTTCCATCCAAATAGCAAAGTACCAAGTATAATAAAGAGACAAGTAAATTAATTCGTAAATTTTTTCTATCACATTAATATGATAATGGGAAAGAAAAAGGCATAAATCAAAATCGTTTTTTTTTACATGCATAATATAACCAACAAATCAGGTTTTTTTCCCTGCTCTCTTTCTTTTCTTTTTCTTTTCAACAACCACCCAAATATCTTCAATGTCATTGAATAACAACTCGCCACCCATATCTACTTCGGTGAGATCAGGTCCTACTTCAGCCTCATTTATAACCCGTGTTTCTGATAAAAGGCTTGTCTCATCTTCAACAAAAATCTTTCTTGGAACCTCCAAGACCACATGCCAATCAGGATTTTTTAGATCTCTGTAATAGAAAACTTCCGCCGCATGCTCCACAAGAATAAATAGCTCATCACCCAAAAATTAGGCAAATTCACTAGTCTTAAATTCCCTTTTGCATCGATAGAAACACCTTGGTGTGTCACCTTCACCCAATCACACTTTAGTAGGACTGGCTTGTACCCTTCTCGGTACTCCAGTTGGATGATTTTGTGGAGGACTCCGTAATAAGGTACGGATTCATCAGTTGGATTCTTGTCCTTAACACTAGATCGGAAGGTGGTCATACTCTCTATTCTAACCCACTGTTCTGGTTCATTTTATTCTCTTCGTATTCCTTGGTGATGAAGAAGAAACCATTGATACAATACTTATTGTACTGCATCTCAAAAGCCTTTGGTCCCCTAACTATATCTCTGAAGACTTCATTACTTGATTTACTCAAGTCTAGCTGTTTCTTTAACCAAGGTATGAACTCATCATCACCTACCACCTTAGTCCTAGTCCTAGCAACTACATCGCGTTACTTTAAGAAATTAGCATATTTCCTGCAAGTTAAGAAGGTTGTTACGAAATTGATAATTTTTTTTTCATAAATGTTGTTGAATCAAATTTGAAAAAAAAAAATAAAGAAGACATATACATACAAGCTAAGTCCAGTTCGTACCCTTGCCATGTCTCATAGTTGGGATGACTCTTCAGTATGCAGGTTCAAGCCTGTTCATACTCAATACCTTCTAAAATGATACTTTGACCAGGGCCAACTGGGCCAACCATGTCAACATCGAAGTTGTCAACAATATCTTGCAACTTTGGTGTGAGTGAAATTGATCCGTTAAATGGCTTTTCTAGTTTCTCCAAGAGGCTTGTATTATTTTTCCCTCTATACTGGTTGCTGTATATAAGTGTTTCCTCTTGAATGTATCATTCTGCTATACAACCTTTAGGCCGTGTCTTATTGCGGACGTACGCCTTAAACGTCTTCATGGACCTAAAAGAGTTAACAACACATTAGAAAATGTAATTGTAAATGTTGGGTCGATTTATTCAGATTAAAATCATATCACACCTTTTGAATGGATACATCCATCAATAGTAGAGAAGACCACATATGCGAGCCTCGTAAGCCAAGTGGATAGGCAGATGCATCATCACAATAAAAATTGAAGGAGGGCATGTAATCTCAAGCTCACATAAAGTCCTAGCCATGCCCTTCTCGAGAGCCATTGAAAAATGTACCAAAGCTTCTAATTATAGTGCACATAAACTTACTATCACTGAATGCATGTTGGATCAAAATTGAAAGCAAATGTTGCATCAACACGTGGTAATCATGAGACTTCATTCCTTTTAAATTGACATTATCTTTCTTTACGATGTTCTTCCAATTTCCACTAAAACCAACCGGAACACGAAGCTCACGTAAAAACTAGATGAAAAGTTTTTTCCTTCTTTTTGAAGGAAGAAAGGACCTCATTTTTGGATCACCTTACCATTAGTATTTTCTGGCCATAAACGCTTCTTAATTCCTAACTGCTTTAAGTCTCTGCGTGCGTTAGCATCGTCCTTGGTTTTACCTATTGTGTTCAACATCAATGGAATAAGGATTTCACATACATTCTTCTCGATGTTCTTAACATCAAGGTTATGGTGTATGGGAATATCCTTCCAGTACTCCAAATCATATAATATGGATCACTTCAAGAAGCATATTGATTCTATATCATCATTTTGTTCCTGTCCTCCTTTGTACCACTTTGTTTCCTCTTTTCGATCTTGCCCCAGTGCACATTTAGTTTCGAAACAATTCTTTTGACCTCAATCCTAGTCAGATGAATCGGTTGTGGTTGTAACTCCACCTTCTTATTGAAAGTGCTTGCACTTGTATCCTTTCTGGCTTTATCGTTTAGAGGCAACCACCATCTTTGACCCCATATAAATGTGTTTCTTTCCATGGTTTAATCACAAAGAATCTGTGTGGGATCATATACAAGGCAACCATACTTACCCTTAGTCCTATGACCAGAAACACCATATGCGGGAAAGTCATGAATTGTCCATAGCAAGATGGCACACATGTTGAACATGTTTCCATGGTATGAGTCGAATGTCGTGATCTCTTTCCGCCAAAAGTCTTATAACTTAGCAATCATTCCAAATAAACATCAATATCCTTCCCAGGTTGTTGTGGTCCCTCAATGAGCAAAGTGAGCATAGTAAACTGTAGTTTCATACATAACTTTGGTGGAAGGTTATACGTCACACACATAATAGGCCAGGAACTGTACGACGTGCTGAAAGTGCCAAAGAGGTTAAACCCATCTGTAGCTAGACCCATTCGAACATTGCGAGACTCTTCTGAAAAATCTTTATATTTGTTGTCAAGAAACTTCCACATGCTGAAGTCCATCGGATGCCCCATCTTTCCACTCTGCATTTTTCTAGATGAGTGTCAGGTCATCTCCTTTGCCACCCATGGCACACGGTACATTTTTTATAACCTAGGTGTTAGTGGAAAATACCTTAACACCTTCAAAGATACTTGAGCTCGTTTCAACTTCGAATCAAGATCTGTCTTGTACTTAGAAGTACTAAGTTTGGACAACTCATCTTTGTCTCATGCTCTTTCTAGTATAACATGCAGTTATTTGGACATGCATGAATCTTCTAGTAATCAAGACCCAACTTTGTAATGATCCTCTTCGCTTGATAGGCATTAATTAGGGTCTTATTACTAGATGGAAAGACATTCTGGAGTAGTTGAAGAAGAGCCATAAAACTTTGTTCACTCCATCCATAGTTCACCTTTAATTTAAAAAGTTGTACAATGAAAGTCAGCACAGTGAATTTGTGACAACCAGGATAGAGCTCAGTCATCGCATCTCGTACATTTGCTTCAAACTCATTGGTTAAAGCATCTTCAACAATGTCTTCAGCTTTGGGGGCTACATTGTGTTCATCTTGAATAACTTTGTCCAGGTTATTACAACCGAGGTCTTCAACAACCACATTGTCAATGTTATTTATGCCTGCCACACTATGGTACTGGTGAGAAGTGCGTTTGGTACACTTGGGTAATGCATGCTCACCGTGCATGTTCCACACTCTATATGTTGGATTAAATCCGTATTTGATCAAATCTATCACCACATCATCGACTGTACAGGGTAAACGTAGACATCTGCATCTGGTACATGGACAATGAATGGTTCCTCTACTAGGAATATGTTCTTTTATGAACTTCACAAAGCTCATCATACCATCTATAAATTGTGGGTCTGGGTAATATAGAGTAATCCACTCCCTAGAGTCCATTGGATACCACCTGTAGGTAAGCACACATTTATACACCTAATTCATCATCCAACTAACTATTGACAACATTGTTTTGAACAAGAAACAAATGTATTTTGTTCGGGAAAATTTATTCACTTTACAACTAACAATGGGCAAGAAAGATTCTCACAATGTTAATTTATTCCTTCTAAGTTCTTTTACATCTCGTTCTCCTTTGATTCCAAAATAGAATATTCATAACTTATAATAGAAAATAATTAAAGTATTCAATTATATCAAATATTCAACTGAAAGTCACTAAAAATCCTTGTGTGCTAGAGCCTTGTGTGTAGATAGCTTTTGTGCGCTGAAACATTTGCGTACAGAGAGATTTTGTGCACTGAAACCTTTGTACGCAGAGAGCTTTATGAACTGATGATCTTTGTGCGCAGCAAACCTTTGTGCGCCGATGATCTTTGTGCCCAACAAGCATTGTGCGTCGCACACTGGCTGTTTTGCACAACAGTTGCAAACTAGAGCTTGACTCTACCTTCTCTCTCTAGTCTTCTCTTCTCCAAATGCTAGTTAATGACCCCTATAGAGGGGTCAAGCGGTATTTATAGCCTTCTCACATGTGTGAACATGCCACATCCACACCGCACTCCCCTTTGTGCAGACATCTTTCTGCACTTTCCCTTGTGTGATCCTGTGTTGTGCGCTCCTTATTGTGCGGACATCTTTGTGCAAACATCTTCTTCTCAACATTAAATTCCACACAAACTTGATTCACGCACAACAACTATTTTCAGCTGATTTTCGCACAACTCCTATTTTCTCCTTTCTTTTTTCATGCTCCAACAAACATTTATAAAAATAAAAGATATCTAACCAACTTTATGTAACAACTTGCAACTTAACCTACTGGGAACTGTCATGCACCGTAATATCTTATGGCAGAGCAGGTTCTGAGGAGTTACAAGTTGGATTTATGCAAAAGAATATAAATGAAGAAATATAAATATAAATTAAGCAAGACTGTAGGTAGGCACACGTTTATTCACCCAATTCACCATCCAACTAACTATTGACAACATTTATAAAAATAAAATATATCCAACCAACTTTATGTAACAACTTGCAACTTAACCTACTGGGAACCGTCATGCACCATCATATCTTATGGCAGAGCGAGTTTTGAGGAGTTACAAGTTAAATTAATACAAAAGAATATAAATGAAGAAATATAAACATAAATTAAGCAAGACTAAAGGTAGGCACATTTTTATACATCTAATTCATCATCTAACTAACTATTAACAACATTTATAAAAATAAAATATATCCAACCAACTTTATGTAACAACTTGCAACTTAACCTACTGGTAACTGTCATACACCATAATATCTTACGGCAGAGCAGGTTCTGAGGAGTTACAAGTTAAATTAATACAAATTATACCTGATGAAGCAAGTTCTTATCTGCAGTAAGAGAAGTGGACTTCTAACAAATAAGATTATATTCCTGAAACAAAATAAGCACCATCTTTTAATTCAAGTTATATCAAAACATCACAGATATATGGTTGATTTGATTAAAGTGACATTTAGCATTCTATGAAAGCATTTAATGCACCACGTAATCCATCATGTTATCAGAATGCATCGTTAATATTTGAAATAAGTTGATCACTTTGCTAAAAAGAAAAGAATTGGGGATGATTTCTTTTTGTGTGCTAAAAGAAATACAATCATGGAATAAATACTAGTCATAAGGGCATTGAGTAAAAGAATACATATTTCTGTTATCTTCTCAAGTTAGAAAAGAATTTTGTACTCTCCCTATCTCTTTGTTCATATCAATAAATTGCTAATCATACTTGTCTCTACCTAGACGAGCTAATTTTTTCTATCCACAGGTGTTAATTGTCTCTATCCCATTCAGTAACATACCATGTACTATCCTCATACAGTTTAAATGCGAGACAAAATTTTGGCAGCACCTCCCCATATTCTCTAGATATATGTAAAATTCAATACTAACTAGTTGCCACATGTAATCCATTACACATTGATAGAGGAAACCGATTAGTAAAGAACCACATATCCAGAGAAAATATAGGGAGACACTACCAAATTTCCAACTACATGTAAACTGAAAATGATGACAACCTAAATATATGGTATGGTACCGAATTGTCCAAAATGGGACAATTTAGGAATCCATAAAGAACAAGTATTTCAGTCAAATGAATATACTTGTTCAATATAAATTCCTAAACCCGGGGGGGGGGGGGGGGGGGGGGGGGATACATTGTATACATTGTAAACCACTAGGTGGCATAAATGCTAATTGTAATTGTATCATGACAGAACATCTAAGAAGAAATGGGTTAGAGTGAAACACAATCAATTATTTCAACAGTTTTTGAAGCATAACTATAAATAAGTACAGAAAACATATTTATCTCAAAAACATCAAACACAGCCTAACATATTTGTACTTCATGTGCAAGAGCTTCACCTAAATGACCCAAGTCATGTTGTTGTGTATGTAGCTTGCCTAAGCAATCCACCCGACAACCCTTGGAAAAAAAAAGAAAAGAAAAGAAAAACCACTACATCTTAGACACCTTAAAACAAAAGGCCTCAAACAAAAAATAGGATGTAATACTCTGAAACCTTGAACAGGTTGATAAAGCCAAAAAATAGTTAAAATGATAAATTGGAAAAAGAAAAACCAATATCTAGTCACAGAAAGGGCTTCTCTAAGCCTCTAACAATGAACTTGCAGACGAATTGTGAAAGCTTTTACTACTTGCATTAAGAATCCAAAAATCATTTAGAGAAACATTTAATAATAATAATAATAATAATAATAATAATAATAATAATAATACAAGTGATTAAAAAATAACTCTTATGGAACATTCTTCCATTCATCTTTAAAGAGAAAACCAAGAGCATCAGAGGTTATACTCTTAAACACTTATAAACTTGTTGCAAAAAGATTAATTCAGAAGGTAAATGCCTATTGCTTATTAATTTAGGTCTAATACTATTAGTTTTCTAAGGCACAATTGCAGTAGGTTATCCCACCATGAAGCTAAAAAATCAACTCAATTCAACCATTAAATGCCCCCTGTATGAATGTAGTGCTTTTAGGGTGGTTGTTTGCTGTTTTCTATTGTGTACCCCACTTGATAGTTGGATCCATCTGATTTTTTGGGCATCCCATTTTCAATGGGAGAACCTTAGCATATAGGCAAGATGTCATACAAATACCATGGTGATCCCCACATGCCAAATAGCTAGACATACAACTTAAATGGCATACATAAGTGTTTACAAAAAATTTTGAGCCTTCTCTCACTTAGCAAAGCTAGTTTTATCAAGTGTTCACCAAGTAAGTAGTGAGAAAAATTTCCTAGCCTTCATTTCTCTCACTTAGGACCATAGATATTAATTTGGAGAATCTAAAACCACTCAAGTACAGCCTAGAAATCATAACAAAAAATATCTTTCATCCTAATGAATGTGCCTGTTGGAGTCATTGGAATACACACATTTTCCTTTTTATACTTAGCAAATTACTGAAAAGAAGAAATTATAAAAGGAGAAGAGATTTCCAGCTACCGAGAGAGTCTCGATACTCCTCCGCTCCACAATCCCGAGAATGCATCTATAACATTTACTAGTTACTAATATCTGAGACCTTTTTTAAGGGTATTCCCATCAAAATAGTCAAGTATCAACTCTTCACTATTCAAATTTCAATCCTCAGTTCTAAACAAAGAAGTTATGATGCCAAAATGAACAACCTTCATTGCTAGTTTCCTTCAAGGTTCTTAAGACCAGATATCAAGTCCCTCCTAACCCTCCCTCATATATAGATGTCACCGGCAATGGTTCATAAATATACAAGGAAATCATTTTAGAATATCGAAACTAAAATAAAGCATTCATAGTACAATGTAATTTCAAGAAAGCAGGGGGAGTAAAAGATCATTCAGCTCTCTGCCTGACAGTTGTCATAGACACAACTTACCAACTCACCTACCACTAATAAATTTATATTATAAGCACTAGTTGGGCCATCTGACATTGGTATTTTTCCCAATATAATCCTGTGATTTAATATAGTTTCCAATGATTAGGTGTGGATAAACATGCAGCACATGGGGGATGATTTAATGATTAAGAAGGATTTCCAAAAGACAAAAGCCAAATGAATTGGCTCTGATGGCTGCAACAGCATGCAGATTGAGAAATGCTGACCACCTAGAAGGTCAACATCTAAAATTTGCCTAAGCTTCTAAAACCTAAACTACACCAAAAGCATATCTTGCAATCCCAATCCTAACCATATATACTAAATTACGAAAACTACAAATACAAAAGCTAATAAAAAAAAAAAAAACTTTTTTTGTTTCTATGAGGTCTCCTAATAAAATATTTCCAAAGAAAACATGAATTGTATCTTTAAAAGCTTGAAAGGTTATCATCATGATGGAAATTGTAGTTATATGAACTTTCACTATTTTAGCACCATAAGAAAGCTCCAGAAAATCTCAATCAATGGTTGGTCATTGTATATGCATCGATAACAAGGGGATATAAGAACATATATTAACATGGCCGATATTATCACCAATACTCAAAATAATTTCATTGATTGAGGCAAACATTGAGAAAATGATAAATAAATAAATAATCACTGAGAACATCCAAACAGTGTAGATCACCTGATTGAAAGCTAAGATCTCACAAATGTGTAACAGTTAGACAGATGCACCTACAGCTCTAACACGCATGTGGAATTATCCACCTCTCCTAAACGCAATCCAGATAAAATGGAAACCAATACCCAAATGCACCCTATCACCTCTAACTGCAATTTCTCCTATGCAAAACACCCTTCTAACACCACCATTCCATCTCCGACACACAATCCTTGACACCAATTTAGCAAGCTCAGTAAGACAATAGGACAGGTGAGATTAATTAGCAATGTCTCAAGGACAAAGGACGCACACCATCTTCTCGGCACTCGACAATACAAAGACCCATCTCTACCATTTCACAGCAATCATGATAGCCGGGATTGGATTCTTCACTGACGCTCTCTTCTGCATCACAGCAATAAAGATACAGGGGACCAGGAACCTAGTGGTGGGGGTCAGTGCAATGGTCGTCTCCAACAGTCACTCGAAGGAAGAAGAAGCTGCACCACTCGAAGGAAGAAGATGCCTCGCCGCTCGAAGGAAGAAGTGAAAATGTGAAAGGAGAGGAAGGCGCTCGTTATTTTACAAATCCTTTTTTGAATATTATAAAATTTTGAAATATGAAACAATGTGCATTTACCACTGTTTATAACCAAAACTCTGTTAATAATCGTACATGCAAGAGGAACCATTTTCTGGATGGTTAAGATCGCATTATATAAGAAAATTATAAATATTAAACATCTACAACTAGACGGATTATTTCAATGGTCTGGATAACTTTATATCATTGCCAGTCTTTTCATGAATGAGTCACCACTATTTTACATTATGTACAAAACTCAGATTTTTTATAGAAAAATAAAACGGTAAATAAAGCTTTGGAAAGGGGAGGGCTCTATGGGCCCCACCATGATGGATATGTTTCATCCAATCCGTCCATCCATTTCTACACATTATTTTGGGATAGATCCCCAAAAATCTTCCCTAAATAAATCTCTGATAGACCACAAACTGAGAAAAAATCATACGGTTGGATGTCGACCATTCAAAATATGTGGGAGGTTGACGGATAATTGGGTTTTGCTGACGGATTTTTGCCGTCGGTGATGCCAACTAATTTTAGCCGTAGCCAAAAACACCCCCAGTTCGTCGGCTTTGCCCAGTTTTTTGGTAGTGGCACATCCTAAGAAGAAAAATAAATAGAAAAACCTGAAAGTAAAGCCACACCTTAAGCCAGGAAAAAAAAAGAGATGAAAAAAAAACTACCTAGGTAAGAGTAGGAATAAGCTCAAAAGGGAAGCAAGGACAAAAACACAATGGGCTCTAAAGGGCAATGCCCACCTCACACAACTAGTTGAGAAATATGGAAATAAGACCCATTGTCGAAAAGAGTGTTGGGGGACCGCGGAAGCACACAGAGATGAATCAAGTGAAGTAATCCAATCACAACAAGCAAGAACAACGTAAACACAATGATTTTAATGTGAAAAAACCCTTACATGAAAAACCATGGCACGAAGTGACATATATCAATATGAAAGCAGAAAATTACAAGAGGAGAGATTACCCGATCTAAATAACCTCGAATCAACCCGAGCTACACCCTTGAAATCCTAGAATGAATTAGAAACCCATGGATCCCTCCTAATCCTAATTACAACCAAATATAGCCTTTGAAAGAATCACAATCAAAATAGGAAACAAATCGTGCAAAATCGCTACTATGCACAATTCTACGCAAAACCCTTCGATGACATCGAACACAATTCAATGTCATCGAAATTTAACCTTCGATGATATTGAAGCCACTTAGATGGCATCAAACTAATGCCAAAACATTCCAGTGACAAAACATGGAAATTGGATTTTCTTCGATTGCATCGAGCCATCTTTAATGACATCGAACTTATCCTTCAATGGCATCGGAAAATCACCCAGTTAGTCCAACGACCAACTGGAGAAAATTCAAAAATACTCAATGACATTGAGTAAACATCGATGACATCGAACCTGTCATTGACATGTTGTTGAATTTACAAATTTAAGATATAAAAAAAAAAAGAACAATCTCTAGCATATCATCAATCATCAAACGTAACTTCTTATCCTCTTATCTCATATCTGCTTTGCATCACAATTCCGTCATCGCTTCACATGCATACTTTGTCCTCCTTTTACGCCTTCGTTAAGCCCAGAGAAATTACATATAACTTAAACTTCTTTGTAGGACCTACCTTGGTGAGCATGTCCTTCGAATTCACGCTAGTGTGAATCTTCTCCAGAATCACGCCTCCTTCCTCATGCACCTTTCAAATAAAATGGTGATGAACATTAATGTGTTTAGTATGAGAATGATAAATAAATTTTTTTAGCCAAATTAATAGTGCTCTCACTATCATAATTAACCAACATGGCCTCCTGTTGAAGTTCCAACTGATTTATCATGCCTCTTAACCAAACACCTTTCTTAAATGCTTCTGTCACTACCATGTACTCAACTTTGGTTGTGGAAAGAGCCAATACTAACTGAAGCTTTGACATCCAATTGATTACTCCACCTGCTACCTGAAGTTGACTTTCTGAAATCCACATTGCTTGGGTAATTTGAATTCACATACCTTACCAAATTTGCCCCTATCTTCTTAAAAGTTAAGACGTGGTCTTTTGTACCTCGAATGTATCGAAGTAGCCATTTCACCGCTTTCTAGTGTTTCTTTCTGGGGTTTGACATGTATATGCTCACAACACCAACTATTTACGAAATATCCGGTCATGTATAGACCATGACATACATTAAATTGCCCATCACATTCGAATAAGGTACACAAGACATATCATGTTTTTCCTCATTAGTTTTATGACATTTTTTTGAGGAATGCTTGATGTGAGCCACATGGGGAATACTGATTGGATTTGCCTTGTCCATCTTATACTTGATCAACACCTTCCCAAGGTATTCTTCTTAAGATAACTAAAGCCTACTTATCTTCATGTCTTTATAAATATCTATGCCGAGAACCCTCTTTGTAGCTCCCAGATCTTTCATCTCATATGTCTTTGATAACCAAGTCTTCAGTACATTGATTTTAGACATGTTATGACTAGTGATCAACATGTCATCAACATATAATAATATGATGATGAACTTTCCATCACTCAGTGACTTATAATAGACACAATGATTGTATTTACTCCTATTAAATTTCTAACTCAACATGAAAGAATTATTATTTTTATACCACTGCCTGGGCGACTGTTTCAAGCCATACAACAACCTCATTAACCGACATGCCTTATTTTCTGCCCCTTTAACTTCGTACCATTCTAATTGTTTCATGTAAATATGCTCTTCCAATTCAACGTGTAGGAATGCAGCCTTCACATCCATCTGTTCTGGCTCAAAATTGTATTGGACAACCAACGCCAATACAAATATGATAAATACTAGTTTTACAACCGGCATAAATATATTTATAAAGTCAATTCTTTCTCTCTGAATGTAATCCTTTGCTACCAATCGTACTTTGTACCTATCCTATTTCTTTTTAAAGATTCATTTACACTTGATCACTTTTCGGCCCATGAGAAGCTCCATTAGCTTCCACGTCTCATTTTTCTATAAAGAGTCCATCTCATCATCCATTGCTGCTATCCACTTTTCTACATCAGGTTCATCAAACAATTATAGATTTTAAGAAACCCCTAATTCCAATATTATTTCTCTATAATCTACGGATATGTAAATTTATAAACAAAAAACCTAAATCTCCATTTAAGAGAAATGAGTACCTGTCAGGGAAGATGTGAAGGGCGGGAGCTGCTAGCTGTGCTAGATCTAGAGACAATGATGGTGGCAATGGAGACAATGCACCGAGAGGGAGAGGTAGCATGAGACGTAGAGGGAGATGGAGCAAGAGATGGAGAGAGATGGAGCACGATATAGGGAGAGGGAAAATGGAGAATGAGAGAGGGAGAGCGAGATGGAGCACGAGATGGAGAGGGAGAGACATATTAGGAATATATATATATATATATATATATATATATATATATATATATATATATATATATATATATATATATATATATATATATATATAGAGAGAGAGAGAGAGAGAGAGAGACATATTAGGGAATATATTATATATATATATATATATATATATATATATATATAGAGAGAGAGAGAGAGAGAGAGAGAGAGAGAGAGAGAGAGAGAGAGAGAGAGAGATGGAGTAGAGATAGGGTTAGGGAACGAAGATAGAGAGAAATAATGGAGATTTTTTGGGCCTGACTCTGTTTTGAGCGCTCGCCCATTTTTGGGCGTGCATGGGGTAAGACGGACCATGGACGATCCTGTCAAGGGCTCCATGGGGCCCACCATGATGTATTTGGTTTATCCATTCCATCCATTAATTTTCATAAATATTTCTAGTTCTTTATTCTAAAATTAAAATAGATTTAAGGCCCAAGTGGACCACACCATAGGAAGCACATGTGATTTAATCTTCATGTTTCCTACCATGTGGTTTTCTTGAGCCTTCAGTCTAGCTAATTTTTGGTTTCATATCCTAAATTAATATTTCAAAATAGATGGACGACTTAGATAGAATATATATACTTTTGTAGGTCCTATAGAGCCCCTTACATGTAACACCCCAGATTTTTGCCAACCTGGGGTTAGACGTCCTTAGGCAATGGTTCAACCAAAACACCTTCGTAACCGCTCAGAACCCAATTCCATAGCCAAAGAAATCACTTAGGATTAATTCCTTTAGAAACTAAGCATAAGTTAGCTAGCGCTACGCTGGAGTAGCTGTGAAATTGTCCCTGACCGCTTTAAATACGTTCTACAAGACCCAAAGCTTGTAGAATCAATGGTGCTATAATACCTTGAAACCTCGAATCAAACTCTAAACCGGTTTGCTCTCAGGACCTCTTTGGAACTTTGTATTGGATCTAAACCGCGCGTCGAAAGTCCGATACCTACAATCTTAGACCGTTATAACCGCCTAGCTGGACTTGACAATCATTTCGAAAATCAAGTCCAACCGACATTTAGAGGCCATTTCATTGAGCCTGGAGTGAAGAGAGTGAGAATAAGGTTAGATTTGAAATTTGAAATTCAAATCTGGCACACGACTTGGTGCGTCAGTATTAAGCGTTTTGACCGTCAGAATTCAGCCAAATTACACCCTCGGATCGGAAAAAATTTCTATTTCATATCACGAGACTTGTAGACCTGATCTAGGTGCGATGACCGCTGAACTGAAACTGGACCGTCACGTGCGATCTGGGAACTCTACCGGTATGAAAACTTGATGTGTGCTAGATCTAGTATGCATGAGCTTAAGTCCGACCGCGTTCGGCCGAGGGACCTCCAGAAATGCTCTTTTGGATCGAAACAGCTCCGTTTTGGTTATAACTTAAGTGTACTTTGTTCCCAAGCCTAATTTGGAAAGATTTGAGCTTATAAAAGGGGTTTAAACCCTCTCATATCTCTCCCATCCGAATTTGCTAAGAACCCTAGATTGGGAGAGAGAGAAAGTGAGAGATTTTGAGAGAGGGTGGGAGAGATTTTCCTGCCACCTGCTGCTGCTACTGTACGTGCCTAAGTGACGTATTCCAATCACCTTTCCGGTGATTCCGACGCATTTCTAGGTAAGAAAATATCCCAAACACTTGCTGATTTAAGGTTCCTTCGGTTTCTTAGCATGGTAGCTTATAGATCTTGTGTATTAGGTTCCCGGTTCGCCGTAGACGAAGCGTATACGCTCCGTTCGAATCAATACACTTCTAGGATAAAAGGTGCAGATTTTAGATGCTTTGATTGACGGTTTTCAATGCTTTCAATGTTGTTTAATAGTAGATTATCGACGACAATGCCGTTTGACATGTACAACATGCTGTCCGTTTCCTGTTTCGTAAGCAGACGAAAAATATGAGATTTAGGGCATTTAAGTCATTTGTAGGAAATACTGTTTTCATCCACATTTTGCTGATATGATTGACATGGCTTCTTGTCGCATTAGGATATTAGGAATGCGTGCATAATCAGTTTGGTGAAGAGATTCGCCTAAATTCGCACTTTGAGTCCACATACTATATGTAGACTTAAGTGTGTAGTCTAAGTGTTTGTATAAATGTTTGTATTAGTATGTATTGAATTAAATGGTGTTGTGAATTAGTTTGAGATTGAATTCTCAAATAATACGTTGATGTAAATGATTTCCTTCATGTTGGCTATATGTATGATTTCATTATATGTATGAAATGCATGTGTTAGATGATTTACTTAAGTTGTATGTTATAACATATGTTAACATGCTCATGTTGTTGTATAACATATGATTGATGAAGTGGATTCACAAATGATTGGGGCTATACTTAGTCCAGGCATTCGGTAACCGAATCAATTCGTGGTTGGCTTATCTTTGCCACGAACGAGGCGTCGATGAACGCGAGTCGTGTTTTGGAGTTGGCGGCAGTGGTTAGGCCACACGAGGTGTTTTATGCACTTCATGTCTTTCGACTTGAGATGCGCTCGTGTTAGTCGAGCCCGTCAAGTAACCTGACTGGCCATTGTATGTTCACCATGTATGTGTCATAACTGCTTGAACTTAGGGTACTGAACTTACCATTGAAAACCCTGTCATCCATGGTACCTTGATCCACAAAGACTCATGAGCCGGGCATGGTGGTATGGGACACCGTGGTCGAGCTGTCGGCCTATGCTGGAGCCACAAACCTCCCCATAGTGACCAGTGAGCACCTATGACTTGTGAGCAGATTATGGTGGTATGAGACACTATATTCTTGCTGTCGACCTACATTGATAAGGTGATGGGGGAGCGGTGCAACGAATGCGAGCAACAGCCCTGACAGCCCTTTGTAGTGACCTCGAGTGTATTCTGAGTCTACGGGAGGCGACGACCCTTCCGTAGCGACAAGAGTATAAGTAGGCCTGTATTGATAAGGTGATGGGGGAGCGGTGCAACGAGTGCGAGCAATAGCCCTGGCAGCTTGCAGCGACCTACAAAATATACATCGTATGAGATTACTAGGAGTGACGACCCTAGACAGGATCTGTGTTGGGATTGATATAAGGAAAGTACCTTAGTTTTCCAATCCTGCTATATGAATGGACTAATAATAACTCGGTAATCATATCACCATCACATTGCATGTGCCTGGAAGATGTGGAGCACTGAGCGGTACGCAAGCATGCCGCGGACGAAGATGGTGCCGTATGAGGGAGATCGTTGGTGAGGGCATCCATCATGTCACGTCATATTGTATTAATAACAGTATTAGGAATATTTGATTTATTGCTTTACTATTATCGCATGATTGATTTGAGAACATGCTAATCTTTGCTCTATTATTCCACTGAGTTAGCTACTCACTCCCACGTTACAGGATGGTGTTTCCGGACACCCACCAGTCTCTATTTTTGTTGCAGATGATGGCGCTGCTTGAGAAGCAGAGTTGGACCTGATGATGATGAGGAGGATCCCTCCTTTATGCGTGTTCTGATTGACGGGATTACAAGGAGGTTGATTTGTTACCTTGACACTTGTCATTTTATATTTTTAGAGCACTCATATATATTCTTTTTGTTTACTTTTGGAGTATACATATATGTATATAACCTGGTAACATGTTCACACTCTTGAGACATACAACAGTTTATATATGTTATATATACTATCACAGTCTTCCGCTTGTAAATTTAACTGTCTCTGGAGTATGATATGTTGTTTTGGCTTAATCCCACTTATGTTTAATAAATTAACATAGACAACATTCAATCATACACATTTATGTTGCATAAGTGATGTTCTGGAACTCGGGAGTGGAGTTTTTACTCGACCCCCCGATTTTTGGGATGTTATAGATGGTATCAGAGCATGAATGAGATTATATTGGGCCTGGGTTATGGTCACGCGACATACCCTATCACTTCCTTTGACTTAGGTGGGTACGAGAAAGGTCTAGAAACCCTTATAGGATCGCAGTTTCGCCAATAGGCGAAGTCTACTCGTATCGATCGCTCGATCGAGTCCGTAACGCATATAGGGTCGCGTGAAGCGACCTAAGTAGCTCCTAGGTTGTAAGTAGGTGGGTTGAGACGTTCTTTGAACGGTTCTAAACCCGTAAATATGAATCCTTGGGCTGTGGGGCAACCACAACCCTTACATTCAATCGTTAGGGCTTAAAAACCCCGTTTCACCTGATTTCTTCAAAATTCTTCCTCTCACCACCCCATTCTTCAATTCCTTTTCTAAATTTTCATGTTAGGCATGGATCCTAATGTGAAAATGATATAAAATCATACTTTGACAAAATTTTACAGTGAATAGTAAAAATATGTGAAAACTGGCCATTTGGACATTCTAAATTTGTAATCTTTAACAACTAATGGGCTAGATGGATGTATTAGATCCTTTTACCCCAAAATCATATGTTACATAATAGGGGAATGCATTCAGGTTTACAGATTGGCCCCGAAAAGCCCCGAATGGAAGTTTGGGCCTCCCTAGGCCAATCTAGAATGAACTAAGGTGGGGCCCATACATATTTGAGGTCCCTAGCCAGGGGGGACCCAACCCATGTGGTCCCACTGGCCGGATTGATGATCGTCTTACGATGCCATCGCCGATGGGTGGGCCCCACTTGTAATGAAATTCGGGCGCGTGTGGTTTTAGGGGTAGGGCACCCCTCCCATGTGCGGTCCGTCCATCGAAACCCCTTAGAAAGGGTACCTCCTTCACAAACAGCCCCCTCCCAAGAGCATTTCATGTTTTTCTTGCTGCCCCATCTCAAACCGCAGCTCTAAATCCCCTCCAATCTCACCAATTGCTAAAAACGACGCCTGTCCATCCTTTTAGGGTGATTAGTAATCCTCTCCCTCTCTGATTTCATCGTTTGGAGCTCCTACAACCCCCAAAATGAGCTGAAATCGGGTGGAGCTCCATTTCCCTTTTTCCTTCTCTTTTCTTTTTGAAATTCCATCCTTTGGGAGCTTGAAGCATCCCTCTACAATGCCTAAATTTCATTCTGTCCATTTGGGCAGCCATTTCTCTCCATTTTCCTCACTTTTCATGGCTATAGTCGAAGCCATTTTGGGTCTTTTATCTTTCTCCACTATCCTCTCTTTGATGGGAAAGAGAAAGACCGCAGCGGATGAGGCTGGGCCTAGTCGCCCTGCGCAATCCAGAAGACTGAGGGGTGGCGCCGCTAGCTCAAGCGCCGCCACAAGTCCAAGCACAGCCCGAGAGTTTCATACAAAGCGGGATTTGGATCCTCATGCTCAAATTGGGCGAGTGATATTATCAGAGATGCCTCACGTCGAATATACTGACCGTAAGGTGTTGTTTGAGGTGGACGTGGAAGGGCGACTCTTCGGTGAATTCCTATTGTTTGAGCGCATTGAAGCTGCACATTGGGGTCCACTCTTTGAAGCCCGTTCTCATGCTAATGTGAGCACCGTTCGTGCCTTCTACGCTTGTATCCAGAATCCTACATTGGAGCCATTGCAGTTCAAGATTCCCTTTGGTAGAGACCAGATGACTACGATCGATGTTCGGTTGGTAGCGCGATTTCTGAACGTGCCCCTTGGTGATGTTCATCCCAGTGCAAAGAATTTGAGGAGTAGGCATGAGCGAGATCGCCGTATCAGGTTCCTATGCGGTAGTCTGGTTCTATGGCAGCCTAACAATAGCTTCAAGGCGTCTCATATGTCTGATGATTTGCGCCTGCTGCACCACATTTGCACATTCAACCTGTATCCCAGGTCGACAAATCGCATTGAATGTACGCACCTTATGGTTGATTTCTTGTATCAGGTGGCCCAGGGAGAAAATGTGTATATGGCCACTTTCGTGTTACGACAGATTATCCTCATAGCGAAATCAAGAAGAGCGTCTGAGTCACTTCCTTTTGGCCGGCTTATATACAAGATCGCGCTTGAGTTTTCTTACAGACTTGGGCTGGAGTTGCCAGTTCCAATTCACTGCATTGATGAGTTTACCATGGTCAAGATGAAGATCGGGTCTCAGTACCATGAGAGTCAGCTTGATGAGGATAGCGAGGGCAATTTTGATGACAAAGAGTATCCAAGTGAAGGAGAACCTGGAGCGGAAGTAGAGGAAGAAGTCCAGGAAGAGGTAGAAGAGGAGGCTCAAGATACTGATGAGAGTCCTCCTCTTGCGACTCGGGCTACTAGAGATAAACACATTGTCTGAATTGAGGAGAGTCAGGTCGCCTTGCGAAGAGAAGTCCAGGAACTTCGGGCCGAGGTTGAGGATACCAAGGCCATCATGAAGAAGAAATTCGGCAAGGTGACTCGTACTTTGAAGGCTATCCTGTGTTGCTTGCAGGATAAGGGTGCTCCTCCTCCATCGCCCGACTCGGACTAGTGATCTAGATCCATATTTCACGGGTTGTAGTTAGTTGTTTCCTATTTTTTGTGTGTAAGCCTGAAAGGTTAGTAGTTTGCTTATGTTGCTGTAGTAGCTGATTGACTTAGCTCCCATGCAATTCTTGTCATGGTACATGTAAGAATATGTCTCCTATATTGTGGCAATTTTGATTTAATGAAATGCATGGCGTTTTTTTTCGGCTTGTTATGTGAATGTTTGTGTTGTGGTTTGGGCTTAATATAGCCAAATTTGGTTAGATGGAATGCATGCCGTTTCGTTCGCTATAAGGTATTGTCCCTAGTTTGGGTGTATCCTATGGTTTCCACTGCCATATTGTAAATCCTGCGATTAGGCCTACAAAATTAGTTTTTATCCCACCCTACCCTCCTACCAAGCATGCCACTTCCAATCCCGACATGGGACTAGGAATGCCGTTCCATTAGGCTGTAGATTACAGACTAGTCTACTAGTTACCTTAAGTAGTGTAAAGCCCGTATATGCTAAGGAATAGTAGGTTGGATTTGATTGAAATGAGACTCCCTTCCTTGGATAGATCCTCATAACATCCATAGACTCCTTTAGTAACTCTCAGGAAGCTTATGTAACTTAGAACTATTTACTCTTAGGGAAGACTTATAAATCCCTCAGGTCGAACTTAGAATAAACCAACACACCCCTTAGAATTGCCTTCCCCAAGGGCTTATTGCATTCGGAAACGCGGAGTAAAGGAACTGCATGTAAGCTATGTATTCACGGTTTGAATTGACTTCTTAATCCTAATATTACCAATAAATCCAATGCTCTGATCAAGAAGAAGATCGGCATCGACCCGGATTAAGAATTGATACAATAAATCTTCTGTCCTAGCTAGATAGAAAGTCTATGTATCCGATTCAGACCTACTACACAACCTTTCTTCTGTGATGGCCCAACCACCTATAACCAAACGGGATCACATTGCCTTTGGGAAATGGCGAGGACTTAAAGCCAGTAGAGAATTCGACATCTTGCCACCAACTCATACCTGCCCCTGAACTCAACCACAATAAAGATTATGCTCATCTCTATCACCATAGATACCAATGCCATAGAACCCATCATTAGCAAAGGAAAACCACTGTAATGAAAGGTTGTTTCCTAATTCATGTCGAAAATAGCCCCTAAGCTGCACCTCGTTCCGATATACGGAGCGATGCAAAGATTCTTGAACTTTAAGTAGAACCAAGTTTTAAGGGGGGTAGAACGTATTGAGTCTAATCCAGTTAGATCAGTCAACGCTACCGTTCGATCAGAGTGGCGCAGCGGAAGCGTGGTTGGCCTCTTCCCCACTAGCCCAGGATCGAAACATTTGATTTAGGATATACGTACGGTTAGGTCATGAAATAGGATTGACCCTTCCTTAGAATGTCAAGACTGAAGTCTTGCTAGATACTCCTTACCCTTCACCAATTTCGGGGACGAAATTGTGTTTTAAGGGGGGTAGATTGTAACACCCCGATTTTTTCCAACCTGGGGTTAGATGTCCTTAGGCAATGGTTCAACCAAAACACCTTTGTAACCGCTCAGAACCCAATTCCATAACCAAAGAAATCACTTAGGATTAATTCCTTTAGAAACTAAGCATAAGTTAGCTAGCGCTACGCTGGAGTAGCTGTGAAATTGTCCCTGACTGCTTTAAATACGTTCTACAAGACCCAAAACTTGTACAATCAATGGTGCTATAATACCCTGAAACCTCGGATCAAACTCTAAACTGGTTTGCTCTCAGGACCTCTTTGGAACTTTGTATTGGAACTAGACCGCACGTCAAAAGTCCGATACCTACAATCTTAGACCGTTATAATCGCCTAGGTGGACTTGACAATCATTTCAAAAATCAAGTCCAACCGACATTCAGAGGCTATTTCATTGAGCCTGGAGTGAAGAGAGTGAGAATAAGGTTAGATTTGGAATTTGAAATTCAAATTTGGCACACGACTTGGCGCGTCAGTATTAAGCGTTCTCACAGTCAGAATTCAGCCAAATTACACCCTCGGATTGGGAAAAATTTCTATTTCATATCACGAGACTTATAGACCTAATCTAGGTGCGATGACCGCTAAACTGAAACTGGACCGCCACGTACGATCTGGGAACTCTACCGGTATGAAAACTTGATGTGTGCTAGATCTAGTATGCATGAGCTTAAGTCCGACCGCGTTCGGCCGGGGGACCTCCAGAAATGCTCTTTTGGATCGAAACAGCTCCGTTTTGGTTATAACTTAAGTGTACTTTGTTCCCAAGCCTAATTTGGGAAGATTTGAGCTTATAAAAGGGCTTTAAACCCTCTCATATCTCTCCCATCCGAATTTGCTAAGAACCCTAGATTGGGAGAGAGAGAAAGTGAGAGATTTTGAGAGAGGGTGGGAGAGATTTTCCTGCCACCTGCTGCTATTGCTGTAGTGCTTAAGCGACGTATTGCAATCACCATCCCGGTGATTCCGACACGTTTCTAGGTAAGAAAATACCCCAACACTTGCTGATTTAAGGTTCCTTTGGTTCCTTAGCATGGTAGCTTATAATCTTGTGTATTAGGTTCCCGGTTCGCCGTAGACGAAGCGTATACGCTCCGTTCGAATCAATACACTTCTAGGATAAAAGGTGCAGATTTTAAATGCTTTGATTGACGGTTTTCAACGCTTTCAATGTTGTTTAATAGTAGATTATCGACGACAATGCCGTTTGACATGTACAACATGCTGTCCGTTTCCTGTTTCGTAAGCAGACGAAAAATATGAGATTTAGGGCATTTTAGTCATTTGTAGGAAATACTGTTTTCATCCACATTTTGCTGATATGATTGACATGGCTTCTTGTCGCATTAGGATATTAGGAATGCGTGCATAATCAGTTTGGTGAAGAGATTCGCCTAAATACGCACTTTGAGTCCACATACTATATGTAGACTTAAGTGTGTAGTCTAAGTGTTTGTATAAATGTTTGTATTAGTATGTATTGAATTAAATGGTGTTGTGAATTAGTTTGAGATTGAATTCTCAAATAATACGTTGATGTAAATGATTTCCTTCATGTTGGCTATATGTATGATTTCATTATATGTATGAAATGCATGTGTTAGATGATTTACTTAAGTTGTATGTTATAACATATGTTAACATGCTCATGTTGTTGTATTTCATTTCCATTACTCTGATATGATTGATGAAGTAGATTCACAAATGATTGGGGCTATACTTAATCCAGGTAGTCGGTAACCGAATCAATTCGTGGTTGGCTTATCTTTGCCACGAACGACGTGTCGATGAACGTGAGTCGTGTTTTGGAGTTCGCGGCAGTGGTTAGGGCACACGAGGTGTTTTATGCACTTCATGTCGTTTGACTTGAGATGCGCTCGTGCTAGTCGAGCCCATCAAGTAACCCGACTGGCCATTGTATATTCACCATGTATGTGTCATAACTGCTTGAACTTAGGGTACTGAACTTACCATTGAAAACCCTATCAACCATGGTACCTTGATCCACAAAGACTCATGAGCCGGGCATGGTGATATGGGACACCGTGGTCGAGCTGTCGGCCTACGCTGGGGCCACAAACCTCCCCGTAGTGACCAGTGAGCACCTATGACTCGTGAGCAGATTATGGTGGTATGGGACACTATATTCTTGTTATCGGCCTACATTGATAAGGTGATGGTGGAGCTGTGCAACGAGTGCGAGCAACAGCCCTGGCAGCCCTTTGTACTGACCTCGAGCGTATTCTGAGTCTATGGGAGGTGACGACCCTTTCGTAGCGACAAGAGTACATGTAGGCCTGTATTGATAAGGTGATGGGGGAGCGGTGCAACGAGTGCGAGCAACAGCCCTGGCAGCCTTTGCAGCGACCTACAAAATATACATCATATGAGATTACTAGGAGTGATGATCCTAGAGAGGATCTGTGTTGGGATTGATATAAGGGAAGTACCTTAGTTTCCCAATCCTGCTGTATGAATGGACTAATAATAACTCAGTAATCATATCACCATCACATTGCATGTGCCTGGAAGATGTGGAGCACTGAGCGGTACGCAAGCATGCCGCGGACGAAGATGGTGCCATATGAGGGAGATCGTAGGTGAGGGCATTCATCATATCACGTCATATTACATTAATAACAGTATTAGAAATGTTTGATTTATTTCTTTACTATTATCGCATGATTGATTTGAGAACATGCTAATCTTTGCTCTATTATTCCACTGAGTTAGCTACTCACTCCCACGTTACGGGATGGTGTTTTCGGACACCCACCAGTTCCTATTTTGGTTGCAGATGATGGCGCTGCTTGAGAAGCGAAGCTGGACTTGATGATGAGGAGGAGGATCCCTCCTTTATGCGTGTTCTGATTGATGGGATTATAGGGAGGTTGATTTATTACATTGACACTTGTCATTTTATATTTTTAGAGCACTCATGTATATTCTTTTTGTTTTCTTTGGAGCATACATGTATGTATATAACCTGGTAACATCTTCACACTCTAGAGACATACAACAGTTTATATATGTTATACATACTATCACAGTCTTCCGGTTGTAAATTTAACTGTCTCTGGAGTATGATATGTTGTTTTGGCTTAATCCCACTCATGTTTAATACATTAACACAGACAACATTCAATCATACACATTTATGTTGTATAAGTGATGTTCTGGAACTCGGGAGTGGAGTTTTTACTCGACCCCCGATTTTCGGGATGTTACGTTACACCATCTTCAATTATTAATGGTGTGGTAACTCTTTAGCCACGATTAAAACCGTAGTGACCACTTATCCTTCTCGTGACGGATCATCCTTTGGCAGTGTCCTTAGGACTAGGTCCTCTAATTAAGGAGTTGATTTGATTGGTCCCAATGTTTGCAGGGGTTGCCTTGAAAATCTTCTAAATTGGAAGGATTCTAGCCCTTCAATCAGTGGTCCACAAATGGACAGTTAATGTGGAGCCCATATCATCAATGGTTTTTATCACTGAACAATGGTCATATGGATTTTATACCATTTGTTCATGCTGAAAATGATCAAGACCCTTTATTTCTTCCTTGAGCACTATCCCCTCCCTCCCCCCCCCTAAAGTGATGAAATTATTGAAATCACCATTTTGGATAATTCTATAAAATGATCTTGAAAAATGGATGAACGGTGTGGGTTGATCACAAATTTTTGGTAAATCCAAAACTCAAGTGGACCATGCCACACAAAATAGTATGGAATAATGATTTCCACCGTTGATACCTTCCTTGGGCCCACAGTGATGTTTATTTGTCATCCAACATGTTCATAATATCAAAAAGATACGAATGAAGTGAAAACACAAACATCAGCTTGATCCAAAACTTCTATGAATGTTATTTTTAATGGTGAATGTTCAATCCCCACTTCGCAGTCCACTTAAGCCTTGGACCCACCCAATTTTTTAGTTAATATCTTAAAATGATCCAAGAAAAGCGTTGAATGGTATGAAGAATGTCAATCCATGACTTGGGTGGGCCACACCACATAATATAATGGAGAGGGGTTTCATTAAAACTTTCATAATCATATATTGGGCCTGCCTAAATATGATTCACATATCTAACCCACTCATTATGTGTGTCCCACTTGGATGAGGAGTCAGACCCAGTTTCATCCACATTCAAAACTTATGTGGGCCCCGTCAAGTGCTTTTATATTTTTTTAGATGTCTTCACATAGTTTTAGATGGTATGGCCCACCTAAGTTTTGTATACGAATGATTTTTAAGATATCTCATAAGCTAAAGGGGACACATCAAATGCACGGTGTCGATGTTCGACACACATCATGATGGGCCCCATAAAACTTATTAACATTAATTCTTAGGTTCTCAGGGTGTCAATAAGTTGGGTCACAATTTTGACCAAAATATTTGGCCCATTTTACATGTCTGGTCCATTCACTCTATTTTACTGATCATTACCCTCAATTTGACTAGTTACTCGCCCCAATCATGCTACATATGAGAAAGATATTCGACAAACAAGATTGATCAACAATTTGAGTGAATATTGATTTAAACATTTGAAGTTATTTACTTTTCAATCTAGACTGATCAAATTGTCCAAAAATGGATAAAGGTTGTTCATAATATCAAAAATATATGAATGAATAGAAAACAAAAGCATCAGTTTGATCCAAAACTTCTATGGCCTCCAAGAAATTTTAAATGACAGAGGTTCAATCACACTATTTCCTGTGGTGTGGTCCACTTGAGCTCTGGATATGCTTCCTTTTGTTCTTTAGACCTCAAATTATCTATTAACATGGACGAATGGAGTGGATAAAATAAATAAATAACAGTGGACCCCACAGAGTTTACTCTGGTAAGGGTAACAAGTAACTAACCTAAATGTAGTGGAGAAGGGTTTCCTTAAAACATTCATAATCAATATTGGGTCTGCCTAAATGTGATTCACATATCCAACCCACTCATTATGTGTGTCCCACTTCGATGAGGGGTCAGACCAATTTTTAGCTGCATCCAAAACTCATGTGGGCCCCACCAAGTGCTTTTATAGTTTTTAGGATGTCTTCAATTAGTTTTAGATGGTATGGCTCACTTGAGTTTTGTATACAGATGATTTTTGAGGTATCTCATAAACTAAGGGGGACACATCAAATCCATGGTGTTGATGTTTGATACACATCATGATGGGGCCCACAAAACGTACAACATCAATTCTTAGGTTCTCACGAGGTCAATAAGTTGGGTCACAATTTTGACCAGAATATTTGGCCCATTTTACATGTCTGGTCCATTCACTTTATTTTACTAATCATTAACCTCAATTTGACTAGTTACTCGCCCCGATCATGCTACATATGAGAAAGATATTGGGTAAAAATGAGGCATATCATAATCTGAAATGGACCACATTACAGGAAATAGTGTTTAATGATCATCAACCATTTAAAACATTTTGGGGGCCATAAAAGTTTTGGATCAAGATGATTTTTGTTTTTCCCCTTCATCTAGGCCTGTATGACATAATAAACAGATTAGATGCCAAATAAACAGTATAGTGGGCCTTACGAGGATTTTAATGATGGATATCCAATCACTATTGTTTTCATGTGGTGTGGTCCACCTGATATTTATATACCTCTCATTTTTGGGCCCCACCATGATGTATGTTTTATATCCATACCTTCCATCCATTTGGAGAGGTCATTTTAGGGCAATATCCAAAGATAAATCCAATTAAAGCTCCAGTGGACCCCAGCACAGAAAATAGTGGGGACAGTGACACCCACCATTAAAAACTTCTAAAGGCCAAGGAAGTTTTAGATCAATTTGATATTTGTGTTTTACCTTATTTCAGGTCTTTTTTAACTTATTAAAATTATGGTGGGCCTTAGGATAGTTTCAACAATGGGAATCGCTCTCACTGTTTTCTATGGTGAGGTCCACTACATCTTTTTATCTGCCTCATTCTTTGGCTCATGCCTTAAAATAATATCTTAAAATGGATGGATGGTGTGGATATAACACATACATCATAGTGGGGCCCATAGAATTTGGTGACGTTGCTTAAGTAGACAACTCGCTACTCAACTTGTGTCTATGCCACGCCCGTGAGACTGCGACAGTCTCTCTCTCTCTCTCTCTCTCTCTCTCTCTCTCTCTCTCTCTGTCTCACGCACCCTCCCTCCTCTCTCTCTCTATCTCTCTTTCATCTCTCTCTGATCTCTCCACCCTGTCCTCTCTCAGTCTCTCTCGCAGCCTCTCTCTCTCTCTCTCTCTCTCTCTCTCTCTCTCTCTCTCTCTCTCCCCTCAGAGCTCAAAAACCCGATTGGAGATCTCTCAGCTCAACTCTCTCAATCTGTCTCCTCAAAGCTCAAAAACCAGATTGGGGCTTCAACTAAAACCCTCCTCTCATTCTCTTCCTCTCACCTCGAAAGGTAAAAACCCTAACTCATGACCCAAGCACACACCGACAAAATGAAAGTCGGCCATAATCCCATTTTGAATTTGGGAATTTTGGTACCCTAATCCCAAATCAAATTTGATGGTTTTGAAATTAGGGATTTGGGAACCTAACTCCCACTTCAAATTGGGGATTATGGTACCCTAATCACATTTCTAATCACATGCTGCAATGGATCCAACCATATTGGTAGTTCAATGGGGTTTGGTGTGTGTAGCCTTTTTTGACAACAGAAAGTGTAATTCATACTGCATTATGGGATAGTGACTGTTCATCATTGTGTAACATCCCGAAAATCGGGGGTCGAGCAAAAAATCCACTCCCGAGTTCCAGAACATCATTTATGCAACATTTTCAATGATGGATAGATGTTGTTTATATTAGTGTAGAAAACATGAGTGGGATTAGACCAAAACAGCATATCATACTCCAGAGACAGTTAAATTAGCAAGCGGAAGAATGTAATAGATATATAAAGTATATGAACTGTTGTGGGTCTCCAGAGTATGAACATGTTATCAGGTTAAACATATACATGTATACTCCAAAAATGATAAAAAGAATATACATGGGTGTGTAAGAAAAAGAAAAAATACCAAGTATATTGGCATCTAATCAGTAACCCTGTAGCCCCGTCAATCAGAACCTGCATATAGGAGGGATCCTCCTCATCATCATCAAGTCCAGCTCTGCTTCGCAAGCATCGCCATCATCTGCAATTAAGATAGGAACTGTTTGGTGTGCGCAACACCGTCCCGTAACATGGGAGTGTGTAATTAACTCAGTGGAATCATAGAGTAAAGATTAGCATGTTCTCAAATCAATCATGCGATAATAGTAAAACAATTAATCAAACATTCCTAGATACCGTTGTTAATGCAATATGACATGACATGATGGATGCCCTCACCGACATTCTCCCTCATACGGCACCATCTGCGTCCACGGCATGCTTGCATACCGCTCAGTGCTCCACATCTTCCAGGCACATACAATGTGATGTTGATATGATTACCGAGTTCTTATTAGTCCTTTTCATACAACATTATTGGGAAACTAAGGTACTTTGCTTATATCAATCCTAACACAGATCCTGTCTAGGGTCGTCACTCCTAGTAATCTCATACGATATTATATTTGTAGGTCGCTGCAAGGGCTAACAGGACTGTTACTCACACTCGTTGCACCGCTCCCCATCACCTTATCAATACAGGCCTAATTATCCTTAAGACTGCATCAGGACTCGTCGCCCCCATGCGGTGTCAGGATAAACTCAAGGTCACTACAAAGGGCTCGTCACCAATCAGTGTAGGCCGACAGCAAGAATATAGTGTCTCATACCACCATAATCTGCTCAGAGTAGGGTGCTCACTGGTCACTACGGGGAGGTTTGTGGCCCCAGCGTAGGCCGACAGCTCGACCACGGTGTCCCATACCACCATGCTCGGCTCATGAGTCTTTATGGATCAAGGTACCATGGTTAACAGGGTTTCCAATGGTAAGTTCAGTACCCTAGGTTCAAGCAGTTATGACTCATACAGGGTGAACATACAATGGCCAGTCGGGTTACTTGACGAGCTCGACTAGTATGAGCGCATCTCAAGCTGAACGACATGAAGTGTATGAAACACTTCGTGTGGCCTAACCACTGCGGCCAACTCAAAACACGACTCGTGTTCATCGACGCGTCCTTCATGGCAAATATAGGCCAACCACGAATTTACTCTGTTACCGACTGCCTGGACTAAGTATAGCCCCAAACATTTGTGAATCCACATCAGCAATCATATAAGAGTAATGGAAATGAAATACAACAATATAAGCATGTTGAAACATGTTATAACATACCACTTAAGCAATTTATCCAACATATACATTTCCTATACATAAAGAAATCAATACATCTAGCCAACATGATGGAGATCATTTACATCAGTATATTACTTGAGAATTCAATCTCAAAACTATTTCACAACACCATATACTCAATACATACTAATACAAACATTTATACAAACACTTAGCCTACACACTTAAGTCTACATAGTGTATGTCGACCCAAAGTGCGCATTTGGACGAATCTCTTCGCCAAACCAATTATGCACGCATTCCTAATATCCTAATGCGACAAATAGCCATGGAAACTATTTCAGCAAAATATGCATGTATACAGTATTTCCTACAAATGACTAAAATGCCCTAAATCTCATATTTTCTGTACATTTACGAAACAGAAAACGGACAGCATGTTGTACATGTCAAAAGGCGTTGCCGTCGATAATCTACTATTAAACGACATTGAAAGCTTTGAAATCAGTCAATCAAAGCGTCTAAGATCCGCACCTTTTGCCCTAGACGTGTATCGTTTCGAACGGAGCGTATACGCTTCGTCAACGGCATACAGGCGACCTAATACACAAGTTGTATAAGCTACTTTGCTATTTGAATCGACGGAATGCTAAATCAGCAAGTGTTTAGGGTTTTACTTACCTAGAAATGCGTTGAAATCACTGGCAAAGTGATTGGGATGCGTTGCTTAAACACGTGAAGCGGTTGTAACAAGTGGAAGGAAGATCACTCCCACACTCTCTCACAAACTCTCACTTTCTCTCTCACTCTAGCTAGGGTTTCTAGCAAATTCGGATGGGTGAGAAAAGTGAGGGTTTCACACCCTTATATAAGCTAAAACCTTCCCAAATTAGGCTTGGGAACAAAGTTCACTTGAGGTATAACCAAATCAGAGTTGTTTCGATCCAAAAGAGCACTTCGGGAGGTCCCCTAGTCGAATGCGGTCGGACTTAAGCTCATGGTCACTGGATGTTGCTCACACCCAGTTTTCAGTCCGACAGAGTTCATAGATCGCACGTGGTGGTCCAGTTTCAGTTCAGCGGTCATCGCACCTAGATCAGGTCTACAAGTCTCATGATATGAAAGAGAAATTTTTCTGATCCGAGGGTGTAATTTGGTTGAATTCTGACGGTCAGAACGCTTAATAATAACGCGCCAAGTCACGTGCCAGATTTGAATTAAAATTTTTAAATCTAACCCTTTTCTCACTCTCTTCACTCCAGGCTCAATGAAATAGCCTCTGAACGTCGGTTGGCCTTGATTTTCGAAATGATTGTCAAGTCTAGCCAAGCGGTCATAACGGTCTAAGATGGTAGATATCGGACTTTCGACGCGCGGTCTAGATCCAATACAAAGTTTCAAAGGGTTCCCGAGAATAAACCAGTTTAGAGTTTGATCCTGAATTTTAGGGTAACGTAGCATCAATGATTTTACAAGTTTTAGGTCTTGTAGAACATATTTAAAGCGATCAGGGACAATTTTACAGCTACTCTAGCGTAGCGCTAGCTAACTTACTCTTAATTTCTAAAGGAATTAATACTAAGTTATTTCTTTGGCTTTGGAATTGGGTTTTGAGTGGTTACCCAGGTGTTTTGGTTGACCCATTGCCTAAGGACGTCTAATCCCAGGTTGGCAAAAATTCGGAGTGTTACACATTGCTATTGAGTATTCTGATTTATGCATTTATTTGAATCAGTCTGCTGACAGATCTCATTCCGATTTTAGAATGCTGATTGAGGACTTTTGAATATGAGTGTGTTTCTTGATTTGTATTGCATGTCATCTCTATTAGCCCGCTTGTTCAGACATGAAATGATGAATGGAGCAGATGGCTTTGGAGGTCTTAGACAATGTGATCCTCGACCTGAGATATGAACATCTTTGTACAAGTGGGTGCCCATGTTTCAGTGCATCTAGAGCACTTCTCTGTTGGTGTTACCTTTTGTTGGGCCATGCACTGTAATTCTCCTTCATTTGACACTCATAACCATCTGTGGGAAGATTGTAAATAGGCCATTAATAGAGAAGTTTGAGCAATGGTCCGCTTTCAACCGATAAAAGGGCCAAAGATTGAATTGGCTAGATTCTTAATTGGGGGGCTTTTGGTGCTACCATTTCAACGGTCTAGATCACGGGACCCTGGCCCCACTTGTACAAACTGAAAATCTGAGTATACTATCTATGTCCCATCATCCTATGGTAAATGATCATTATAATTTTTAATCTTCCTTAGTGCTGTTTGGATGCAACTTACAAAAGCAAAATCAGTGTTTTCATTTAGTTGGTGAAAACCAATCTAATTGACTTTCGGATGGGTGGAATTTTAATTCCTATTTCATTAGTTGATCTTGAAAATTGATCTTGAAAACTATGTTTTCAAGTGGGTTTTCCTATGACTGCCAATTAACTCTTGTTTCCCATCAAAATGAGGTTTTCTTCTCCAAACATGGGTTTTGATAGTACATGAAAGGGGCCCTTAAAGTTTGTTTGGACCTGAGGATTATCACAATACATCATAATAATGTAATAAAAAGTTATATGTGTGTGTGTACTATCTATCTTCTAAAAACATTTGCATTTGGGTTAACATTGTTATGTTTTCATTGGTGTTAAAATTGAAACAATGGCACTTTAAAAAAAAAAAAAAAACAAAATCAATTGAAAAACACCATAGTTATAAATTTCTTTATCCATCAACCAGCAATTGCCGTGCTTAATTTTCAATCAATACATTATTATGGTCATTTTCAATCTTTGTCTAGATGTTCGAGTTTTGAGAGTTCATTCCCTGGGTAGGATTTTTGCTGGAGAAACTGCTGGTTGGGATTAGGTAGTGTGTTGCGGGCCAGCATTTGGCAATTTTGCTATAGGTTTGTTTTGTTTTATTTTCTTTAGTTGTAGATCATGTACATCTCTCTATATCAAGATACATATGTGCGTCGGAGCTATCCGGATGTTGAGCGGGGTCCCTAAAAGGTAGGAACCGCTGTTATGACTATGATGAAGTTGTCCAATTCTTATGGACAACATTAGAGTGGCTTGGCCATTTAGACAGGCTGTGTTTATGCATTTGTTCGAAATTTATGGAGCAGACCTGGATGTGTGTCGGAGTTATCCAGATGTTGAGCAGGGTCCCTAGAAGGTGAGAACCATTGTTATGACCATGATGAAGCTGTCAATTTTCTATGGACAGTATTGGAGTGGCCTGGCCATTTGGACAGGCCGTGTTTATGTATTTTCTTGAAATTGATGGAGCAGACCCAGATGTGAGTCGGAGCTATCCAGATGTTCAGCGGGGGTCCCTAGAAGGTGAGAACTGCTGTTATGACCATGATGAAGCTATCCATTTCCTATGGATAGCATTGGAGTGGCCTGGCCATTTGGACAGACCATGTTCATGTGTTAGCTCGAAATTATTGGAGTAGACCATAATATAACCCTAAACCTAAACCTAAACCTACACCTAAAACTAATACCTAAAACTAAACATCATGGTGGGGACAGTGCCTCCGACCGTTGATTCCTTCCTGGGACCCACGATGGTGGTTATTTGAGATCCAACCTGTTGGTAAGTTCACACAAACTTAGACCTGAACAAGGAATAACACAAATATCAGCTTGATTGAAAACTTTTGTGGCCCCAATTCATTTTTAGGTCCACTTGAGCTTTGGATCTACCCCAAAACCTAAACCAAAAACTAAACCTAAACCTAAACCTATTCTCAATTCCCAAAACTTAAACTAAACCTATAACCTAAACCTATAACCTAAAACCTAAACCTAAACCTATTCTCAATTCCCAAAACTTAAACCTAAACCTATAGCCTAAAACCTAAACCTAAAACCTAAAACCTAAAACCTAAACCTAAACCTAAACCTAAAACCTATATGTATTCTCAAATCCCTAAACCTAAACCTACACATAATCTTAATCTCGACTCCCTAACCTAAACCTAAACCTAAAGTTGAAAACCCAAACCTAAACCCGAACCCGAACCCGATTTCTTAAACTTAAACCTTAACCTATTCTCAATTCTCTAAAGTTGTAACCTATAACCTATAACCTAAACCTTAACCTAACCTAAACCTAAAACCTAAACCTATAACCTTAACCTAAATCTAAACCTATAACCTTAACCTAAACCAAAACATATGACCTAAACCTTAACCTATAACCTAAACTTATAACCTATAACCTAACCTTAACCTTAACCTAAACCTAAAACTTAAACCTTAACTTATAACCTAAAACTTAAACCTAAACCTAAAACCTAAATGTATTCTCAAATCCCTAAACGTAAACCTACACCTAATCCTAATCTCAACTCCCTAACCTAAACCTAAACCTAAACTTGAAAACCCAAACCTAAACCTGATCTTGAACCCGAACCCGATTTCCTAAACCTAAACCTTAACCTATTCTCAATTCCCTAAAGCTATAACCTATAACGTAAAATGTAACGTCTCGAAAAAATTCATACAAAGACATGAGTATCACCTCAGGTAAAAATTGTTAAAGATCGAATTCTGTAGAAATTAGGCTAAAATTAATTGAGTACTAAACTAAATAAATCAGAGAATTATCTTGAACCACTTTCTATAAGAACTACAAGACCCAAAACTAATAGAATCACCAACTGTCACGCCCCAAACTCAAAAATCGGGCTCACAAAATTCCTGATCGCCGAATCCGGCGCTGACAGCCTCCATAGAACCCCATTCTCAGCTGCTAGCACCCATACGCCAGGTTCTGATCCTGTGATGCTACGAGGAGGATTTTTAATGTCAGTTTGATTCGTAATAAGCATAACCAAAGGCATAACCCACAATCAACAACCAAAAACTCCATTACATTTCCACTATGATAAAAAACTTTACAAGTACAATGAGCATAACGGGAAATACAATGAGAATGAACAAAAAACTCCAAACGATCCGCTAAGCGCTCCTGCCTCAACGCTGCTGTGAGCCAACGTCACCTGCATGTAATGGTCGTGCATAAGCTTATAGAAAGCTTAGAAGGTGGTGAAACTGTGTACACAAGGTAGTAATATGATCATGTAATATCAGAGTAATGCAGAATATCCAGATGGATCCATGAAAAACCATAAGCCATGCCAAGGCTATGCGATGCAAAGATGCAAGTCAAGCATACAATCCTCATCTAAGTCCACATGTCAATACAGCTCAACTCTGGGATATCACCGGAGTCTAGTACACTCTAAACCAGATCGTTGCCACATCGCGCACAATAAGGTAAGTGGAAGAGACCTCACTATCCGTCTGCTAATATTGAGCTCGACTCCTCGATAGCGGACCCATTCCTCGAGCTGGTCAAACTCAGCCTAGCATTGCCCCCTACACTCAGGCGGGTAATTCCACACCCCCTTTCAACCGACCACGACATAGTGGAGAGTGCAGTCATCTGGTAATCGGCACTCAACGCTCATCTACCCACTCGGTCTAGACGTTGGACCAACCTCTTGATACTATAAGGGTTTAGGAACTTTCACCTAGGGATATCTATAGCACCCCATGTAGAACAAAATTTTTGGTATCCAATCCTGCTAACCACGATACGTCTGTGGAAGCTATGGCCCCGATGTCGCTAGGGCGTACAGTAATCATATCATACAATGCGAAATGCATGAATCACACTATCCAATCATGCGATAAATCCTGCGCGTATCGTGCGCTCATGTGGGGCAACTCCACCTAACTGGGAGCCCCTAAATAATCTGTCCAAAGGCATATGCTATGATCATTCACTTCTCATATCAAGCATACATATGATGCGTATGATCGTGAGTCATGGAACTATACTAAACATGTTATAATGAGATGAACTACCCTTACAATGCAGATGGGCCTGGACGGCCTATACACAATAAGTACGGGCCTAACAACGGCCCTAAGAAGAGTCGTAATGTGGACATCCAACCAACATTACACTTGCAATGTGGACGTCAAAATAACATTGCTCCCAAGGCACGATCATTGTAAACATCGTTACATAATCCGTGTTGGGATTACATTGCAATGGACCCTGGGTTCATCCCATTGGGCCTTACATATGTATATCAAATGGGCCATATCATATGGGCCTTTTATTTATCAAATGGGCCACATCAATGGGCCGCACTAATGGGCCTTAGGTACATTGCAACGGGTCATAACTCATGGGCCTCAGAGTACGTCATAGTGGGTCTAATCACATGGGCCTTATGTGTCTTAAATGGGTCTAATCCCATGGGCTTTATACATAATGGGCCTAAATCATAGGCCTTATATAGATTAAGTGGGCCTAAACCTATAGGCTTTATATAAATCAAATGAGCCTAAATCATAGGCCTTATATGTCAAATGGGCCTAAATCATAGGCCTTATATAAATCAAATGGGTCCGGTCCCAAGGGCCTTGGGATATATCAAATGGTCCAATCCCATGGGCCTTACATCCACATCAAAGTGGGCCCCAATAAACTATCACGAATAGATTAAGATGAACCTCAAATCATGCCAAGATGGGGTCCACTTGGACTGTGGATTTGGCTCATTCTTTGACTCATTCCATAAAATGATCTTTAAAATGGATGGACAGATTAGATGTAACACCTGCATCAATGGTGGGGGCCCACAAGAAGGCCCACCATCGTGAATGTTATATATTGTATAATATATAAACAACATATATAATATCTATACAATATTATATATATAGTACAATATAATATACATATATATGTATATACACACACACACACACACACACACACACACACACACACACACGTTGCACACACTCATGCTGCACACACACGCACGCACGCACGCACACCCAGTGGGCTCCACCGTCCGCTGGACGTTGGATGCAGCACACATACATCATGGTGGGTACCACCATCAGCCTGGACGGTGGATACAAACACATTCATCACTATGGGTCCCATGTGGGGCCCACTGTAATGTTTAAATGCCATCCAAACCGTTCATAAGGTCGCTCTGACCTGGATGAAGAGAAAACACAAATTTCATTTTGATCTGAAACTTCTGTGGACCCAATTTTAGGTTTCAAAGGTAGAGGTTTAGTCTCACTTTTTTGTGTGGTGTGGGCCACCTGAGTCTTGGATCAGATTGAAATTTGGAGGGGGCCTGCTTCAGAGAGGGGCTTGCAATATGAATGGCATGGATAAGACATATACATCATGGTGGGGCTCACGGCAGCAACTGTGGGACCCTGCTGGTCCGCCCATCCTGCATCAGCGCTGCAGGCAGTGCCTGCTGCCCTCTGACACAAGCAGCATTGCTGCTTCCCTTCCTCTTCTCTTTTTTTTATTCTGCTAAAAATCATGTGGGGCCCACTACCTGGGAACCCACTCCAGCCATAGAGTTCTACGGCTCGTAACAGATAAAATGAGTCCGAAGTTTGTAATTTTTGGGTGCATAGAAACATAAAAAAATTTCTCAATGGTAACCACCAATGTTCCCTATGCTATGGCCCACCAGATATTCAGATCAACCTCATTCTTCCACTCAACGGCTAAAATGATCCAAGGAATGAGATAAACGGCGTGGATTGATTATATACATCAAGGTGGGACCAATAGGAGTGGGTCACCCCACAAGCTTGGAACAACCTAAAATTTTTATATTTTACTAGTTGACGTCCAGCGTCCCAAATGCTGGACGGTTGGGCAACATACATTGAAGTGGGCCCGACTCAGGTGGGCCACCAAGTGACGAATGGCATTGGTACAACACATTTAAAATAGGCCCCACTCCCAGATTGCTTGGACAAGATACATACTTCGTGGTGGGGTCCATCCGAGTGGGCCATTAGGCTACATCATCCCAAAAGAAAGAAAAAGAAAAGAAGAGAGAGAGAGAGAGAGAGAGAGAGAGAGAGAGAGAGAGAGAGAGAGAGAGAGATAGGAAGTGGGACATGCTTGTGATGGAGGGCTCCGCTACTAGGAGCCATCCCTTGAAGAAATCATACAATCAAATGGGTCCCTTTACACATGGGACTTCCTAAATCAAAAATCAACGGTGGGGATCCTTTCCCCACAAATATGGATGGTCTAGATGACCTTCCTAATGCAATAAAATGAACATCATGATGGGGTCCATGGAGAATGGCCCCATCATGGAATGATCATGATGATCAAAGTGGGCGATCGACCATATTTTAGGGTCCCAAGTAAGATCCAAACCATTTATTGGTTGGCCTCACTTGGCCCATCTTAAAAATATGAAAAACTACTAACATCAAGCACCCACCGTCCGATCTTCTTGCTCCTATGAGTTCCTTAGCACCTTAGCTTCGACTTCAATGGAGGAGATGAGAATTGGATGGCTAGGATGTGAGATGAAGGGGTAGGAAAGTGGGCCACCTTTGTTGCTTGGGAATGCTTAAAGAGCTCATACGTATGGATTTCTCTCCTTTGGATTTTTGAGTTTGAAAATAAGAAAGAGAGAAAGAGTTGTAAAGGGAGAGAGAGAGAGAGAGAGAGAGTGATGGGTGATGGATGTGGTGAGTGATGGGTGTGTAAGAAATCCTTGACTTTTGTGGCCTTTTATGTAAGAAAAGCATGGGCTTGTAAGACCTTTTTTGACTTTTGTGGTTACTTGGGTATGGGTGAAAGGTGATGTGTACTTGACATGTACTTACATGTGATGTGATGTGATTGATTGATTGATGGGATTGATGCGACATCTCATAGAGATTCTCTTGGGTTTCGCAACGCGCGACGTTTTCCTCGCACCGAACGTTGGCCCTCATCTCTTGACCAGGGTATCGCCTCGGCGCGCAAGTCACGGCATCGGAACCTCAGTGATGGCGCGGTCGCTATGGTAATGGTCTTGGGTTGAGTCGAGTTGGGTTGATAGCATATGAATCAGGGTCGCGCGTAAATATCGGTTAAGGGTTGAAGGTTGTCGAAATTCGATCGGCAAGACCACAGAAATCTACGGAACGGTACGGACTAAGATACGGGTCTTACAGCTCTCTCCTCTTATTAAAATTTTCATCCTCGAAATTTACACAATCATCGCAATTATGCATAACTCGCGAGGAATAAGAAACATAACATCACTATATAAAACCAGAGATAACATACAAAATACATCACATGATCAACCATCAAAGAGTTGAGGATAATACTCTCGAATCTCAACCTCACGCTCCCAAGAAGCCTCCTCAACAGAATGGTGACCCCACTAAACCTTCACCAACGGAATGACCTTGGTTCTGAGGACCTGCTCCTTCCGATCGAGGATACGGACTGGCTGCTCAATGTAAGAAGCATCCTCACGAACCTCCAGTGGCTCCCAATCAATAAGGGGAACTATGTTTGACCCACACTTCCTCAACATGGAGATGTGAAAAATGTTGTGGATGCTAGACAACTGAGATGGCAAGGCAAGCCGATAGGCCACGGTGCCTACGCGTCCAGTGATCTCAAAAGGTCCTATGAATCTCGAGGCAAGCTTGCCCTTCGCTCCAAATCGAACTACGCCTTTCATGGGAGAGACCTTGAGATATACATGGTCCCCTACATCAAACTCCAAGGAACGTCGCCGACGATCAGCAAAACTCTTCTGTCGGATCTGAGCTGTGCGCATCCTCTGCCTGATGATGTCAATAGCCTCTGACGTCTCCTGCACAAGCTCAGGACCTAGGAGACGATGCTCTCCAACCTCGGTCTAGCAACTCGATGAACTGCATGGTGTGCCATATAGTGCCTCAAAAGGAGCCATGCCGATGGTCGCCTGATAACTGTTATTGTATGTGAACTCAGCCAATCGCAGATGCTCATCCCAACTACCCCCGAAATCAATCGCGCAAGCCCGAAGCATATCCTCAAGGATCTGGTTGACCCTCTCGGTCTGGCCATCGGTCTGCGGATGGTATGCGGTGCTGAGCTGCAAATCAGTCCCCATCGCTCGCTGGAAGCTCCCCCAAAACTGAGACGTGAACCTCGAGTCTCGGTCAGAAACGATCGAGACTGGAACGCCATGCAGTCTCACAATCTCCTCGATGAATAATCTCACTAGCCGGTCCATAGACTAAGTCACACGCATCGTGAGGAAATGTGCCGACTTCGTCAGACGATCCACAATAATCCAAATGGCGTCATGACCGCGCTAAGTCCTTGACAAACCCATAATGAAATTAGTCGACACGTGCTCCCACTTCCACGTCGGGACGCTCAACGGCTGCAAAAGACCAGGGGGTCTCTGATGATCGGCCTTGACACGCTGGCACGTGTCACACTTGGCCACAAAACTGGCGATCTGGCCCTTCATCCCCGCCCAAAAATACTGTCGCCTCATGTCACGGTACATCTTCGTCGAGGTAGGGTGGATAGAAAATCGCGATCGATGTGCCTTGGTCATAAGATCTCTGCGTAACTCTGGACTATTCGGGACACATAATCGTCCTCTGAAGCGAAGTCTACCGTCTGTACCAATCTGCCAATCTGCCTGACTCTTAGATGCCACCTCAGCTATATAACTCTGCAACGACTCATCAGCCTGTTGAGCCTCGATCACCCTTGTGACAAGAGAGGGTTGAATCGACAGGCTCGATAACTGTACGATGGAAGACTGCAGGCCGAACTCAAAATCATACGCTACGATATCCTCAAGCATCTGCCATTCCTTAAATCATCATATCCGCCACTAGGCCTCGTGGCTGACGGCTGAGGGCATCTGCCACAACGTTCATCTTACCCAGGTGGTACTGAAGGTCAAAATTATAGTCTTTTAGGAGCTCTATCCAGTTCCTCTGTCTCATATTCAACTCAGACTGTGAGAAGAGGTACTTCAAGCTTTTGTGATTCGAGAAGAGCTCGAACCTAACCCCATAATGATAGTGCCTCCACACTTTCAGTGTAAAGACAAATGTAGTCAGCTCTAGATCATGGGTGAGATAGTTTAGCTCATGGACCTTGAGCTGACGAGACGTAAAGGCCACTGGTCTCCCGTGCTGCATCAGGATAACACCCAAACCAATATGCGAGGCATCAGTGAATACAATGAAACCGTCACTCCCAGAGGGAAGAGTGAGGATAGGACCGGACGTCAGACGGTCCTTCAACTCCATAAATGCTCACTCGTAGGCGTCACTCCAAATAAACTCTGCGCCCTTTCGAGTCAACCTGGTCAGCGAGGCAGCAATACGAGAGAAGCCCTCAATGAAACACCGGTAATAGTCAGCCAAACCAAGGAAACTACGGATCTCGGTCGCAGTCGTGGGATGACCCCACTGACGCACTGCCTCGACCTTCGAGGGGTCTACTGCGACACCCTCCCTCGTCACCACGTGACTGAGGAACTTCACCTCCTCCTGCCAGAACTCGCACTTCTCCAGCTTCGCATACAGCTGGTGTGCGCGGAGGGTCTGTAAAGTGATCTCCAAATGCTGCTCGTGCTCCTCACGGGTCTTCAAATAGATCAGAATGTCCTCGATGAAGACTACAACAAACTGATCCAGATATGGGCGGAAGACCTTGTTCATCAACTGCATAAAGACCGCGGGTGCATTGGTCAATCCGAAGGACATGACCTGAAACTCAAAATGACCGTAACGCGTCCTAAATGCTGTCTTCGAAATGTCCTCATCTCAGACTTGAATCTGATTATAACCAGAACGCAGGTCGATCTTCGAAAAGAACTGTGCACCCTGCAGCTGATTGAACAAATCATCAATCCTTGGGAGCGGGTACTTATTCTTGATCGTGACTTTATTGAGCTCGCGATAGTCAACGCAGAGCCTCAACGAGCCATCCTTCTTACTCACGAAGAGTACCGGCGCTCCCCATGGTGAACTGCTCGGATGGATAAAACCCAACTCACGTAACTCGTCTAACTACTTCTGCAGTTCCCGTAACTTCAATGGTGCTATGCTATACGGGGCCTTCGAAATAGGTACGGTACTGGGCACGAGATCAATTTGAAACTTGGTGAGTCGGCGAAGCGGTAATCCCAGAATCTCCGGGAATAAATCGGGAAAATTATAAACCAAGGGCGAATGATCGATACAAGCGGCAACAGGCTCCTCAATAGCGCAGGACATCAAGCAAGATAAAGACTCTCCTCTGGGCTCTACAACGAACTAGAACTATGGTACGCTCGGTATACAAAATGTGACTGTCCTCGCGGCGCAGTAAAATATGACATAGTACTTGGTGATCCAATCCATGCCCAGGATGACATTAAACTCGGACATCAGCAATGCAAACAGATCGACAGGCAGAAAGGTATCCCCAACCAGAACGGGGCAAGACGAGAAAAATCAGCCCAACATTGTAGTCCTCTCCAAGGGAGTCGATACCGATAGGCTCTCACAAGAAGACTCCAACGGCAAGCCGGTCGATCGGTAGAAGCTCTCGGCCACAAAAGAGTGCAATATACCGGAATCAAATAGCACACGTGCAATGCATGCAGAGACTGAAAGTATACCCTCAACGACTCCTCCAGATGACTGCGGATCCTGCTGAGTTGCATAGAATCTAGCCTGAGTCGGCTGGGGAGGTGCCTGTCCCCTCTGAGCATGCTACTGCTGCTGCTGGGGTCGCTGAGGTGGTCAAAACTGCTCCCTCTGCTGCGGCGACCTCGGAGGCTGGTGCTGATGTTGTTGCTGAGGTGGCCTCGGTGGTGGGGGCTGTTGTAGCTGCTACTATGGGGGTATCTATTGTGGCTGTGGTGGAGGCTGCTGTGGGGCCCTCTGCTGCTGTAGACCTCTCTGCTGCTGCTGGGGGCTGGGACACTCCCATGAATGGTGTCCCGTCTCACCACACCTAAAACAAGTGCCGGTGAACTGTCTAGGGGTGGTGCTGGAGGTGCTACTGGTGCTCGAATGGCTGGGCGACCTGTGCGCCTCTGCTGGGAATCACTGGAAGGAGCCTACCTCTTCCGGTCTCTCCTCTGACCGCGATCAGACTGAGAACTGGCCCACTCAGCGTAAAAAATCTGGGCCTTCCGCACCACTTCCTCAAAAGTCGAAAGCTCATGGCCAATAACACGGCTGCGAAGACCGTAACGTAGGCCGTCCTCGAAGCGGCTGGCTCTCCGCTCCTCGTCATCAACCAAATATGGTACAAATCTAGACAGAACTACAAAGCGAGCCGCGTACTGAGCCACTGTCATATCGCCCTGCACCAGGGCCTCGAACTCCAATGCTCGCTGTCGTCAGATGTGATCAGGGAAGTACTGTCGGTCAAACCGATCCATAAAATTCTCCCATGTCCATACAAAATCAGCGCCCACTGCTCGGGAAAGTGATGCCCACCAGTGCTCAACCTCACCATGGAGAAGAAATATGGCTAATCGAACTCACCGCTCAGTCGTACATCCTATCGTCTCAAATATCTTCTCCACATCAGCGCGCCATCTCTCAGCAACCGTCTGGTCTGGCTCACCCTGGAAACGTGAGGGATCGAGTCGTCAAAACTCACGAAGGAGGGCACTCGCATGATCCTACTCTGCCTGTGCTAGTGAAACAACTGGCTACCTGCCCTGTCCCTGAAGTGCAACCGTCACAGCCTATAACATCTGCTACAACTGAGAGGCACTCACGGATACGGTCGGGTCCACACCGGTCTCTAGTGGAGGAGCAACATACTCAGGATGGGCAGTAGGAATCTCTGGTGGTGGAACGGGCATCGTATGTGGTAGTGTGGGAGCCGCAGGTGGTACGCGATCCTCAGGTGGTGGTGTGGGAGCCGCAGGTGGTACGCGATCCTCAGGTGGTGGTGTGGGAGTCGATCAGGTCACTCTCTCACGCGTCATGTCCTACAGGAAAGAGCGAAGGCGCCTATCAACTTCAAAACACTCGAAGGCACGCACGTTAAGGGTCTGTAACGGAAGGTCGCGAAGCTATCTGAACTTCGGGACTTAGCCATTCTACACTCATAGTAAATATGTAATGTTGTTCTCGGTTATTCCAAAGTTATGCTATGATACCAACTTCTGTCACGCCCCAAACTCAGAAATCGGACTCACAAAATTTTCAATCATCGAATCCGGCGCCGACAGCCTCCGTAGAACTCCATTCTCGGCTCCTAGCGCCCATTCGCCAGGTTCCTATCATAGGATGCTACGAGGATGATTTTCAATGTCAGTTTGATTCTTAATAAGCTTAACCAAAGGCATAACCCACAAACAACAACCAAAAACTCCATTACATTTTCACTATGATAAAAAACTTTACAAGTACAATGAGCATAACGGGAAATACAATGAGAATGAACAAAAAACTCCAAACGATCTGCTAAGCGATCCTGCCTCAACGCTGCTGCGAGCCAACGACACCTGCACGCAACGGTCGTGCATAAGCTTATAGAAATCTTAGAGGGTGGTGAAAGTATGTGCACAAGGTAGTAATATGATCATGCAATATCAGAGTAATGCAGAATATGCAGATGGATCCATGAAAAACTATAAGCCATGCCAAGGCTATGCTATGCAAAGATGCAAGTCAAGCATACAATCCTTATCTAAGTCCACATGTCAATACAGCTTAACTCTGGGATATTACCAGGTTCTAGTACACTCTAAACCAGATCGGTGCCACATCGCGTACAATAAGGTAAGTGGAAGAGACCTCACTATCCGTCTGCTAATATCGAGCTCGACTCGTCGATAGCGGACCCATTCCTCGAGCTGGTCAAACTCAGCCTAGCATTACCCCCTACACTCGGACGGGTAAGGCCGCACCCCCTTCCAACCGACCACGACACATTGGAGAGTACAACCATCTGGTAATCGACACTCAACGCTCATCTACCCACTCGGTCTAGACGTTGGAGCAACCTCTTGGTATCATAAGGGTTTAGGGACTTTCACCCAGGGATATCTATAGCACCCCATGTAGAATAAAATTTTTAGTATCCAATCCTGCAAACTACGATACATCTGTGGAAGCTATGGCCCTGATGTCGCTAGGGAATACAGTAATCATATCATACAATGCGAAATGCATGAATCACACTATCCAATCATGTGGTAAATCCTGCGCGTATCTTGCGCTCATGTGGGGCAACTCCGCCTAACCGGGAGCCCCTAAATAATCTGCCCGAAGGCATATGCTATGATCATTCACTTCTCATATCAAGCATACATATGATGCGTATGATCGTGAGCCATGGAACTATACTAAACATGTTATAATGAGATGAACTACCCTTACAATGCAGATGGGCCTGGACGGCCTATACACAATAAGTACGGGCCTAACAATGGGCCCTAAGGAGAGTCGTAATGTGGACATCCAAGCACCATTATACTCGCAATGTGGACGTCAAACCAACATTGCTCCTAAGGCACGATCGTTGTAAACATCGTTACATAATCCGTGTTGCGATTACATTGCAATGGACCTTAGGTTCATCCCATTGGGCCTTACATATATATCAAATGGGCCATATCATATGGGCCCTTTATTTATCAAATGGGCCACATCAATGGGCCGCACTAATGGGCCTTAGGTACATTGCCTTAGCTACATCCACTGGACGGTCGATGCAGCACACATACATCATGGTGGGTACCACCGTCAGCCTGGACGGTGGATACAAACACATACATCACTGTGGATCCCATTTGGGGCCCATTGTAATGTTTAAATGTCATCCAAACCGTTCATAAGGTCGCTTTGACCTGGATGAAGAGAAAACACAAATTTCATTTTGATTTGAAACTTCTGTGGACCCAATTTTGGATTTCAAAGGCAGAGGTTTAGTCCCACTTTTTTGTGTGGTGTGGGCCACCTGAGTCTTGGATTAGATTGAAATTTGGAGGGGGCCTGCTTCAGAGAGGGGCCCGCCATATGAACGGCGTGGACAAGACATATACATCATGGTGGGGCCCATGGCAGCATCCGTGGGACCCTGATGGTCCTCCCGTCTTACATCAGCGCTGTAGGCAGCGCTTGCTGCCCTCTGACACAAGCAGCATTGCTGCTTCCCTTCCTCTTCTCTTTTTTTTTTGTTCCGCCAAAAATCATATGTGGGGCCCGCTACCTAGGAATCCACTCCAGCCATAGAGTTCTACGGCTCGTAACGGGCAAAATAAGTCCGAAGTTCAAAATTTTTAGGTGCATAGAAACACCAGAAAATTTCTCAATGGTAACCACCAATGTTCCCTATGCTATGGCCCAGCAGATATTCAGATCAACCTCATTCTTCCGCTCAACGGCTAAAATGATCCAAGGAATGAGATAAACGGCGTGGATTGATTATATACATCAAGGTGGGACCAATAGGAGTGGGTCACCCCACAAGCTTGGAACAAGCTAAAATTTTTGTATTTTACCAGTTGACGTCCAGTGTCCCAGACGATGGATGGTTGGGCAACATACATTAAAGTGGGCCCGACTCAGGTGGGCCACTAAGTGACGAATGACATTGGTACAACATATTTAAAATGGGCTCCACTCCCAGATTGCTTGGACAAGATACATACTTTGTGGTGGGGTCCATCCGAGTGGGCCATTATGCTACATCATCCCAAAAGAAAGAAAAAGAAAAGAAGAGAGAGAGAGAGATAGGAAGTGGGACATGCTTGTGATGGAGGGCTCTGCCACTACAAGCACTCCCTTGAAGAAATCATACAATCAAATGGGTCCCTTTATACATGAGACTTCCTAAATAAAAAATCAACGGTGGGGATCCTTTCCCCACCAATATGGATGGTCTAGATGAACTTCTTAATGTAATTAAATAAACATCCTGATGGGGTCTATGGAGAATGGCCCCATCATGGAATGATCATGATGATCAAAGTAGGCGATCGGCCACATTTTAGGGTCCCAAGTAAGATCCAAAGCATTGATCAGTTGGCCTCACTTGGCCCATCTTAAAAATATGAAAAACTATTAACATCAAGCACCCACCGTCCGATCTTCTTGCTCCTATGGGTTCCTTAACACCTTAGCTTCGACTTCAATAGAGGAGATGAGAATTTGATGGCTAGGATGTGAGATGAAGGGGTAGGAAAGTGGACCACCTTTGTTGCTTAGGAATGCTTGGAGAGCTCATACGTATGGATTTCTCTCCTTTGGATTTTTGAGTTTGAAAATGAGAAAGAGAGAAAGAGTTGTAAAGGGAGAGAGAGAGAGAGAAAGAGTAATGGGTGATGGATGTGGTGAGTGATGGGTGTGTAAGAAATCCTTGACTTTTGTGGCCTTTTATGTAAGAAAAGCATGGGCTTGTAAGACCTTTTTTGACTTTTGTGGTTGTTTGGGTATGGGTGAAAGGTGATGTGTACTTGACATGTACTTGACATGTTATGTGATGAGATTGATTGATTGTTGGGATTGATGTGACATCTAGTAGAGATTCTCTTGAGTTTCACAATGCGCGGCATTTTTCTCGCACCGAACGTTGGCCCACATCTCTTGACTAGGGTATTGCCTCGGCACGCAAGTCGTGGCATCGAAACCGCAGCGATGGCGTGGTCGCTATGGTAATGGTCTTGGATTGAGTTGACTTGGGTTGACAATATATGAATTAGGGTCGCGTGTAAATATCGGTTAAGGGTCGAAGGTTGCCAGAATTTGACCGGTAAGACCACGAAAGTTGACGGAACAGTACGGACTAAGATATGGGTCTTGCACCAACCCAACATTACCTAGAAACTTAGGATCAATGTCAAAACCCAGTTGCTCTTAGGAGCACATTGAAACTCTGTATCGGACCTAGACCGCCCGTCGAAAGTCCGATTAGCATGAAACTATATGGTTATGACCGCTTTACTGGGCTTGATAACCTTCGTGCGAATCAAGTCTAAATAGTATCTAGAAATGCACAACTTGAGCCTAGAGCAAAGTGTGTGAGAAACACGAATATCATTAGAAAATGAACTTAAACTTAAATGAATTGGGCCGTTCGCTTGTAGGCTAAATTTTAAGTTTTAGACCATCAGATTCTAACCCAACTACACCTATGGATCAAGAAAATTTCCTTGCACCCATTGGTATACTTATGGCCCTGATCGAGTAATGATGACTGTTGAACTGAAATGGGTCCTCCATGATCGATCCATTAATCCGATCAGACCGAAACCTTAACCCAGCGTAGATCCATTTTCAGGGAAATTTTTCTAGATTGTATGCGAGTAATGGACCTCCAGATGAGCTTTGTTGGCCTGAAACAGCCACCCTTTGGCTATACCCTAAGTATACCATGGCCCTGGGGCCATTTACCTCACTTTTGGGCCTATGTAAGAGTCTTAACCCACCCCTCTCTCATTCCATACGAATTCTCTAACCCTAAGAGAGAGAAAAGAGAAAAGAGGAGAAAAGAGTGAGGAGAAGTGTGAGAGATCTGTGGATTGTTGTTGGGATTCACTCCCATTACTCCACGTAGCGAATCACCTCTTCCACGTCATTACACCATCGAATCCAACTCCATTTTTGGGTAAGAAATCCTATCCCTAATCTGTTTTAGGAATCTAAATAGAAAAACCTATGAAATAGCTAATTTATTTCAATGTTTAGGTAGTCGTTGTGACGTAGATAGAGACATGGTGTACGAACTGAGTTCGTAATGAGCGTATAGATGAAAGGTGCAGACTATAAAAATTTAGATTATGATTTTTAAGGCTTTCAATGTCAGCAATGATTTATGTCTGATTTGATTGATGCCATATGATCTTAATTACGACATTTTTGATATATCATATATGTGTAAACTAGGTTGTACACTAAATGCATTCCATGTGTTTGTTGAAATGTTTGAATGAATATAAAATTATGATTCATACTTTCCATGATTATTAATTAAGAATACATGATTGTTGCATGTTTGACAACTCGTTTGTGAAAGGATTTACCCTAATATATGTTATAACTGATTTACTTCATGTATGTAGTAATGAGTAGTCTAAGTGTTTTATAAAATGCCTAAATGAGAAATTGTTTGATGTATTTCATTTAATAAGGGTGTTGAGATAGGATTCTCAATCACCTTATCTATAGTTACAGTTTCCTTCATGTAACTTACCTTGCTACTACGTGATTTATGGATGAAATGCATATGTATGATAATATGCTCACTATGTGTTTGTTAAAATGTTCAAATGAGATTTATATTTGAATGGGTTGTTAAATACTGTTTTGACTATCACATATGAATGCCTCTTATATTTGAGCATGATTGAGACTAATACGTAGTCTAGGCAATCAGTAACAATTTCTGATCGAGTGGCCAAGTTAGTTTCGCCACAATGGACACGTTCGATGAATCCGAGTCATACGGTGATTATTGAAAGTGGTTGGGCCATGAGGAGTGCATATGCGTTCCATGTCAATTAATTTAGCATGTGCTCATACCAATCGAACTTGTCAAGTAACCCAGTTGGCCTAATGTGTGTTTACCATGTATGGATGCTACTACTTGAATCTAAGGTACCACTTACCAATGAAAGCCCGTTTAACCATGGTATCAAGATCTAATAAGACTATGAGCTAGACGTGGTGGTGCATAGGACACCGTGGTCGAGATGTCGTCCTATGCTAGGGTAACGAGACTCCCCATAGTGACCAGTGAGAAACCCAAACTCGTGAGCTAAATATGGCAGTGTATGGGACCCTGTATTTGAGTTGTCGGCCTACGTTAAGGTGACGAGCCTTCCCGTACTGACCTCGAGTATAAACTAGGCCTACGCTAAGGTGACGAGCCTCCTGTAGTGACCTGAACTTGCCTATTCATTGCTTTTAAATCAGTGGTGATGTTGCCCTATAACTTGCCTATCGTATGTGATTAACTAGGATTGACGACCCAAGATGGATCATCGTTTGGGTAAACGATATAAAGGGAAGTACCTTAGCTTCTCAAATCTATTATATGAATAAGCCTGTAAGACCTGTACCCTAGTCTGTATTGTACCGTATGCTTCCGCCGTCCTTCCGATCGAATTTCGACAACTCTCGACTCGTATCCGACGTTTGCACATGATTTTAAGCCAAGTCCCTCATACTGAAGTCGGATCGAACCAAAACCTGTACCTTGGCGACCGCGTTGTCGCCACGGTTCCAATGTTGGGATTATTGTGGCTGTCACCGCATATTGAGCCCACTGGACGTTTTGGTATGCTAAAACCTGTCCAGTATTGGACTCGTTGGGATTATATCGAGCCATAGGGATCAATTACTGGGTTGGATTCGTCCGGGGTGGGCCTCACCTACCAAAAACCACCGGACTTTGGTTAAAAAAATAATAAAATAAATAAAATAGCAGCAACATAGCTGCTGCTGATAGAAAACGCAGGCAGCACCTGCGGATGCGTGGGCAGGTGGACGGATGGGCTGGGCCTCATGGCCCTGCCCCACCATGATGCGTTTCGAACATCAACGCCGTGCATTGGGTGGGCCCTTATGGCAGTGGTCCCCTGCCAAAAATCAGCCATATGCGGAACTCAGGTGGGCCATACCATCTAAAATCATGTGAGGACATGCCTAAAATACATAAAATCACTCGGTGGGGCCTACATGAAATTTGGATGCAGCTGAAACTAGTCTGAACCCTCAGCCAAGTGGGACGCATGTAATGGGTGGGCTGGATTTGTGAACCACATTCCATTGGACTCCCTAAAATAAATATGACGGTGCCCCCCCCCCCCCCCCCCCCCCCTGATCGTGTGGCCTTATAAATAGGTTGGGTGGCAAATAAATATTATAATGGGCCCCATGGCCGTGTGACCCGATCAACAGGTTGTATGGAAATAAACATTCTAGTGAGCCCCAGATTTTCCCTAGCCCACGTGCCCTTATCAACGGATTGGATGTAAATAAACAGAACGGTGGGCCCCTTGTCCATGTGATCTCACTAACAGGTGGGATGATAAATAAATATTAGTGGGCCCTAGGCCCATGTGACCCTATGAATAGTTTGGATGGAAAATAAACATCATGTTGGGCCCCAGTTGGATGGAAAATAAACATTATCTTGGGCCATAGGTTGGGTGGAAAATAAACAGTATGTTGGGTCCTACTTATGACCCACTTATGTATGTATTGTGTCCACACCTTTCATTAGTGTGGACCTCCACCATGGAGTATGTGATTTATCTATGCCTTCCATCCCTATGGGACCTACCATGATGCATGAGTTTCATCCAAACTGTTTAACCATTTTGGAGATTATTTAAAGTCCATTGTTGAAGCATATCTTAATGTATTTGTGGCCCGCCCACTAAGCCCCACTTTGATATATATGAAAACCCATGTTATGAGGCCCATTATAATGTATTCAAGGCCCATGGGTCGAGACCCAATAAGGCATACATAAGGCCCATTGTAGTGTGATTCCACCATGGTATATGTGTTGATCTTTATAGCGGGCTATATCTTGGGAGAAATGTTGGTTTGACGTCCACATTGTAAAGATAATGTTGGTTAAATGTCCGCATTATCACTCTTCCTAAGGCCCACTGATAGGCCCATATTTGTAGTGTGCAGGCCGTCTAGGCCCATATCCGTTATGCGCAAAACCCTTCATCCTATGTCATATTTATTATAGATCCATGATTCATGATCATACGCATCATATGTATGTTTGATATGATGAGTGACTGATCATAGCATATGCCTTCGGGCTGATTGTTTTTGGGCTCCCTGATAGGAGGAGTTTCCCTACATGAGCACGCGGCGCATGCAGGATTGTTGCATGTTTGGTAGGGTGATTCATGTAGTTGCATTTGTATGATCATGATTATTACATGCCCTAATGACATCAGGGTCATAGCCTCCATAGACACATCATGGGTGGCTAGATTGGATACCGAAAATGTTTGGTTCTAACATACGGGCACTATAGATGTCCCTGGGTGAAAATTTTTAAACCCGATGGAACCAGAGGATGACTCCAATGTCGAGACCGAGTGGATACACGAGCGCATGAGGGCCGTATACCAGTAGGCCACGTCTCCCACTATGTTGTGGTCGGTTAGAAAGGGGTGTGACCTTACTCGCCCGAGTGAGGGAGAAATTTCTAGGTTGAGTTTGACCCGCTTGAGGAATAGGTCCACTATAGACGAGACGGTCCCGATATTGGCAGGTGGATAGTGAGGTCTCTTCCACTCTTCCAGTTGTGCATTTGGATAGGGGCGGCAAGTTGTCGTAGAGTGTACTAGACCCCGGTGATTTTTCAGACCGAGAACCATACTGATTTAATGCTCTAGTGAGGAGCTGCATTAATATGTGGATGAGGATTGGAATGCTTGACTTGCATTATGCATCGCATGGCCTTGATATGGTTGATATAATTTATATTCTACATCGCACAGCCTTGGTATGGCTGATTGCATTCATATACCTATCAGCATGTTTCCGCATTACTCTGACTTTACATTCCAAGCACGATCGTATTGCACACACACTTACACCACGCTCTAAGCTTTCTATAAGCTTATGCACGATTGATGTGTGTAGGTGATGCCAGGAAGCAGCCATCGTCTTGCCGCGGTTGGAGTGTGCAGCCGAGCTTCTGGAGTTTTTGTTACTTTCAGTATATTGTATTTCCCCTTTCATACGCCTTGTACTCAAAGCTTTTGTTCATAGTGGATTTCGTGATGGTGTACTTATGATTTTTGTTCGTGAGGTATGCTTGTGGTTATGCTCATTACGAATCAAATTATGTTTGAAATCCTCCTTGTACCATCCCAGGATCGGAACCTGGTATATGGGTGTCGGGAGTCGAGAATGGGGTACTACGGAGGCTGTCGGCGTCCGATTCGGCGATCGAGAATTTTGTGAGCAAAGTTTTCGAGTTTGGGGCGTGATAAAAGTTGGTATCAGAGCATAACTTAGGAATAACTGAGAACAACATCACATGTTTACTATGAGTTTAGGACGATTAGGTTTCGAGCACACAACCTTCCGATTTAGTTCCCTAACGCGCGATTCTTAAGGTTGATTGGCATCGTTGTTCTTTCCTATAGGACATGCCACCTAGGAGAGCGACCCGAGTAAACCCCGCTCCACTACCTGAGGCTCTAGCCTTACCACCTGCGCCTCCCGTTCCATCGCTAGAGATCCGTTCTCCCTTGCCTGAGGATGACATTCCTCCACCTGATGCTGGTGCGGATCCGATCGTGCCTATGAGTGCCTTATAGTTACAGCAGGTGTTGCAGGCTGTGACTGTTGCGCTTCAGGGCTAGGGCAGGCGCCTAGTTGTTTCTCTAGCCCAGGACGAGCAGGAACTCGTGAGCGCCCTTCTTCGAGAGTTAAGACAGCTTGATCATCCGCATTTCAAGGGTGAGCTAGATCCGACTGTAGCCAAAAGATGACACTTCGATGTGGAGAAGATCTTCAATACTATGTCATGTACGACCCAGTAGCAAGTCTGATTAGCTGTGTTCCTTTTTCGGGGTGAGGCCGAGCACTGGTGGACCTCTGTTATCCACGTTGCAGGACCTAATTATGTATGGACATGGGAGGACTTTATTGATAGATTCGAGGAGCAGTACTTCCTTGACCACATTCATCGTCAAAGAGCACTGGAGTTTAAGACTTTGGTGTAGGGGGACATGACTGTGACGCAGTACGTGGCCCATTTTATGGCGCTATCGAGGTTTGCACCATATATGGTTGATGATGAGGGGCGGAAGGCCCGCCGTTTCAAGAACGGCTTACATTATAGTCTTCGAGGCCATGTCATTGGGCATGAGCTCCCGACTTTCCAAGCAGTAGTGAGGAGGGCTCAGATTTATGAGACTAAGTGGGTCGGCACACAGGCCGACCGAGATAAGAGGAGGGGTCAGAAGAGGCAGGCCCCCTCTAGTAGCTCACAACAGCATCGATGACCACAGAGATATAGAAGTCACCCATCTACCAGAGCACCAGTAGCTCACAGCAGCATCGACGACCATAGAGACACAGAAGCCACCCATCTGTTAGAGCCCCAGTGGCATCACCTCAGAGATAACTTTCTAACACCTGCTATGGATGTGATGGGATAGGAAACCATAGGTGAGAGTGTTCCCGACCTCGGCAGAAACAACCAAGAGAACCACAACAACCTTCACATTAGCAGTCGAGAGCACCGCAGCAACGACCCCATCAGCACCGACTGCAGCCATCTCAGCTGCCGAGACCCCAGTAGCAGCAGAGATAGTAGTACAGGTAACCGTAAAGGCAGCAACAACATCAGGGACCTCAAAGGGGACAGGCACCTCCCCGGCAGCTCTGGCTAGATTCTATGCGGCTCAGCAGGACCTGTAGTCTTCTGGAGGAGTTGTTGAGGGTATACTTCCAGTCTCTTCATGCATCGCCCGAGTATTATTTGATTTCAGTGTTTCGCACTCATTCATGTCTGAGGATTTTTGGCAAATGACTGGATTGCCAACAGAGTCTGCTAGTGAGGGATTGACTGTATCAACCCTTAGGGAAGACCTCAGTATTGGGTCGTTTTTGTTCGTCTTGCCCTGTTTTGGTCCGTGATATCATTTTGTCTGCTGACTTATTTGTGCTACTGATGTTAGATTTCGACGTTAGCTTGGGCATGGATTGACTTGCTGAGTACTACGCTATCTTGGACTGTTTTGCAAGGACAGTCATGTTCTATATACCAGGCTTGCCATAGTTTCAGTTCATCGCAGAACCTAGAGGAGAGCTGTTGTCATGTTTGATGTCCTGTGCTGTTGAGGAGCATGTTGCCGCTTGTATTGATCAGTTGTTGATTGTATGTGACTTCCCTGACGTGTTCCAGGAGATTTCAGGGTTACCGCCACGCTGTCATATTGAGTTTCAGATCGACCTTGTACCCGGTACCGTGCCTATCTCGAAGGCCCCATACCGTATGACACCGATGGAGTTGCAAGAGCTGCAATGACAGTTGGACGAGTTGCGTGAGTTGAGATTCATTTGTCCAAGTAGTTCACCTTGGAGAGCGCCAATACTCTTCGTCAGGAAGAAGGATGGTTCGTTGAGGCTCTGTGTAGATTACCACGAGCTTAACTGAGTCACGATCAAGAACAAGTACCCACTCCCGATGATAGATGATTTGTTTGATCAGCTACAGGGTGCACAATTCTTTTCAAAGATTGACCTGCGTTCCAGTTATCATCATATTTGAGTCTGAGAGGAGGACATCCCGAAAACAGCTTTCAGGACTCGTTATGGTCATTTTGAGTTTCAGGTCATGTCCTTTGGACTGACCAATGCACCAGCAGTCTTCATGCAGTTAATGAATGAGGTCTTCCATCCATATCTCGATCAGTTTGTGTGGTCTTCATCGACAATATTCTGATATATTCGCGGACCCGTGAGGATCACATGCAGCATTTAAAGATCGCATTGCAGACCCTCCGTGCTCACCAGCTGTATGTGAAGCTGGAGAAGTGCGAGTTTTGGCAGGAGGAGGTGAAGTTCTTTTGTCACGTGGTGACGAGGGAGGGCGTCGTAGTGGACCCCTCAAAGGTTGAGGCAGTGTTTCTGTGGGGCCAGCCCACGACTGGGTCCAAGATCCGTAGTTTCCTTGGTTTAGCGGGATACTATCGGCATTTCATTAAGGGTTTCTCCCGTATTGCAGCCCCGTTGACCAGATTGACTCGGAAGGGTGCAGATTTTATTTGGACTAATGCATGTGAGCAGATATTTGTTGAGCTGAAGGACCGTCTGACGTCTGCTCCTATCTTCACTCTTCCCTCTGGGAGTGATGGATTTATTGTATTTATTGATGCCTCACGTATTGATTTAGGTATTGTCCTGATGCAGCACGATAGGCCTGTAGCCTTCGCGTCTCTTCAGCTCAAGGTCTATGAGCTGAACTACCCCACACACGATTTGGAGTTGGCAGCAGTTGTCTTCGCACTGAAGGTGTGGAGACACTATCTCTATGGGGTTAAGTTCGAGCTATTCTCCGACCACAAGAGCTTAAAGTATTTATTTTCTCAATCTGGGCTGAACATGAGGTAGAGACGCTAGATGGAGCTTCTGAAGGATTATGATTTTGACCTCCAGTACTACCCAGGTAAGGCGAATGTGGTGGCGGATGCCCTCCGCCGTTAGCCACGAGGCCTGGTGGCACATATGATGATTCAGGAGTGGAGGATGCTCGAGGATATACCAGAGTATGACTTCGATTTTAGTCTGCAGTCTTCTATCATTCAGCTATCAAGCCTGTCGATTCAACCCTCTCTTATCGTAAGGGTAATCGAGGCTCAGCAGACAAATGAGTCATTACAGGATTACCGAGCAGAGGCAGCATCCGAGAGTCAGAAAGATTGGTTCTAATGGTGGACTTTGCTTCAGAGGCCGATTATGTGTCCCGGATATTCCTGAGTTGCACAGAGATCTTATGACCGAGGCACATCGATCGCAGTTTTCTATCCACCCTGGCTCGACGAAGATGCATCATGATATGAGGAGGCAGTATTTTTGGGCGGGGATGAAGCGCCAGATCACCAGTTTTGTGGCCGAGTGTGACACATGCCAGCATGTCAAGGCCAATCATAAGAGACCCCCTGGTCTGTTATAGCAATTGAGCATCCCGATGTGGAAGTGAGAGCATGTATCTACCAATTTCATCATGGGTTTGTCGAGGACTCAGCGGGGTCATGACGCAATCTGGGTTGTTATGGACCGTTTGACGAAGTTGACACATTTTCTTACAATCCGTGAGACTTGGCATTCGGACCAGCTCGCCAGGCTGTTTGTTGATGAGATCGTGAAACTGCATGGAGTTCCTATCTCGATCGTTTCAGACCGAGACTCGACGTTCACGTCTTAATTTTGGGGGAGCTTTCAGAGAGCGATGGGTACTGATTTGCTGCTCAGCACCGCGTATCATCCGCAGACCGATGGCCAGACCGAGAGGGTCAATTATATACTTGAGGATATGCTTCGGGCCTGCACGATTGATTTTGGGGGTAGCTGGGATGAGCATCTGCGATTGGTTGAGTTCACATACAATAACAGCTACCAGGCGACCATTGGCATGACTCCTTTTGAGGCATTGTATGGCAGACCATACAGATCTCTGAGTTGTTGGATCGAGGTCGGAGAGCGGCATCTCTTAGGTCCCGAGCTTGTGCTGCAGACATCAAAGGCAATTGATATCATCAGGCAGAGGATGCGCACAGCTCAGAGCCGATAGAAGAGTTTTGTTGATGGTCGCCGTCGTCCCTTAGAGTTTGATGTAGGGAACCATGTATATCTAAAGGTCTCACCCATGAAGGGCGTAGTGCGATTTAGAGCGAAGGACAATCTTGCCCCGAGGTTTATAGGACCTTTTGAGATCACTAGGCGCGTTGGCGCCGTGGCCTATCGGTTTGCATAGCATCTCAGTTGTCTGGCGTTTACAACATTTTTCATGTCTCTATGCTGAGGAAGTGTGGGTCAAACATTGTTCAGGTTATCGATTGGCAGCGGCTAGAGGTTCGTGAGGACGCTTCTTACATTGAACAGCTAGTTCGTATCCTTAATCGGAAGGAGCAGATCCTCAAGACTAAGGTTATTCCCTTGGTGAAGGTTCAGTGGGGTCACCATTCTGTTGATGAGGCATCTTAGGAGTGCGAGGCATAGATTCGAGGGCGTTATCCCCATCTCTTTGATGATTGATCATATATTGAATCTTATATGTTGTCTTCGATTTTATATGACGATGCCTTGTTTTCCTTCTATTAAGTCTTGTTTCTCCTTCTATTATAAGTTATGTCTAGTTGCGATGATTGTGCAAATTTTGAGGATGCAATTTTTATTTGGAAGGGAGAGTTGTAAGACCTATACCCTAGTCCGTACTGTACTGTATGCTTCTGCAGTCCTTCCGATCAAATTCTTGCAACTCGGGACTTGTATCTAACGTTTACGCGTGATCCTAAGCGGAGTCCCGCATACCGAAGTTGGCTCGAACCAAAACCTATACCTTAGTGACCGCACCGTCTCCACGGTTCCAACACTGCGACTCGTGCATCGAACCGATACCCAGGATAAAAGATGTTAGCCCAGGTTCATTTTGAGAAAAACGCCGCGCGTTGCGAACTTCAAGGGAATCTCTACGGAATGTCACATCAAATCAAGTCAAGTACACCACCTTACCTCCATGCCACCTCATCCAACAACAAGTACAAGTGGCCTATCTCCCTTTTTCCACAAGTCGAACCTCTCTCTCCACTCATCATTCCTTCTTTTTACAATTTTCAAACATAACCATACTCCTTTTACAAATTTTCAAAACTCACCCATACCCATTCATCTCCTTCCTTACATCATCCCATCTCTTTTATTATTCTCTCTCTCATTCCATCCCTTCACTCTCCCAAGCAACAATTCCATACCTCCAAGCTCCTTCTCCCAATCCAAGTGTGGCCCACCTCCTCATCCCCCATCTTAACCATTCATTCATCATCTATCACCATCAAAAGTGAAGATAAGGAGCCTAGAAGACCAAGGGAGCAAGGAGAAGGCCTAGAGGTGGGTGATCCTTGAGTTTCTACCGTTGATTTCATGATTTATGTGGGACCCAATTTGATGAATGTGTTGCAATCATATGATGGACCCATAGTGGCGGGGTCCCTCCATCTACACCGCTCATTTCTCTCCTTCTCTCTCTCTCTCTCTCTCTCTCTCTCTCTCTCTCTCTCTCTCTCTCCCCTTCTTTAGTGTGATGTCTTATGGCCACCATGTGCAAGGCAATCTTGGCCGCCCGACCGTGAGGCCCACGTTGTAGTGGGTTCATTAGACGGATAAGATGAAGGAAGACACAAATATCATGTTGATCTAACCAGTGGGCCACGTTCATGTGGGACCCACCTTGATGTGTGGGCCACGTCCATGTGGGACCCACCACAATGATGTGTTTAGCCATGTCGTCCACTGTCTCTGGACGCTGGACGTGATACGGGTGTGGCTAACCTGGAGTGCGTGTGTTGGCATGGTAGTGTACTAACAAGCTAAAAAAATATATAAAATATAATAATATATAAAGTGTTTGGGAGGGTTGCTCATGTAGACCCCACCTTGATGCATGTACTTAATTCAAGTCGTCTATCCCATTTCCTAGATCATTTTAGGTATTGAGCCGAAAAATGAGGCTGATCCGACTTCCTAGCGGGCCATATAGTTTAGATGATAAACTTCCCACCATTGAAATACCGTCGGATGTTTCAGTATGCTAAAACCTGTCCAATATTGGACTCGTTGGGATTGTTTCGAGCCACAGGGATTAATTACTGGGTTAGATTCATTCGAGGTGGGCCCCACCTACCAAAAACCACCGGACTTTGGTTTTTTTAAAAAATAATAATAAAAATAAAACAGCAACAGCATTGCTGCTGCTACTGACAGAATACGTAAGCAGCGCCTATGATTGCGTGGCTGGGCGGACGGATGGGCTGGGCCTCACAGCCCCAGCTGCGGGCCCCACCGTGATGCGTTTCATACATCAACACAGTGCATTGGGTGGGCCCCTAGGGTAGTGGCCCCCTACCAAAAATTAGCCGTATACGGAACTTAGGTGGGCCATACCATCTAAAATCATGTGAGGACATGCTTAAAATATATAAAATCACTCGGTGGGGCCTACCTAAAATTTGGATGTAGCTGAAACCTGGTCTGAACCCTCAGCCAAGTGGGACGCACGTAATGAGTGGGCTGGATTTGTGAACCATATTCCAGTGGGCTCCCTATCCACGTGATCCAATCAACAGATTGGGTGAAAAATAAATATGACGGTGTCCCCGCCACCCTCGACCGTGTGGCCTTATAATTAGGTTGGGTGGCAAATAAATATTACAATGGGCCCCATGGCCATGTGACCCTATCAATAGGTTGTATGGAAATAAACATTCCAGTGGGCCCCAGATTTTCCCTGGCCCACGTGCCCTTATCAACAGATTGGATGTAAATAAATAGAACGGTGGGACCCTGGTCCGTGTGATCTCACTAACAAGTAGGATGATAAATAAATATTTGTAACGTCTTAGAAATATTCGTACTTAGACCCGAGTACCACCTCTAACAGAAATCATTTAGAACTAAATCCCTTAGAAATTTAATGTGTATTAGCTAACGCTAAACTAGATTACATGTGAAATTAACACCAATAAATTTTAATACAATATGTAAGACCCAAAACCTATAGAATCGTTAACGCTATATTGCCCTGAAATCTAGGATCCAACTATAAACCCAGTTGCTTCCGGGAATACTTTGTAACTTGTATTGGATCTAGATCGCATGTCGAAAGTCTGATATCGATAAACTTAGACCATTATGACCGCCATGTTGGACTTGACTATCTCCTTGAAAATCAAGCCCAAACGATGTCCTGAGACCATTTCCTTGAGTCCGGAGTGAAGAGAGTGAGAGAATGAAGATTTTTAGAAAATTAAATATGCTTTTAAGTAATCTGGGACGTGTCGCTTAAGCAATATTTTTAAGCATTCAGAACGTTAGATTTTGACCCAAATTCACCCCTCGGATCAGGATAGGTGGCCCATACATGTTAAAGTACTTGTGGCCCTAATCGAATTTCGGTAACCATTGAATTGAAACTGGTCCGCCACGGATGATCTGGAAACCTGATTAGACTAAAAACTTAACTTGCTTAAGATCCAATACTAGTGAGCTTAAGTCCGACCGTATTTGATAAGAGGACCTCTAGAAGTGCTCCGTTGGATCAGAAAGAGATCGATTTGGTTATAACCTAAGTATACCTTTGCCCTAAGGCAGTTTTCTTCGAATTTAGGCTTATAAAAAAGGCTAAAACCCTCATTCCCAAATTCCATACGAATTTCCTAAAACCTAGCTACTTAAGAGAGAGAAAAGAGAGATAAAGTAAGAGAGAACCTGTTGATTCTCCATGAGATTCTTCTCAGTTCATCTACGTATCAAATCTGCATATCTAAATCATTCTTTCAGTGATTCTGATTCCGTTTTTGGATAAGTTAAATAAACCCTAACCTGTTTTGAAGCTTAGAATAGTTGTAGTGAAGTTATAGCTAACTTGTTTTATGCCATAGGTAGTGTATCCGCTGTTGACGAAGACTTATCGTCTGAATCACATCTAATACGCATTTTTTAGTTTAAGGTGCGGACTATATACGTTTAGGTTATGGTTTTCAAGACTTTCAATGTTAGATAATGATTTATTCATGACATGAATGCTATTACACATGCCAAATGTGCTATCTGTTTCGATTTACGTATATGTATAATCTATGTTATAAATAGCGTATTTCATGTATATGTTAGAAAACTCGTATACATATGGAGATTGTTATTATGATTGCCATGATTAATTGTTGTTGATACATGCTTGATATGTATGCAACGAATCCTTAACGAAAGGACTTGCCCTAATATGTAATGGAGTCGATATACGTGATGTATGTTGACTGGTGTAGTTTAAGTGTTTCTTTAAATGCTTAATTGAGTTAGTAGTTAGTGAATTGTTGGTTTTTAGGTTGTTGAGATATGAATCTCAATCACCTTAACTGTGTGTATGATTTCCTCCATGAATTGTGTAACCTAGATTATTCATGTTAGCTGTGTGTATGATTTCCTCTATGAATTGTGTAACCTAGATTATTCATGTTAAATATGTGTATAATTTCCTCCATGTACTATATTTATATTCAAGTTATATTTCAAAAATGTCCATATGATGGTAGGATATGAATCGAATGCCTGTTATTGAGCTTGTACTTGATTGGGGCTGTACTACAATCCAGGTAATCGGTAATCGTACTTCAAATGGTGGTTGAGGTCATTTTCTCCATGCAGGATGAGTTTAACGAATCCGAGTTATGCTTGGGATGTTCGATAGTGGTTAGGCCACACGGAGTGCTTATGCATTCCATGTCGTTCAACTCAACGTGCGCTTGGCCTAGTTGAGCTTATCAATTAAACTGATTGATTAATGTTTGTTCACCATGTTTGGTCACTACTGTTTGAATCTAAGACACCGAACTCATTAGTGAAACTCCCGTTAACCTTAGTACCGTGATCCCCTAAGACTCATGAGCCGGACATGGTGGTATGAGACACCGTGGTCGAGCTGTAGGCCTACGCTGGGGCGACGAGCCTCCCGGTAGTGACCAGTGAGCACCCTACTCTCGTGAGCTGATTATGGTGGTATGAGACACTATGTACGTACTGTTAGCCTACATTGATTGGTGATGAGCCCTCTGTAGTGACCTCGAGTAAATCCTGATACTGCATAAGAGCGACGAGTCTTGTTGTAGTATTTGGGATATAACTAGACCTGTATTGATTGGTGACGAGCCTTTTATAAGCGATCTAGAACCGTACATCGTATGAGATTTCCTAGGACTGACGACCCTAGAATGGATCAATGTTTGGGAATTGGTATAAGGGAGGTGTCTTAGCTTCCCAATCCTGTGGTATAAAAAGGACTAATAAGAACTTGGTAATCATACTCATATCATTGCACTACATGTGTTATTGGTGTTAGTGTAAGAGCACTGAGGAAGTGACTGACATGCGCGATCGTAAGATGAAGATCGCAGAGGGAGTTTGTGGTGAGGGTATGCATCATTATCTCATTCATTCTCGCATTAACAAGAGTATCTAGGACATGTTTGATTATACTGCTTTTTTCATTACTACTTAATTGAATTGATAATATGTTAACCTTTGCTGTATAGCTCCACTGAGTTGATGACTCACTCCCACGTTCTGGGATGGTGCTTAAACACCAACCAGACTCGGCGATGCCTGTGAGGTGGATGCAGAGTTCAATGAGGATGAGGAGGCTTTCTCATTCATGCAGTTCTCAGGCGGGTTCATGTGAGCCTTGTCTTGACTGGCGGGGATTCTGGGATATGTATATGTTGATTTTGCACAGTTTGATACATGTATTTTGATACATAATTGTACTTATTGCCATGGGCAGAGCACGCATCTTTTGGGGATCATTTTTGAATTATATATGTACTTAAGTCTTTCACTTGCATTTTCTATCTATCCCTGAATTATGTTTGCTGATATGGCTTAATCTACTTCATGTTTTATGCGCTAATGCAGACAACATGCATCCATCATTATTTTTATTGCATAAGTGATGTTTTCAAACTCGGGAGCTGAGTTATGCTCGACCCCCGAATTTTAGGACGTTACAAGTTGGTATCAAAGCATGATCTGGATTAAAATTGACCTGGGTTAGGGTCACACGATGCACGTTGATGCTACTATAATGTAGGAGGGTGCGAGAACACTCTGGAAACAGGTTTAGGACCCCATATGTGTCGTCTGGTGAAAGTTTACTGAAAATGATCACTGAGATCGAGTTCGTGCACACTCCTGATCACACACGACGACCCCAAATTAAGTTTAGACCATTAATTGATAGGTATAGACCGCGTTTCATCCCATTCGAGCCGTTAGAAATCGGTAAATACGAAGAGAGATTAGTTTTGTTCCGAAATGACCCGAAACAGCTCAAATCAGAAGAGGTGGCCAAACGAACCACTTCCAAGGGGTCCCAAGGTGGGACCCTAAATTTTTTAGACCCAGGGGGTGGGGAGGTCCTCGTCCAAAGGGTGAGGCCTTGCTGGTTTGGTCAGTGGCGGGCGAGGCCTCGCCGATCGGTAGGCTATTCTGGACCGGGCCTTCGGGCCGATCGTATGTGGGGCCTAGTGGGACCCAATGCTCCATGGTTCAACCCTTATTTCATCCCAAATCCACTAATTCCTTCACTAACCACCCTCCCATGCTTTCCCTTTTCTTCAAAACTACCCCATTCTCTTTCAAATCTTCCTTCCAATCACTCCTTTCATTTTTCGTTAAACCTTCCATTCCCTTTGATTTGAGCCTCTAAATCCCTCCCTTAAGCCTCAAAATTATGCCAACCCCCCTACCCATCTCATTTTGCTATTTTCTTTCTTCAATACTTCCTTTCCTTGAGCCTTTACACTCCCATATCAGACCCAAATCCGTGGAGATCTAAAGATCTCAGCTCTTCCCTTCATTTTCTTTACTTTTCATGGCTTTCTTAGAGCTTATTATGGCTCTATTTTCCATTTTCTCCATCCTTTCTCTGATGGGAAAGAAGCGTGCCCCTGTGGATAAGGCTAGGCCTAGTCGCCCCGCTCATTCGAGAAGGCGTAGAAGAGCTACCACAAGTTCAAGCGTTGGGAGAGAAGTGCAGACGAAGTGGGATTTAGATCCCCATGCTCCATTTAAAAGATCGTTATTGGTCGAGTTGGCTCATGGCATCTACGAGGACCATAGAGTTCTTTTTGAAGCGCATGTTGATGGGCGACTCTTTGGTGGGTGGGGTCCGCTATTTGAAGGTGAATCGTGTGCAAATGTGAGCATTATTCATGCCTTCTATGCTCACATTTGGGACCTTACAATGGAGCCCTTGCAGTTCAAGATCCCCTTTTGCAGAGACCGGGAAGCCACAATCAACGTGAGGTTGATAGCTTGACTCCTGAATGTGCCACTTGGTGAGGTACATGCTAGTGAGAGGAATCTGAATAGTGTTCGTGAAAGGGATCGCCGCACCAGGTTTCTATGTGGTCGTCTGGTTGAGTGGTAGCATAACAAGAGTCTCTTAGTGACCCATATGTTGGGTGATTTCTGTTTGCTTTACCATATCTGCACATTCAATGTTTACCTTAGGTGGAGCAATCGCAGTGAGTGCACGTGTCTCATGGTGGATTTCTTGTACCAGGTGGGGCAGGGAGCGAAGTTGTGCATGCCTATGTTTGTCCTACGACAGATCATCTTTATCGTGCGATCAAGAAGAATGACTGAGTCACTCCCCTTTGGCCGACTCATATGCAAGATTACACTTGAGTTTGGCTACAAACTTGGGGTGGAGTTGCCAACGCCAGTCCATTACATCACCGAGACCACTCTCAACCAGATGAAGATCGGGCCTCTACAATGATAAGCCCAACTTGAAAAGAGCGAGGATGAGTCTGAGAGTGAAGAAGAAGAAGAAGGTGGGGCAGAGGTAAAGGAAGAAGTACAGGATGAAGAGGAAGAGGAGGCTCAAGATACTGATGAGAGTCCTCCTCCTGTGACTCAGGAGCATGATCCTGATAGGGCTGATAGAGAAGCCCGTTTGGTTAGGCTTGAGGAAGTTCAGGCCACTCTTCGACAGGATATTGTGGATTTATGGGGCCTCATGAAGCATAAGTTTAAGAAAGTAACCCGCACGCTGAAGACTATCCTGTGCTGCCAGAAGGATAAGGGTGCCCCTTCTCCATCGCCAGATTCTGATGAATAGGCTTTATGTAATTGTTGTTTGTTTCTTATTGCTTATTTTTATGTGTGATTTGGTAGTGGTTTGGTAGTTTGATAGTAGCTTAGTGTTTGAAGCTTAGTTGTGTGCTCACATACTTTCTCTGTCGTGATTCATGTAATGCTGCACATCATGTACTGTGATAATTTTGATAATGAAATGCATGTTGTTTCTTTAACTTGTGAAGTTAATGCTATGGATGGATTGTGTGAATGCCTAATCTCATTGGTTGCTACCCTCTGTTGTGTGTAGGGTATGCCACCTAAGGGCTCGAGATCTTCAGCCCGTCTCTCTCTGGGTGATTCGCTAGACGGGGCCCTTGCCCTGTGCGATACTCCTATAGACCCCCATTTGGGCCCATCTCATTCTGATCCCATGTCAAGTTCTCAGCCGGCTTCTGGCCCTACTGCTGGGCCGCCTCCTGTGACACCTTCTGTGGTGCCTCCTGTCACACCTACGGTTCCAGAGTAGAACCGTGTGTCTGCATCGATGCCTTCTACATCACAGTCACTCCGCCTCCTGATAGGTTAGAGCAGATGATGCTGTTGATGCAGCAGCACCAGTAGCAGTTCTTGTCCTCCTTGACTAGTATCTTTGCTCAGTCGATAGGGGCAACTTTACATGCCTCGCCTCTACACCCTGTTGGGAATACTAGTGCGAGCGGCACTTTCGAGCGATTTCAATGCTTGAGGCCTCCTACATTTTCGGGTACTCACAGACCTGAGGAGGTTGAGTATTGGATCGACTGCATCTCTAAGATGCTTAGACCGTTACACTATTCCGAGGTGGAGCAGGTTGATCTTGTCACCTTCATGTTTGAGAAGGAGGCTAGCTTATGGTGGGACAGCATTCTCCGCATAGTTGTGGAGGGATTTGAGTGGACATGTGCGGCATTTGAGGCTCTTTTCCATGAGAAGTATTTTTCGGTCACTTACCGACACGAGAAGGAGAGTGAGTTCCTTCGCCTTCGCCAGGGAGGCATGTCGGTGACTGAGTACGAGAATCGGTTTACGGAGCTGGGTAGGTATGCTCTTTTGATTCTAAGTGATCAGCCGTTGAGAATGCGGCATTTTTCTGAGGGTTTGCGGCCTGAGATTCGATCGAAGATGTGCTGTGCGAGCATCTCTTCTTATCTGAGTTGGTGAGATGTCCTTGCGAGCAGAGCAGGACAGGGAGAGGTTGTCCCGTACACGTGCACTTATGGTTCCCAGGCTGCGACCTGATTTCTTGAGTAGGCCTTTCCTTGGTAAGAGGTCTCGTATCGATTCACCACAGGGATTCTTTGTATCTTCTGCCCATGTGAGGTGTCCTGATGTGTGGTGCAGCTATTGTAAGAAGCCTGGCCATAATTAGATATCTTGCTTTTCCAGGATGCGAGACAGTGGTTTCTTGTCGCCTCAGAGGATTGGTTGTCCGATACCTCAGGCTATTTCAGCACCACCCATTCGATTAACACCAGCTCATCCTTCCTTCAGACCTCCAGTGTCTCGTTTTAGGCCACCATAACGGCCCATGGTTCCTTCACCGCATTTCCCCCAGTAGGCTCGGGTTCATGCGCTCACAACTGAGGCGCCCGAGGCAGATTCAGCACCAACATCATTCGAGGTTCCTGCTCACATCCTAGGTATGCCTATCTTCTTGTTGGTGGACACTGGTTCCACTGTTTCGATCATCTCTTGTACTGCGGCTAAGCGGCTAGGTTTGGTTACATCTCCTGCGAAGGGAGTAAGACTCACGACAGCTAAAGGGACTACGTCAGATATTACTCAGACCTGTGAGTCTTGCGCGATAGATTTGGGTAGCAGGATAGTGGTCATCGACTTGATTGTTGCCCCACTGTGTCATTATGATGTTATTTTTGGGATAGACTGGCTCGCGAAGATGAGAGCAGAGATTGATTACGAGGCTAGAGTTGTGATAGCCTACGGACCTGAGGGCACGATCTTCTCTTTTCCAGTTCAGGTTAGTTGGTCTTTTCGTGTTAGCACTTATGCTTCCATGTTAGAGAGTTCTGATGTTCCGATATAAGAAGTTATGCCAGTAGTTCGTGATTTCTCTGATGTGTTTGAGAAGATTCCAGGGCTTCCCCCTCAGTGCGAGATTGACTTCACATTGATCTTGTGCCTGGTGCGACACCTATTTCCCTGCCGACGTATCATATACCTCCATGTGAGATGGAGGAGTTGAGGAGACAGATCGATATTTTACTTGAGGTAAGCTTTATTCGACCGAGTGTGCCACCTTGGGGAGTTCCTGTCTTGTTGATGAAGAAGAAAGACGGTTCCCTGCGGTTATGTATTGATTATCACAGGCTGAATCAGGTGACAATGAAGAACAAGTATCCCTTACCCAGGATTGAGATCTGTTTGATTAGCTGAAGGGGGCACGATATTTCTCAAATATAGATTTGCAGTATGGGTATTATCAGTTGCGCGTCAGGGATGAGGACGTGCAGAAGACTACATTCAGGACCAGTTTTGGTCATTATGAGTTCCTTGTGATGTCTTTTGGACTTACGAATGTTGTGGTCGTGTTCATGGATCTGATGAACAGATTGTTTCAGCCATTTCTGTTTCGGTTCGTCATTGTCTTTATCGATGACATTTTGATATACTCCATGAGTTGGGAAGAGCATGAAGAGCACCTGAGTAGAACCAGTTGTTCGCGCAGTATAAGAAATGTGACTTCTAGAAGGAAGAAGTTAAGTTCCTACGACATGTGGTGTCCGAGGAAGGCATTGCTGTTGACCTCGCTAAGGTTGTTGCGGTTCAGGATTGGAAGCAGCTTAGTTCAGTTACTGAGGTGAGGAGTTTTCTGGGTCTGGCAGGTTACTATCGACGATTCATTCAATACTTTTCCAAGATTGCCAGACCGTTGTCTCAGTTGACACTGAAAGACTTGAAGTTTGCCTGGAATGAAAAGGCTGAACCAGCTGTTTAGGAGTTGAAGGACAAGTTGACGTCCGCCCCTGTGTTAATATTGACAGAGTAAGGGGTTAAGTATATGATTTATACTAACGCGTCTCGTGTTGGTCTGGGTTGTGTCCTTATGCAGAAGGATAAGGTGATTGCGTATGCCTCGAGACAATTAAGGAAGCCTAAGGAGAATTACCTTGCGCACGAGCTAGAGTTAGCAGCTGTAATTTTCACATTAAAGCTCTCAAGACATTACCTCTACGGAGAAGAGTTCGATCTCTTTTGTGACCATAAGAGCCTTAGATATATATTCTCACAGCGAGATTTGAATATGAGGCAGCGTCGATGGATGGAGACCTTGAAAGACTTTAAGTTCGAGGTTTCCTACCATCTGGGCAAGGCAAACCTTGTGGCAGATGCGTTGAGCCGTAAGAAGACTATAGAATTTACGGCTCCTCTTATGATTGCAGAATGGGATATGGTAGAGTTCGTGTGAGACTTTGAGCAGAAACTCACAGTGAAAGAGCCGTATGAAGTCGTCGCACATGTTCGCGTACAACCCACATTATTGAGGCTCAGACAGGCAATAAGCTTCTGGTGAAGATGAAGGAGGGGGTTGGTATTGATGAGGACTCTGAGTGGACTACTGGTATGGATGGGGGCTTGCAATATCGAGGCCGCCTATGCGTCCGAGACATACCTGACTTGAGACAAGAGATTCTTGAGTCAGTCCACAGTTTGAGGCTTGCGATGCATCCAGGTAGCAAGAAGATGTATCAGAATATGAAAAGATCATACTGGTGGGACAATATGAAGGTCCACATAGCTGAGTTCGTATCCCAATGTCTCACGTGTCAGCAGGTTAAGGCAGAGCATTGCCAACCTCCTGAATTGCTTCAGCCCATGCCCATAGTTGAATGGAAGTGGGACTTTATTTCTATGGATTTTATTTTTGGACTGCCGAAGACGAGGAAGGGACATGACTCTATTTGGGTGATCGTTGATAGGTTGACGAAGTCAACTCATTTCTTACCGATTAGAGTCACAAATTCTGCAAAAGAGTTGGCTAGATTGCATATCAAGGAGATTGTATGCCTACATGGAGTTCCCTTGGAGATTAAGTCTGATCGAGACACCCTATTCACATCTATCTTCTGGACTTGTATCCAGGAAGCGATGGGTGTAAAGTTGAAGTTCAGTACCACATTCCATCCGTAGACAAATGGGCAGACGGAGCGTGTGAATCAGATTTTGAAGGATATGTTGCAAGCTTATGCGTTGGACTTTAAGGATAGTTGGGATGACTGTCTTCCTTATGCAGAGTTTGCGTATAACAACATCTTCCAGGGGAGTATTGGTATGGCTCCCTATGAGGCACTGTATGGTCGTCATGTAGAGCGCCGCATTGTTGGGCAGAAGTGGGCAAGATGACTCTGATTGGCCCAGAGTTGGTTTAGGCGACTTCAGAGAAGATTGACAATATTCGACGTTGATTGCTTTCAGCATAGAGCAGGCAGAAGAGCTACCCCGATACGAGACGACGACTGCTTGAGTTTGATGTTGGGGACCATGTATTCCTCAAGGTTTCCCCTATGCGAGGAGTTCTTAGGTTTGGTAAGAAGGGGAAGCTCACGTTAAGATTCATTAGCCCATTCCAGATACTTGATCGAGTGGGGGCAGTAGCGTATCACCTTGCTTTGCCCACACCACTCGCAGGCATGCATAACATATTTCATGTGTCCATGTTGAAGAAGTACCTTCCCGATCCTTCGCATATTATTAGTTGGGAGCAGGTGCAGTTGAGCGAGGATGCCACTTATGAACTGCGCCATACCCGTATTTTGGATAGGAAGGAGCAGGTATTGCGTAGCAAGGTTATTCCACTTGTGAAAGTTCTGTGGACGCATCATAGCGAAGAAGAAGCTAATTGGGAGACTGAAGTTAAGGTCAGGAAGAATTATCCCCAGATCCTCGAGGAGTATGAGAAGGTACAAATTTTGAGGATGAAATTTTTTTCTTAGGGGGTAGATTGTAACGTCTTAGAAAAATTTGTACTTAGACCTGAGTACCACCTCTAACAGAAATCATTTAGAACTAAATCCCTTAAAAATTTAATGTGTATTACCTAGCGCTAAACTAGATTACATGTAAAATTAGCACCAATAACTTTTAATACGATCTGTAAGACCCAAAACCTATATAATCGTTGACGCTATATTGCCCTGAAATCTAAGATCCAACTCTAAACCCAGTTACTCTCGAGAATACTTTGTAACTTCGTATTAGATCTAGACCGCACGTCAAAAGTCTGATATCGATAAACTTAGACCATTATGACTGCCTAGTTGGACTTGACTATCACCTCAAAAATCAAGCCCAAACGATGTCCTGAAACCATTTCTTTGAGTTCGGAGTGAAGAGAGTGAGAGAATGAAGATTTTTAAAAAATTAAATATGATTTTAAGTAATCTGGGACGTGTCACTTGTGCAATATTTCTAAGCATTTTGACCATTAGATTTCGACCCAAATTCACCCTCGGATCAGGATAGGTGGCCCAAACATGTCAAAGTACTTGTGGCCCTGATCGAATTTCGATAACCGTTGAATTGAAATCGGTCCGCCACGGACGATCTGGAAACCCGATTGGACTGAAAACTTAACTTACTTAAGATCCAATACTAATGAGCTTAAGTCCAACCGTATTTGATAAGAGGACCTCCAGAAGTACTCCGTTGGATCAGAAAGAGCTCAATTTGATTATAACCTAAGTATACCTTGGCCTTAAGGTTGTTTTCGTCAACTTTAGGCTTATAAAAAGGGCTTAAACCATCATTTCCAAATTCCATACGAATTTCCTAAACCCTAGCTACTTAAGAGAGAGAAAGTAAGAGAACCTGTTGATTCTCCTTGGGATTCTTCCCAGTTCATCTACATATCAAATTTGCGTATCTGAATCGTTCTTCTGGCGATTATGATTCTGTTCTTGGGTAAGTTAAACAAACCCTAACCTATTTTGAAGCTTAGAATAGTTGTAATGAAGTTATAGCTAACCTGTTTCATGCCATAGGTAGCGTATCCGCCATTGACAAAGACTTATCGTTTGAATCACATCTAATACGCATTTTCTAGTTTAAGGTGCTGACTATATACGTTTAGGTTATGGTTTTTAAGACTTTCAATGTTAGATAATGATTTATTCATGACGTGAATGCTATTACACATGTCAAATGCGCTATCTGTTTCGATTTACGTATATGTATAATCTATATTATAAATAGCGTATTTCATGTATATGTTATAATACCCGTATACATATGGAAATTATTATTATGATTGCCATGATTAATTGTTGTTGATACATGCTTGATATGTATGCAACAAATCCTTAACGAAAGGTATTGCCCTAATATGTAATTGATATATGTTGACTAGTGTAGTTTAAGTGTCTGTTTAAATGCTTAAATGAGTTAGTAGTTAGTGAAGTGTGGCTTTTTAGGTTGTTGAAATATGAATCTCAATCACCTTAACTGTGTGTATGATTTCCTTCATGAATTGTGTAACCTAGATTATTCATGTTAACTGTGTGTCTGATTTCCTCCATGAATTGTGTAACCTAGATTATTCATGTTAACTGTGTATATGATTTCCTCCATGTACTGTATTTATATTCAAGTTATATTTCACAAATGTCCATATGATGGTAGGATATGAATCAAATGCCTATTATTGAGCTTGTACTTTATTGGGGCTGTACTACAGTCCAGGTAATCGGTAATCGTACTTCAAATGGTGGTTGAGGTCATTTTCTCCACGCAGGATAAGTTTAACGAATCCGAGTCGTGCTTGGGATGTTTAACAGTGGTTAGGCCACACGGAGTGCTTATGCATTCCATGTCGTTTAGCTCAACGTGCGCTTGGCCTAGTTGAGCTTATCAACTAACCCGATTGACCGATGTTTATTCACCATGTTTGGTCGATACTGTTTGAATCTAAGACACTGAACTTACTAGTGAAACTCCCGTTAACCTTGGTACCGTGATCCCCTAAGACTCATGAGCCGGACATGGTGGTATGGGACACCGTGGTCGAGCTGTCGGCCTACGCTTGGGCGACGAGCCTCCCCGTATTGACCAGTGAGCACCCTACTCTCATGAGCCTATTATGATGGTATGGGACACTATATTCATACTGTCGGCCTACATTGATTGGTGACGAACCCTCTGTAGTGACCTCGAGTATATCCTGACACTGCATAAGGGCGACGAGTCTTATTTCAATATTCGGGATATAACTAGACCTGTATTGATTGGTGACGAGCCCTTTACCAGTGATCTAGAACCGTACATCGTATGAGATTTTCTAGGACTGACGACCTTAGAATGGATCAATGTTTGGGAATTGGTATAAGGGAGGTGTCTTAGCTTTCCAATCCTGTTGTATGAAAAAGACTAATAAGAACTTGGTAATCATACTTATATCATCGCACTGCATGTGCTATCGGTGTTGGTGTAAGAGCACTGAGGAAGTGACTGACATGCCCGACCGTAAGATGAAGATCGCAGAGGGAGTTTGTGGTGAGGGCATACATCATTATCTCATTCATTCTCACATTAACAAGAGTATCTAGGACATGTTTGATTATACTGCCTTATCATTACTACTTGATTGAATTGATAACATGTTAACCTTTGTTGTATAGCTCCATTGAGTTGATCACTCACTCCCACTTTCTGGGATGGTTCTTAAAACACCAACCAGACTCTGACTTAGCTGTAGGTGACGGTGATGCCTACGAGGTGGGGCTGGAGTTCGACGAGGACGAGGAGGCTTTCTCGTTCATGTAGTTCTCAGGCGGGTTCATGTGAGCCTTGTCCTGACTGGTGGAGATTTTAGGATATGCATATGTTGATTTTGATACACAGTTGTACTTATTACCCTGGACAGAGCACGCATCTTTTGGGGATCATTTTTGGATTATATATATACTTAAGTCTTCAGCTTGCATTTTCTACCTATCCCTGAATTATGTCTGCTGATCTGGCTTAATCTATTTCATATTTTATGTGTTAATACAAACAATATATATCCATCATTATTTATGTTGCATAAGTGATGTTTTGAAACTCGGGAGTTGAGTTATGCTCGACCCCTAAATTTCAGGGCGTTACAATATTACACTGGGCCCTAAGCCCATGTGACCCTATGAACAGTTTGGATGGAAAATAAACATCATGTTGGGCCCTAGTTGGATGGAAAATAAACATTATGTTGGGCCCTAGGTTGGGTGGAAAATAAACAGTATGGTGGGTCCTACTTATGACCCACTTATGTATGTATTGTGTCCACACCTTTCATCAGTGTGGACCTCCACCATAGAGTATGTGATTTATCTATGCCTTCCATCCCTATGGGACCTACCATGATGCATGAGTTTCATCCAAACCGTCCAACCATTTTAGAGATTATTTTAAGGCCATTGTTAAGGCCTATCTTAATGTATTTGTGGCCCACCCACTAAGGCCCACTTTGATATATATGAAAACCCATGTTATGAGGCCCATTATGATGTATTCAAGGCCCATGGGTCAAGGCCCAATAAGGCGTACATAAGGCCCATTGTGGTGTGATTCCACCATGGTATATGTGTTGATCTTTATAGTGGGTATATCTTGGGAGAAATGTTGGTTTGACGTTCACATTGTAAGGATAATGTTGATTAAATGTCCGCATTGTCACTCTCCCTAAGGCCCACTGATAAGCCCATATTTGTAGTGAGCAGGCCATCTAGGCCCATATCCGTTATACGCAAAACCCGTCATCCTATGTCATGTTTATTATAGATCCATGATTCATAATCATACGCATCATATGTATGTCTGATATGACGAGTGACTAATCATAGTATATGCCTTCGAGCAGATTATTTATGGGCTCCCTGATAGGCGGAATTACCGTACATGAACGCGCGACGCATGCAGGATTGTTGCATGTTTGGTTGGGTGATTCATGCATTTTCATTTGTATGATCATGATTATTACATGCCCTACCGACATCACGGCCACATCCTCCACAAACACATCGTGGGTGGTTGGATTAGATATCGAAAATGTTTGGTTCTAGCATACGGGCGCCATAGATGTCCTTGGGTGAAAATCCCTAAACCCGATGGTACTTGAGGATGACTCCAACGTCTAAACCGACTGGATACACGAGTGCGTGAGGGCCGTATAAATATTACAATGGGCCCCATGGCCGTGTGACCCTATCAATAGGTTGTATGGAAATAAACATTCCAGTGGGCCCTAGATTTTCCCTGGCCTACATACCCTTATCAACAGATTGGATGTAAATAAACAGAACGGTGGGCCCCTGGTCCGTGTGATCTCACTAACAAGTGGGATGATAAATAAATATTACAGTGGGCCCTAGGCCCATGTGACCATATGAACAATTTAGATGGAAAATAAACATCATGTTGGGCCCCAGTTGGATGGAAAATAAACATTATGTTGGCCCCTAGGTTGGGTGAAAAATAAACAATATGGTGCGTCCTACTTATGACCCACTTATGTATGTATTGTGTCCACACCTTTCATTAGTATGGACCTCCACCATGGAGTATGTGATTTATCTATGCCTTCCATCCCTATGGGACCTACCATGATGCATGAGTTTCATCCAAACCGTCCAACCATTTTGAAGATTATTTTAAGGCCATTGTTGAGGCCTATCTTAATGTATTTGTGGCCCGCCCACTATGGCCCACTATGAAAACCCATGTTATGAGGCCCATTATGATGTATTCAAGGCCCATGGGTCGAGGCCCAATAAGGCGTACATAAGGCCCATTGTAGTGTGATTCCACCATGGTATATGTGTTGATATTTATAGTGGGCTATATCTTGAGAGAAATGTTGGTTTGACGTCCACATTGTAAGGATAATGTTGGTTAAATGTCTGCATTGTCACTCTCCTTAAGGCCCACTGATAGGCCCATATTTGTAGTGAGCAGGCCGTTTAGGCCCATATCCATTTTGCTCAAAACCCGTCATCCTATGTCATGTTTATTATAGATCCATGATTCATGATCATACGCATCATATGTATGTTTGATATGACGAGTGACTAATCATAGCATATGCCTTTGAGCAGATTATTTATAGGCTCCCTGATAGGCGGAGTTGCCCTACATGAGTGCGCGACGTATGCAGACTGATAGGCGGAGTTACCCTCCCTGATAGTCAGGCCCGATATTGGCAGGATAATAGTGATGTCTCTTTCACTTTCCCAGTTGTCCGTTTAGATAAGGGTGGTAAGCTGGCGTAGAGTGTACTATACCCTAGTGATTTTTCAGACTGAGAACCAGACTGATTTGATGCTCTAGTGAGGAGCTGCATTAATATGTGGATGAGGATTGGTATGCTTGAATTGCATTATGCATCGCATGGCCTTGATATGGTCGATATCATTTATATTATGCACCGCATAGCCTTGGTACGGTTGATTGCATTCATATACCCATCAACATGTATCTGCATTACTCTAACTTTACATTCTGAGCACGATCGTATTGCGCACACACTTACACTACCCTCTAAGATTTCTATAAGCTTATGCATGATTGATGCGTGCAGGTGACGCCAAGACGCAGCCATAGTCTTGTTGCAGTTGGAGTGTGTAGCTGAGCTTCTAGAGTTTTTGTTACTTTCAGTATATTGTATTTCTCCTTTCATACGCCTTGTACTCAAAGATTTTGTTCATAGTGAATTTTATGATGGTGTTCTTGTAGTTATTTTTCATGGGTTATGCTTGTGGTTATGTTCATTACGAATCAAATCATGTTTGAAATCCTCCTTATAGCATCTCAGGATTGGAACCTGGTATATGGGTGCCGGGAGCCGAGAATGGGGTACTACGGAGTCTTTCGGCGTTGGATTCGATGATTAAGAATTTTGTGGGCTCAGTTTCCGAGTTTGGGACATGACAAAGCCTAATTAAGAACTTGGCTGACACGACCATGCACCCCATTGCATGTGCCTTTGGCATGGAAGAGCACAATGGGAGTCTCATGTGCGACTGTGAGATGGTGTCGCTAAGGGAGTGCAGGCGGGGGCATACATCATTGTAGCATATCATTCCTACAATAACAAGAGTGCTTAGGACATGACTGTTGTACTACTTTATCATTACAGCTTGATTGAATTGATAACATGTTAACCTTTACCTTATAGTACCACTGAGTTGATCACTCACTCCCACTCTAGGATGGTGTTTCAAAACACCAACCAGACTGTTTTAGCTGTAGATGATGGCGATGCTTATGAAGTGGAGCCTAATTTCTAAAACGATGAGGATTTCTCCTATATGCAACTATCAGGTGGGTCTATGTGGACCATGTACTAATCGATGGGATTACAAGGATACGAATTAGTTGGACATTACACTTTGTCATTTTGTATATTTTGGAACAAACATGTATATATTCAGCCTGGTGACATGGTCATACTATAGGGGTTTATAACCACTTATATACTTTATATATCTATCACAGTCTTCCGCTTGCTTAATTCAATCATCTCTGGAGTATGATATGTTGATTTAGTGTAATCCCATTCATGTTTAATGTGCTAATACGGACAACATTTAATCATCATTATCTATGTTGCATAAATGATGCGACGGATCTTGGGAGTTGAGTCTTTGCTCAACCCTCAAAATTTAGGGTGTTACAAGTTGGTATCAGAGTATGATTTGTATTAAAATGGACCCAGGTTATGGTAACACGACGCACACTAACGCACTTTGACCTAAGAGGGAGCGTTAAAAAGTATAAATAATCATAGGATTTCAAGTTTCGCCGACGGGTGAAACTGACCATTGAAATATGACTCGTATGCAACTGTGACCATGTAATATGATCCCAGTTCCTTTCTAGACCATCCACCAATGGGTTTAAATGATAATTTGGTATATTCCCCAGTCAAATAACCTGGAAAATGTGAATATGTGTGAGACGGAACCCAAAACCACATCAAACGGACTGGGGGGCCTAAACAATACAAAACAAGGGAAAACAGAGTGGCCCCCATACACTTCCCGCACCCCGAGAGTGGGATGTCATCACCTCCAGGGAGATTCCATCACCCTAGGTCCAGAGAACAGTAATGGCATCGCGCCTACCGTAAGGCCTCGCAGTCGGGTCCAGAGGATCGCGGCCGGCTAGCGGGTCAGGCTGCCTGTCGCCCCTCCAACACGTGTGGGGCCCACAAAAATCATGTGGGACCACCTATATTTTCCTTTTTACTCATTTCACACCCTCACCTAGCTTATAAACCCTTCCAACCCCTCCAAAAAAACCTGATTTTTCACCTCAAATCCCCCCTCCATTCTCATATTTTCTTCTTCTTCTTCTTCTTCTTCTTCTTCTTCATTACATACTCACCTCCACCATTTTCATCAAAACTCATCTCTTATCCCTCTTAATTCCTCCCATTTGAGCACACAAACTCACCTTCGTGTCTTATAAATCTCTAAGTCCTCCAACCCATCTCATCTTGCAAGTTTTCTTAACTCCATGGCTATTTTTGAGCTAGTTGTCATGATTTTCTCCCTTTCAACATTTCTTTCCCTCATGGGAAAGAAGAGGGTGCCCACGGATGAAGTCGGACCTAGCCACCCTACCCATCTAAGGAAGCAAAAAAGCACTGAGGATAGCACTAACATTGAACGGGAGCAAAGGACGAAGCGGGATCTCGATCCCCAAATTCCTCTCGAAAGAGCCTTGCTGGTTGACATGGAACATAGTAGGTTTCAAGGCCATATAGTTATCTTTAAAGCACACATGGATAAAAAACTATTTGGGATTTATCCGATGATGGACCTCCTATTGGATGCTGGGTGGGGTCCCATATTTGAGGGCAAGTCACGTGTGAATAAGAGCAATGTTCGAGCCTTCTACTCCTACATACAAGATTCACTAATGGAGCCTCTACAGTTCTCTATCCCCATGGGAAGGCGGGAAGTCATTGTCAATGTAGACTTGATAGCCCGAATCATGGGGATTCTACGTGGAGAGGTACACGCTAGCGAGAAGAATCTCAGGAGTATGCATGAAAGAGATCATTGCACTTGATTTCTTTGTGGCCGACTGGTTCCTTGGAATTGAGACAATTGCCTCCCAGTGACCAAGATGACTCATGACTTCTGCCTACTCCACTACATATTCACGTGCAATATGTATCCTAGGTGGAGCAATCGCAATGAATGCACACATTTAATGTTAGACTTCCTATATAGAGCTGGGTAAGGAGACATGTTGTGCTTTCCTACGTATGTCCTGCTTCAAATAGTTCAGACTGTACTTTCTCCTAGGACAGACATTTCACTCCCATTTGGCCAACTGATATGCAAGCTTGCTCGTGAATTCGGCTACAGACTTGGCGCAGATAATCTTGCGTCGATCCATTTCATCAATGACACTACGCTTAAAAACATGGGTATTGAGCCATGACAACGCTAAGCTTGTCTTGATGAGTACAATGATGAGATAGAGGAAGAAAGTGAAGAGGATGAGGGGAGTGAAGATGAAGAAGGTGAGGGAGGAAGTGATGAAGAGGGAAGTGATGATGAGGAAAAGCGGGAAGAAGAAGAAGAAGAGGAGGCCCAAGACTCTGATGGGAGCTCTCCTCTTACTACACATGAGCACCACCGTGATCAGGTTGATTTAGAAGTCCGCCTGGCTCAGATTGAGGAGGGTTAAGTCACCCTGAGACAGGAGGTCAGAAAGACCCGGGCTGAACTTGAAGAGAATAGGGCCTACATGAAATAAAAATTTAAGAAGGTGTCTTTCACCTTGAAGGCCCTCCTGTGCTGTATGCAGGACAAGGGTGCTTCTCCTCCATCACCAAAGTCGGACGACTAGTCATATGTTGTAGTCATCTTTAGGTTTTCCTTATTTCCCTTGTGTTTTATGTTATAGCCTTGATAGGCTTAGTATTGTGGTAGAGTTGTTGGTTTGCTTAGTGTTTAAAGATTGTTTAGATAGCTCACATGCATCTTTTATCACGATCCATGTAAGACTATATCACATTTATTATGATGATTTTGGTTAAATGAAATGCTTGAAGATCCATTCGTTATGGAATGTGTAGAATGCTTGACAAATTAAGTGTTGTTATGCTAAATCTTACATGTGTTACACCTTATATTGTGTATAGGGAATGCCACTTAAGGCCACTCGGAGTACGACACATCTTACACTTGGTGAATCGAGTGATGGGGCACCTCCCCTAAGTGATAGCCATATGGACACAAGTTTGGGCCCAAATCATGAGACTATGTCGGATTCATAGCTGGCCACTGGCCTCGCCAATGGGCCAACACCTTTTGCATCATCGGTTCTAGAACAGAACCACGTGTCTACCTCGATGCCACACATGCCTCAAGTAGCTTTTCCTCCTAATAGGTTGGAGTAGATGATACTCCTTATGCAGCAACAGCAAATCTGGACTACCATTGCGGGGGCTTTTGCCCAGAACATGAACGTGGTCCCGCCTGCACCACCCGTATACTCGGCTGGGAACATGAATGCCAACAATTTATTCGAGCGATTCCAGCGCTTCCGACCTCCCACTTTTGTGGGTACTCACAGACCCAATGAGGCCGAGTACTGGCTTGAACGCATCTCTAAGATGCTAAAGTCGCTACACTGTACTGAGGCAGAGTAAGTTAAGCTGGTTACATACATGTTTGAGATGGAGGCGAGTCTATGGTGGGACAGCATCCTACAGACAGTGGTTGCTGGGTATGTGTGGACATGGGAAGCTTTTGAGACCCACTTCCATGGGAAGTACTTCCCCCTCATGTACTGTAATGAGAAGGAGGGAGAGTTTCTTCACCTCCGACATGGAGGGAGGACCGTTGCCGAATATGAGAACAAGTTTATAGAGCTGGCCAGATACGCTCCTTTGCTACTAGCGAACGAGCCGATGAAAATGCGGCGATTTTCTAAGGGTTTACGGCCTGAGATTTGCTCGAAGATGTGTTGCGCTAACATTACCAATTATGCTGAGTTAGTGAGCATATCCCTATGAGCTAAGCAAGATGAGGACAGGTTATCTCGTACACGTGTACCCATGGGTCTGAGGCCTCGACCTGATTTGCCATGCAGATCGTTCCTCTGCAAGAGGCCACATCCAGATTCGCCTCCTAGGATCATGGCTCCATGGACATAGCCTAGGCGATCAGATATGTGGTGCACCTACTGTAAGAGGTTGGGCCATACTGACACTTATTGCTTTACCATGATGAGGGACAATGGCTTTACACTGCCTCAGAAGATCAATCATCAGTTACCTTAGGATATCTCAGTTCCACCTCTACGATTAACACCACCTGCATAGCCATCTTACCAGCCACCTCGATTTAGGCCACCTCGACGACCTATAGCAGCGCAGCCGAATTGTCCTCAACAGTCTTGGGTGTACTCACTTGTAGCTGAGGCATCCGAGATAGCAACCGTAGTACCATTGGCTTTCGAAGTCACAACACACATCTAAGGTACACCCGTATTTTTATTGGTGGACACCGAGTCCACTATTTTGATCATATCATGCGCAACAGTCAAGCGACTAGTGTTGAAAACTACTCTTATGGTTGGGTGAGACTCCTTACCACCATAAGAATCTTTACGGACTACACCAAGACTTGTAGAGGTTGCTCAATAGACTTAGGAAGCAGAATAGTGCTCGTTGACCTAATGGTCACCCCATTATGTCATTATGATGTCATTCTTGGTATGGATTGGCTCACCAAGATGAAGGCAGAGATTAACTGTGATAGTAGAGTATTGACAGCCCATGGACCTAAGGGCATGACTTTTACTTTCCCAGTTCAGGTCATTTTGTACTATCATATTAGTTGTTATGCTACCTTACTAGAGCATGTTGATGGTCCGAAACTTGAGAAAACGCCAGTAGTCTGAGATTTCATGGATGTGTTTAGGACGATACCTAAACTACCTCCTCAACGCGAGATGTCATGTCCTAAACTCAAAAATCGAGCTCACAAAATTATCGATCGCAGAATCCAACACCGACAACCTCCGTAGTACCCCATTCTCAGCTCCCGACCCCTATACACCAAGTTCCGATCCTGGAATTCTACAAGGAGAATTTTTTTACATGATTTTCATTCGTAATGAGTATAACCATAAGCATAACCCATGAACAATAACCACAAGAACATCATCACAAAATCCACTATAATCAAAAAATTTAAAGTATAAAGCGTATGAAGGGAAATACAAGATAATGATAACAAAAAATCCTAAAGCTTGACTACACACTCCTACTGTGGCGAAGCTACAGCTGCGTCCTGGCTTCACCTGCATGTATCAATCGTACATGAGCTTATAGAAAGCTTAGAGGGGAGTGTAGGTGTGTGCTAATATGAATGTGCTCAGAATGCAATGTCAAAGTAATGCAGAATCATGTTGATGGATACATGAATGCAATCAGCCGTACTAAGGCTATGCGGTGCAAGATATGAATGTTATCATCCATGTCAAGACCATGCGATACGAGATGTAATTCAAACACAACAATCCTCATCCAAATACACATATCAATATAGCTCATCGCTAGAGCATCAAATGTCAGTACAGTTCTCATTCTGGATAATCGCTGGGGTCTAGTACACTATACACCAGCTTACCACCCCTATTCGAGTGCACATCTGGGTGAGTAGAAGAGACCTCACTATCTGCCTGCTAATATCAGGCCCAGCTCATTGATAGCAGACCTATTCCTCAAGCTGGTCAAACTTAACCTAGAAATTGCCCTCTCACTCAAGTGGGTAAGGTCACACCCCTTTCCAACCAACCATAACACAGTGGGAGACGTGGTCTGCTGGTAAACGGCCCTTGTGCTCTCATGTATCCACTCGGTCTCGATGTTAGAGTTATCCCTAGTACCATCGAATTTAGAGATTTTCACTCAACGACATCTATGGCACCCCGATACTAGAAACAGTATTTTCGGTATCCAAACCGACCATCCACGGTATGTTTGCGAAGGTTATAGCCCTGATGTCATTATAGCATACAGTAATCACAATCACATAAATATAAAGTATATAAGTCACACTATCAGTCATGCAACAATCCTGCATGTATCGCATACTCATAAAGGGAAACTCCGCCTATCAGGGAGCCCATAAACAATCTGGCTAAAGGCACAACTATGATCAATCACTTCTCATATCAAGCATGCATATGATGCGTATGAGCATGGATCATGAAACTACACTAAACATGTTATGTGGTGATGGATCTTATTCATAACAAAGAGGGGCCTAAACGGCCTACACACTACAAGTATGGGCCTATCAATAGGTGTAAGTGCTATAGTTTATAGCCCCTTGTTATTGTCAAATTTGTGGTGATAAAGACACTACTTTAAAGCTTGTATAAGTGATGAACAAAAGAAGCTTTCAAGATCTCAGAAGTGTTCAAGTTCAAGAAGCTTTCAAGTTCAAAGATCTCAGGCTTTGTTATACTCAAAGGTCACTTGTCTTCAAGTTTCAATATCCTTGCTTCACTATTGAGGTATGATCGACATTAGGTTGACCTTTAAAGTAGGACATTTTGGATACATAATCCATATATATTTTATATGTAAATTTAGTCTGTTCTAAGACTAGTCTTAGACCTTGTTTGACTAGTCCTAGTACTGGTTTGACCAGTCCAAGAAATTTCACAATCAGTCCTAAGTTGTTGAGGATTTTTGAAATTTTTTGGTTATGATACGACCAGTCCTGGTGACTGTTCGACCAGTCGTAGGAATAGTGTCAATTGGTTCTTCGACCAGTCATAGACCTTCAATTCAAAGTACAACGTTGAAATTCAGCCACCTACGACCAGTCGTGTGTGACCTACGACCAGCTGTAGTATACTCACGACCGGTCGTGCAACTGTAAAATCTTATCACCCCCGAAAATTTAAATTTCTGTTGATTCTTCGACCAGTTGTAGAGGTCCTAAGACCAGTCGAAGACATGTTTTGCTCAGCTATAAATAGAGCACAAATCTCAGAATAAAACAGATAATTCAAGCTAATTAATTCAGTCTTTTGAGAGATAAGACTGTGCTCCATTCTAAGCTAAGTGTGCGTATTTAATATTCTCTTTCATTATCTTTATTAATTAATTTTGTTTCTTGTATTTCAATCTAATCTGAAAAAAGGAATTGCTTCTTTCCTTCCTTTGGAATTAAAATCAATTAAAGCTAGCCCATTTTGATTTAATTTAAAATCAATTAGAACTAGAACCATTGTAATGTGAGTTTAGACATTGAACTTGGACATTCAATCATCTACTCTAACTTGGTTCTTCCTTTTTATTTTTAGTTTTGTTTAGGAATTGTCAGAAAAATCTCATTGTATTTGTTATCTGAGGAGAGCAAGGAAAACTCAAAAGTGAGATTTTTTAATTGTGCAAGCCCACATAGAAAGACACAATTGTAAGGTTTTGGGTGAACCTGTAAAAACCTATTTTGATAGTGAATGCTAATATCCCCCGTGTGAGGATATTAGGAGTGGAGTAACATTCTATGTGGCTCTTGTTTAACAGTTGGTGTACACACAGGCAAACCACTATAATCCCTTATGTTTCATGGTTGAATGGTTTATATTTCATATCTTTTATTATTCATTTGTGAGATGTATATGTGGATGTGAATGTTGTAATCATTTATTTCAAGCATTATGAGAGTGTTGTAATAGTTTAGTATTTATTTCTTGTAATTCCTTTATCAGCATTCTTAATTGTTCTAGTAAGGTTGCCCTGCCATTTCTATGGTGCATGATTGTCCTTAGAACAATATATAATTAATTGTAATTTATTCTTCAGTGCAGTTTATATTTTATTTTCTTTTCCTCTTTGATTTGAGATTTGATACAAAGACCTTTCTAAAAATAAGGTTGTCCTACCATAAACTCTGATTTTTGGTGTAAGGTTGTCCTTAGAATAACATTTGTATCAACCTCTTAAGATCTGAATTTTGAGGTTGCTTTACATTCTTTACATTCTTGTATTAAGATTTGTTTACTTTAATTGTTGGCTATCATATTTGTTTAATTTTCGCTGTTATATGTTTTATTTGGCATAGTCCTATTCACCCCCCCCCCCCCCCCCCCCATCCTAGGACTTATAGCTAGGCCTTTTCAAATGGTATTAGAGCCTAATAGCTATTTTTAATTCTTAATTTTTAGATTTATTTCCTGAGCTAATGATTTAAGCTATTTAAGATGTCAAATTTTAATAGCCTATCAGTCACTAGGCCACCACCCTGTAATGGCTCCAACTATGCTTATTGGAAAGCCAGGATGAGAATATTCTTAAAATCCATGGATGAAAGAGTGTGGCTAGCCACTGTGAATGGTTGGAACCCTCCTACCACTGAAGTAACTGGAATTGATGGTTCAAAATCTCTGAGAGTAACACCTTATTTCTCATGGACCACTCTTCAGAAAAGTGAGAGTAGTGCAAATGCTAAAGCACTAAATGCAATCACTTACGCACTATCACCGGATGAATTCAAAAGAATTATATCCTGTGATTCTGTAAAGTAAGCTTGGAATATATTAGAAATGACACACAAGGGTACCTCAATTGTCAAGAAATCGAAAGTCGAACTCCTTACAACTAAATTTGAAGAAATTCATATGGAGAAAAATGAAACATTTATGGACTTTTATACATGATTAAATGACATTGTAAACTTTATGTGAGGTCTTGGTGATAGAATCCCAAAAAGTAAAGTGTGTGCAAAAATACTACGCTCACTTCCTGAACGGTTCAACTCTAAAGTAATCGCGATCCAGGAACTTTATGATACGGATAATATGAGAGTTGAGGAATTAGTTGGTTCTTTGCAAACCTACAAGTTATCTTTTAAAGCTCCAAAAGGAAAATCAATTTCTCTTAAAACTTCAAAAAATAATTTTTAAGAAAATTCTAATGTAGATAACTCTGAAGATGATATGGTTCTTTTGGCAAAAAAGTTTTATAAAATCTTCAAAAGTAAAAAAGAGAGTTGATTTTCAAAAAGAAAATGATAAGAAAAGATCAAAATCTAAATCTAAAACTTGAAAATCTTTGAAAGATAGTTAATGTTACAACTGCCAAGAATATGGGCATTTGGCTAACAAGTGTCCTAAAAAGGACAAACCCAAGAAGAAGGGTATGCTGGCTACTTGGGATGAATCCTCTGATTTTGAAGCTTCTCCTACATCTGAAGATTCTAAAACTGAGTCAGGCAATGAAGTGAAAGCCCTTATGACTCTAGCCAAATTCACATTTTTAGATAATGATTTAACAAATGAAGAAAATCTGAATAGTAAATGTGAAAATGAAGATGATCTTCAGATGCCTATAATGTCCTATACGAGGAGAGTTGTAAAATTGCGGTAAAACTGAAACTTCAAAAAGAGAAATTTTCTAAACTCAAAGAAATTTATGAATCTCTTGTTTTAAAAAAGTCCCATATTTTAGACTGTTTTGAAAAGACAAAATGCGATTTAGATTTTAAGACTGCTCAAGTTAAAAATCTTAAATCTGAAAACAACCAATTAAAACATGAAGTCTCTTCTCTCTTGAGTTTAAAGGAAACTTGAAAATATGCCCAAGGTGATTCTAAATTAGAAAAAATTTATCAGGATCGAGAAAATGTGGTGATCGATCCAGTCTGGGTTATGATAAGAATGTTTCTCCTAAGCTAAAAAATATACCTCGTAAGTTTGTAAAAGGAGAAACCTTAAACTTAAAAGGGAAAGGACAAGTGTTTTATAAAGAATCTAAATCTGTTCAAAATCCTAAAGGAAATTATTTCAACTATAGGAAGTATAACCAAAATTCTTTGGCTGAAAAGATAGTTGATTTACTTAAGGAGCTTCTAAAGTCTAACTCAATAGGTTATACTTATAATTCTTACAATCAAAAGAAGACCAAATATCCATCTAAACCCAAAATGGTTATGAAATGGATTCCAAAGGTCACTTGTTTGGTTGCCCACACTGCTTTCAAAGCTATAAGCCATTCAAAGTGGTACCTAGATAGTGGATGCTCCAGGCATATGACAGGCGACAAGGCTTTATTCACCGATCTAAAATATATGACTGATGGTTCAGTCACATCTGGTGATGGCAGTAACTGTAAAATTATGGGTCAAGGTACGATTTAACTCTATAACCTTCCGTTATTTAATAATGTCTTATATGTTGAAGGACTAAGACATAATTTGCTAAGCATATCTCAAATATGTGATAATAACCATAGTGTGCGATTTTCTAATCAAAGCTGCGAGATTCTAAACAATAAGGGTTCAATAATACTAACTAGATGTAGAACGTCTGAAAACTGCTATATTGTTAGTGAATCCAGCTCATCTAATCAAACATGTTATATGGTCCATACAGATGAGACTGAATTATGGCACAAATGTCTTGGACATGTACACTACCAAAACTTATTTAGATTGAGCAAAAAAGAACTTATAAGAGGTCTACCCAAACTTCAAAAATTAGATAAGATATGTGAAGAATGCCAGTTTGGCAAACAAACAAGGAACTCACACAAAAAGGTGAATTCCAATACCACATCAAGACCACTCGAACTTCTCCACATGGATCTAATAGGACCTACCAGAACGGAGAGTCGAGGTGGCAAAATGTATATCTTGGTAATAGTAGATGACTTTACCAGATATACATAGGTAGTCTTCTTAAGGGACAAATCTAAAACCCTTGAAGAAGTAAGAAAAGTTCTCAAAAGGATTCAAATTAAAAAAGGTTCTCAAATCAGTAAGATTCATAGTGATCATAGATCTAAATTTGAGAATAGCGGTTTTGAGAAGTTCTGTAGCGATCAAGGAATATTACATGAATTCTCAGCGCCTAAAACTCCACAACAAAATGGAATAGTGGAAAGGAAAAATAGAGTGCTACAAGAAATGGCTAATGTCATGAAGCTCTCCAAAAATCTTTAGGCTGAAGCAGTCAATACAGCTTGCTATATTATTAACCGAGTTTACACTAGTAAAGGCAATAATAAAACGGCTTATGAAATGTGGTTTGATAAAAGGCCTACTGTCAAATACTTTCGATTTTTTGGTAGCAAGTGTTATATTTTACGAGATTATGAAAATCTGGGAAAATTTGATACGAAAAGTGATGATGGGATCTTTCTAGGGTATTCTTTAAATAGTCGTGCTTATAGGGTTCTGAACAAAAGGACCGATGTGATTTAAGAGTCTATCAATGTGGTCATTGATGATCACTTAAACACACCATTCTCAAGTTCAGATAATGATGAAGTTCTTGTAGTTGATAAACCTGATACTTCATCTAATCAGACTGATTCTGAACTAAGGACTGTTAAAGATCATTCAAGTACTCAAATTCGTGAAAACCCTCTCACTGGTGTTCGTACTCGTAGACAACTTCAGGATATATGTAATTACGTATGTTTTACATCCCAGATAGAACCATCTAGCGTAAAAGAAGCTCTTGCTAATGAAAACTAGATTGTTGCGATGCAAGAAGAACTTAACCAATTTGTAAGAAATGATGTTTGGTATCTCGTACCTAGACCCAAAGATAAACTCATCATTGGAACAAAATGGATTTTTAAAAATAAGTCTGATGAGCTTGCAAATATAATTAGGAACAAGGCTAGGCTAGTGGTACAAGGTTACACTCAAATTGAAGGTATTGATTTTGATGAAACCTTTACACTAGTAGCATGTCTTGAATCAATCAGACTGTTTATATCCATTGCATGTTTTAGAAAAATCAAGATTTATCAAATGGATGTGAAAAGTACTTTCTTAAATGGTGATTTGCATGAGGAAGTCTATGTTAAATAACCAATGGGTTTTGAAGATTCCAAAAATGTTGATAATGTATATCACCTTAAAAAGGCACTTTACGGATTAAAACAAGCTCCTAGGGTATGGTATGAGAAACTAACAAAGTTTTTGTTAAGCCATAATTTTCAAATGGGATCTGTTGATAAAACTCTGTTTGTTAAAAAATATAATGATCATATTTTAATGGTACAGATTTATGTTGATGATATCATTTATGGATCCACTTGTACTGACATGACTACTGAGTTTGTAGATTTGATGAAGTCACAGTTTGAAATGAGCATGGTTGGGGAATTGAATTATATCTTAGGGTTGTAAGTAAAGCAACAACCTGATAGAATATTCATTTCTCAATCTAAATATGTCTTGAATTTAATTAAGAGATTTGGATTTGAGAATAGTAAGAACTTCGATACTCCTATGAGTACTACCTTGAAACTCTTAAAAGATTCTAAAGGTAAAAATGTTGATCCGAAATTATATCGGAGTATGATTGGTAGCGTATTATATTTAACTGCTAGTAGACCTGATATCGCACTAAGCGTTGGTATTTACGCCAGATATCAGTCTGATCCTAAAGAATCGCACTTAATCGCTGTCAAGCGGATTATTCGATATGTCGCAAGTACTGTGAATCTCAGTCTCTGGTATCCACATGAGACTAGTGTTCAATTAGCTGGGTACTCGGATGTTGATTGGGCTGGTAATCTTGATGATAGAAAATCAACCAGTGGTGGTTGCTTTTATATCAGAAACTGTTTAGTTTCTTGGTTTAGCAAGAAACGAAGTTCCATATCACTTTCAACAGCTGAAGTTGAATACATCGTAACTGGTAATGCGTGTACGTAGCTTATTTGGATGAATCGAATGATAAGTGATTATGGAATTAAACAGGATTCTATGTTATTATATTGTGATAATTTCAGTGCCATAAATATTTCAAAAAATCCTATTCAGCATTCTCGTACTAAACACATTAACATTAAATTTCATTATATCCGTGAATTAGTAGAAGAAAATGTTATATCTTTGGAATATATACCTACCAAGAATTAACGTGCTGATATTTTCACTAAACCTCTCGATAAAAGCAGGTTTAACCAAATGAAATTTGATCTTGGCATGTGCATTTTAAGATGATATTTTATATATTTTTGTATCATATTGTATATGCTTATTAGGTTAGATTTCAATATTTGCAAAATATGTAGAAAAATCTTAAAATTTGTAAATGGAATTGTATTTTTGGCTGGTACTCGACTGATCGTGAATATACATGACCAATCGTGGTACAACCGGTCATGTACATCCATGACCAGTCGTGAATCTCGTGAATGTCTTTAATTTGGGGAAAAATCATCATCTTCCTCATTCTATTTCACTCTCCAATGGGCCAAACCTTGACTAGTCGAAGCCAACTTCCAAAATCTTCATGGTTAGTACTCCATTTACATTTTTCTTATATTTTTGTATTTAGATTACTTTTATTTCTCTTTTGAAGTTATCTATTTCAAATTTCGTTGTGATTTGGGGTTTTTCTTTTGAAAAATCTGATTTGAGAAAACCCACTTCTCAATCATTTGTAACTCTTTATTTCTTTAAAATCCTTATTGCAAATGGCTTCTAGGGGAAGAAAAATAACTTATCGTGGTCCATCTTCTTTCAAATCAGCCACTATCTCTAAGCATCATCTTAGGGCTACTGAGGATGATCCATCCTTTGTTCGGGACATCCGATTGTGTAATGTTATTTTTGAACATCCTATTGATATTAATCATACTACTCCTTTTGATATCCTTCCTATGCTCCAAGCTGTAGGTTGGGATAACTTATTGCATTGGGGTGGGCCAGCATACCGATCCATTGCCCAATCCATGTTTACTTGCATATGTGAATTTTCTCTTAAAATTTTGACATTTAAAATTGCCATAAAAGAAGGACCATTTGACATTGATCGTCACTTGATTTCAGCTCTTATGGAAATTCCTGTGAATGATGTGGGAGTTCCCATTCATACACTATCTGAAAAACCCTCACAGACTGAAAAACGTATGCTAACTAAGGATTTATGCAATTTGGATGTTCAATGGACGCATAAAGGAAATGCACTCCCTTCAAGATTTTTGTTACCCAAATATAGAGTTCTTCATAGGATCTTTGTGTCGAATTTGTATCCTCGATCGGGTAATAAAATTGAGTTAACGGCGTTCATGGTTTGTGTTCTTCATAACATTGCCAGAGGTGATAATATTTACTTATCATGCTTGATTTATCACTCTATCATTCATTTTTGACTCCATCTTGGTCATAGTGATATCCTTTTTAGTTATTTGATGACTGTATTGGCTACGCATATGTTAGTCGATATGCCGGTTGGTGAGCCCCTATCTATCATCTGATATTTAATAACTCTAATATCAATAAGATGAAGCTAGAATTTCTTTCTGGCCAAAGAGATGGTGTTGATACGGCTGAAGCTAAACATGAGGAAGTAGCTAGTGATCTTCCTCCTAATAATATTAATATGGATGATATTTTTGAAGAAATTGAATCTGACTCTACAAATGATCTAGATTATGAGCCTTCTGTCTTTGATGCTCGACTGAGTACATTGGAGGAGAAAGTTGAGAATATAAATGTTAAGATGGAAAACATGTCTGTTGCCCATGATTTATAATTCAAGTATATGTGCAAGTATCTTAGGCGCTTGAATAAGGGCATGCATAAACTTGATCCTTCCATACCTGCTCCTTCATCTGGTTTAGATTAGTTCATTTTCTATTTGCTGGTCTGTAATAACTATATTTCTATTATATTCACTTGACTGGATTTGCTACTTTAGATATTATTGATTTAGCTCAGTTCTTCCATTATATATGTTGCTTATGCTATGTTCTCAAACTCTTGTTTAATTTTCTCTTCTCTATCTCCTTGATTATTACTCCTTACCATTCTATTTTTGTGCTTCCTTTGTCATATTGTGACAAAAAGGGGGAGTATCCATATATTGATTTTCTGGTGCTATTTTAATACAATGCATTATGCAAGTGCTATATTTTTGAGATATATATATTTCTCAGGGGGAGTATGTGCAGAGATAGACTGTATGAGTATGAGTGTATGAGTATGGATTGTATGTTGGTTGAATATTGATTCGCAGGTACATGAATGTGGGCTAGATGATAACAATTGGTGCATGATTCTTTAATCAGATATTTGGTGTTATGTATTATATCTTGGAAATATGTTTTGTCACTAATTTGACAAAGGAGGAGATTGTAAGTGCTATAGTTTATAGCCCCTTATTATTGTCAAATTTGTGGTGACAAAGACACTGCTTTGAAGCTTGTATAAGTGATGAACAAAAGAAGCTTTCAATATCTTAGAAGTGTTCAAGTTCAAGAAGCTTTCAAGATCTCAGAAGTGTTCAAGTTCAAGAAGCTTTCAAGTTCAAAGATCTCAGGCTTTGTTATACTTAAAGGTCACTTGTCTTCAAGTTTCAATGTCCTTACTTCACTATTGAGGTATGACTAAAATTAGGTTGACCTTTAGAGTAGGACATTTTGAATACATAATCCATATATGTTTTATAAGTAAATATGGTCTGTTCTAAGACTAGTCCTGGACCTTGTTCTACCAGTCCAAGAAATTTCACGACCAGTCCTAAGTTGTTGAGGATTTTCAGAATTTTTTTGTTATGCTACGACCAGTCCTGGTGACTGTTCGACCAGTCGTACGAACAGTGTCGACTGGTTCTTCGACCAGTAGTAGACCTTCGATTCAAAGTACAGTGTTGAAATTTGGCCACATATGACCAGTCGTGTGTGACCTACGACCAGTCGAAGGGAACCTATGACCAGTCATAGAATACCCATGACCAATTGTGCAACTGTAAAATCTTATCACACTCAAAAATTTAAATTTCTGTTGATTCTTCGACCAGTCGTAGAGGTCCTAAGACTAGTCAAAGACATGTTTTTCTCAGCTATAAATAGAGCACGAATCTCAGAATAAAACAAATAATTCAAGATAATTAATTCGGCCTTCTGAGAAATAAGACTGTGCTCCATTCTAAGCTAAGTATGCATATTTAATATTCTCTTTCATTAGCTTTATTAATTGATTTTGTTTCTTGTATTCTAATCTAATCTAAAAAGAGGAATTTTGTTTTCCTTTCTTTGGAATCAAAATCATCTACTCTGAACTTGGATACTGTAATGTGAGTTTAGACATTGAACTTGGACATTCAATCATCTACTCTGACTTAGTTCTTCTGGGCTACTACAACGAAGGAGATATTCAGGTATTTTACATTTAATTGTAAATTTCTTTTTATTTTTGGTTTTGTTTGGGATTTGTTAGAAAAATCTCATTGTATTGGTTATCTGAGGAGAGCTAGGAAAACTAAGAAGTGGGGTTTTTTAATTATGTAAGCCCTCATAAAAAGACATAATTGTAAGGTTTTGGGTAAACCTGTAAAAACCTAATTTGATAGTGAATGCTAATATCCCCAGTGTGAGGATATTAGGAGTGGAGTAACATTCTATGTGGTTGTTGTTTAACAGTTGGTGTACACACAGGAGAACCACTATAATCCCTTGTGTTTCGTGGTTGAATGGTTTTTATTTCATATATTTTATTATTCATTTGTGGGATGTATATGTGGATGTGAATGTTGTAATCATTTATTTCAAGCATTGTGAGTGTTGTAATAGTTTAGCATTTATTTCTTGTAATTCCTTTATCAGAATTCTTAATTATTCTAGTAAGGTTGCCCTGCCATTTCTATGGTGCATGATTGTCCTTAGAATAGTATATAATTAATTTTAATTTATTCTTTAGTGCAGTTTGTATTTTATTTTCTTTTCCTCTTCGATTTGAGATTTGATATAAAGACCTTTCTAGAAATAAGGTTGTCCTACCATAAACTCTGGTTTTTGGTGTAAGGTTGTCCTTAGAATAACATTTGTATCAACCTCTCAAGATCTGAATTTTGAGGTTGCTTTACATTCTTTACATTCTTGCATTGAGATTTGCTTACTTTAATTGTTGGCTATCGTATTTGTTTAATTTTCGCTATCCCCCCCCCCCCCCCCCCCCTCTAGGACTTATAGCTAGGCTTTTTCAATAGGCCCTAAGGAGAGTTACAATGCAAACATTTAATCATCATTACTCTTACAATGTGGACGTTAAACTATCATTGCTCCCAAGGCATGGCCACCAAAACATCATTACATACATCGTGGTGGAATCTTACATCGCAAATGGACCTCATATATATCATATTCGGCATACACGAAGGCCTCACATACGTTTCATTGGGCCTCATATAAATCTAATGGGCTGATCGAATGGGCTAAATAAATGGGCCGATTCAAATTGACTGAATCAATGGGCTGAGTTGAATAGGCCGAGTCGAATGTGCCGAGTCGAATGGGCCGAGTAAATTATGCCGGGTCAAATGGGCTGAGTTAATGGGCCAGATCAAATAGGCTAACTCGAATGGGCTGAATAATTGGGTCGAATCAATGGGCCAAATAGATGGGCCAAATCAAATGGGCTGGTACAAATGGGCCGATACAAATGGGCCGGATCAAATAGGCCAACTCGAATGGGCCGAATAATTGGGTCGAATCAATGGGCCGAATAGATGGGTCAAATCAAATGGGCCAGTACAAACGGGCTGATACAAATGGGCCGATATAAATGGGTCGAATCGAATGGCCTAATACAAATGGGCCAAATCGAATGGGCCGTTACAAATGGGTTGAATCGAATGGGCTGATACAAATGGGCCGAATCGAATGGGCCAAATCAAATGGGCTGATACAAATGGGCTAAATCGAATAGGTCAAGTCGAATAGGCCGAGTTCAAATGGGCCGATTACGACATAATTCATCTACTTTTAGAGATCAGTATAGAGTATGTATAAAAAATGAATCATATCAAGAGATCAACTAGACCATACCACATCTAACAGTGGTGATAATGATTTTCACAGTTAAAAATTTAGAAGGCCCACCATAGCATTTATTTCCCATCCATACTATTCATAAGGTCACAAAGTCCAGGATATAAAGGGAAAACAAATATCACATGGGTCCAGGACTAGGACCCTGTAACCCAAAAGGGTTTTTAATGGTGGACGTTCATCCCACTATTTTATGTAATGTGGTTCACTTGATATTAGATCTGCCTTATTTTCAGTCTCAAGCCTTGAGACAAACTAGCTAAATGGATGGACGGCTAGATGCAGTACATCCATCAATGGTGGGCCCCTGATGCCACCGTCTAGATGGACGGATGGATAAAACACATACATCTATGGTGGGTCCCACACCCACGCACAGATGGACAGAAGGGATACAACACAGCATCATGGTGGGGTCATACCTGGTATGCCAGACTCACCTGATATTTATATAAAATATTATATTATATTATCTAATAATAATATAAAATATTTTATTATATAATAATATATATTATCATATATAATATATGTATACGTGTGTGCGTGTGTGAGAGGGAGTGAGAGTGTTAGCGTTGTCAGTGCCCAGGGTCTAGAGACACTAGACGGATGGCTGATGTGGGTCTCACATGTATGGACGGTTTGTATGCAACACATACATCATGTAGTGGGGCCCGCATAGATGGACGGTGTGGATTACACCCACACGCAATAGGCCCTGCAGACCATGCTGACGTCAATGGGACAGCTGAGTAACTGCTCTTCATGCAACTTGCTGCATTAAAAGGGAGAGGTGGGTCCCACGTAGGGCCTACCACAACATTAAATATAGAATTTTATATTATAATATAATATATAATGTATCATATTATATATTAATAAATATAATACATTAATATTATATTTAATATATTGATAACGTCCAGGCCTTGGATGGCCTGGATAGACGCATACATCGGGTGTGGCCCCACACGTGGGGTGGGTCCCACCATCCAGGGACTAGCATCATATGCATCATGGTGGCCCATCTAAATGTATGGATGGCATGGATGGGTCGCATGGACCCCACTGCCATTTCACACTTCACTGTTAGCCACACTTCACAATTAGCCACCACCCACTGTCAGTACACACATCACTGTCCATCCACACTTCACTATTAACCATTCCCCACAGTCAGTACACACACTCCATGGCTAGCCACGTCTAGCGTCCTTGGACGCTAGACGGTATGGATACAACAAAAGCATCATGGTGGGTCCCATAAGGACATGGCCCACCTGATTTAGATCTGCCCCATGTCCACATGGACAGTGAGGCGCCACAGATGGTTGGCATGGAATATATATCATGGTGGGTCCCACACACGTGGTCCACCAAGATTTTGGATGAAGCTAATACTTGTGTTTTTCCTTCATCTTGGCCGTCCAATGGACCCGCTGCAAGGTGTGCCTCACGATGGGACGGTCAAGATCGTCTTTGACCGTGGTGGCCACAAGACATCACACAAAAAGAAAGAGAAAGAGAGAGAGAGAGAGAGAGAGAGAGAGAGAGAGAGAGAGGGAAGCGAGAAGGGGAGGGACCCCGCCACTATTGGGCCCTCCCTTAAACAATGCGTACATCAAGTGGGTCCCACAACAAGTGGGCCCTTAAAATAAAATCAACGGCGGATCACCCACCTATATCACTCCTTCTTGGACTTGTATGCTCCTTGACTTTAACTTTGATGGAAGTTGATGGTGATTGGAAGGTTGAGATGGGAGATGAGAAAGTGAGAAAGTGAGCCACACTTATTGTTTTGGAAGAGAGCTTGGAGAGGCTTGGACGTGGGATATTTTATTGCTTAGGAGTGAAGAGAGGGAATGTGAGAGAGAGGGAAGTGATGGGTGAAAAGGGATGGGATGATGTGTGATGGGTGATGGGTTGAGTGATGGGGTTATAAGAAAGGGATGGGTAGAGAGAGAAAGTTGACTTTGGAAATGGGAAGGGATGGGTTGTTGTACTTGGGGTATAAGTGTACTTGACTTGTACTTGACATTGATTGATTGATGGGATAGGTTGTAAAGATTCTTTCAAAATTTGTTACGCGCGATGTTTCTTCCAAATGAACGCGGGCCCACATCTTCTGGCCTCATATCAGATTGGTGCATGAGTCGCGGTGTTGGAACTGCGACGACGGCACAGTCTCTAGAGTACAGGTTTTGAGTTGAGTCGACTCCGATATGCAATATTCGGCTTATGATTAAACTCGTGCAAACGCCAGATACGGGTCAAGGGTTGTAGAAATTCGACTAGAAGGACCGAGGAAGCCTATGGAACGGTACGGACTATGATACGGGCCTTACAACTCTCCCCTCCAAATAAAAATTTTATCATCAAAATTTACACAATCATCACAACCAGACATAATTCATAAGGAAGAAGAAACATTGCATCATCATATAAAATCGGAGACAACATACAAGATATAATATATGATCAATCATTAAAGAGATGGGGATAGTTCTCTCGAATCTCGGCCTCATGCTCTCAAGACGCCTCATCAATAGAATAGTGACCCCACTGAACCTTCACCAAGGGAATGACCTTATTTTGGAGGACCTGCTCCTTCCGATCAAAGATACGGACTGGCTGCTCATTGTAAGAAGCGTCCTCACGAACCTCCAACGGCTGCTAATCAATAACAGGAATGATGTCTGACCCACACTTTCTCAGCATAGAAACATGAAAAACGTTGTGGACGCTAAACAACTGAGATGGTAAGGTAAGTCGATAGGCCACGACACCAACGCGCCCAGTGATCTCAAAAGGTCCTATGAATCTCGGAGCAAGCTTGCCTTTTGCTCCAAATCAAACTACGCCCTTCATGGGTGAGACCTTGAGATACACGTAGTCCCTTATATCAAACTCTAAGGGACAACGCCAACGATCAGCAAAACTCTTTTGCTAACTCTAAGCTTGCACATCTTCTGCTTGGTGATATCTATAACCTCTAACGTCTGTTGCACAAGCTCGGGACCTAGGAGACACCGCTCTCTGACCTCGGTCCAACAACTCGAAGATCTACATAGTCAGTCATACAATGCCTCAAAAGGAGCCATGCAAATGGTAGCCTGATAGTTGTTGTTGTATGTGAACTCAGCCAATCATAGATGCTTATCCTAGCTACCCTCAAAATCAATCGCGCAGGCTTGAAGCATATCCTCAAGGATCTGTTTGACTCTCTCGGTTTGGCCATTAGTTTGCAGATGGTATGCAATGCTGAGCTACAAAATAGACCCCATCGCTCTCTGAAAGCACTTTCAGAACTGAGATGTGACCTCGGGTCTCGGTTAGAAACGATCGAGACTGAAACGTCATGCACTCTCACAATTTCCTCAATGAATAGTCTCGCAAGCCGGTCTAAAGGCCAAGTCGTACGAATCACAAGAAAATGTGCCGACTTCATCAGACGATCAACGATAACCCAAATGGCGTCATGACCACGCTGAGTCCTCAGCAAGCCTATGATAAAATCTGTTGACACGTGCTCTGACTTCCATGTCGGGACCCTTAATGGATGCTATAGACCAAGGGGTCTTTGCTGATCGAATTTGATACGTTGGCATGTGTCAAACTCGGCCACAAAACTGATGATCTGGCGCTTCATCCCCGCCTAAAAATACTATTGCCTCATATCACGGTACATCTTTGTCGAGCCAGGGTGGATAGAAAACAGCGATCGATGTGCCTCGGTCATTAGATCTCTATGCAACTCAGGAATATCTGGGATACACAATCGGTCTCTGAAGTGAAGTCCACCATCAAAACCAATCTGTCTGACTCTCAGATGCTGCTCCTACTCAGTAATCCTGTAATGACTCGTCTACCTGCTGAGCCTCGATCACCCGTACAATAAGAGAGAGTTAAATCGACAGGCTTGATGGCTGAACAATAGAAGACTGCAAACCAAAATCGAAGTCATATTTTATTATATCCTTGAGCATCCTCGACTCCTGAATCATCATGTGTGCCACCAGGTCTCGTGGCTGACGACTGAGGGCATCCACCAATATGTTTGCCTTACCTGGATGGTACTGAATATCAAAATCATAATCCTTCAGGAGCTTCATCCAACGTCTGCCTCATGTTCAGCTCAGACTGAGAGAATAGATACTTCAAGATCTTATGGTTAAAGAAGAGCTCGAACCTGACCCCATAGAGATAGTGTCTCCACACCTTCAATACGAAGGCAACTGCTACCAGTTCCAAATCATGCATGGGGTAGTTCAGCTCATGGACCTTAATCTGACAAGACGCAAAAGCCATTGGTCTCTCGTGCTACATCAGGACAGTACCCAAGCTAATACGTGAAGCATCAGTAAATACAACAAATCCATCACTCCCAGAAGGAAGAGTGAGGACAAGAGCAGACATGAGGTGGTCCTTTAGCTCTATAAATGCTCGCTCACATGCATCGCACTAAACAAATTTTGTGCCCTTCTGAGTCAACCTGGTCAACGGGGCTGTGATGCGGGAGAAGCCCTCAATGAAGCGCCGATAGTAGCTCGCTAAACCCAGAAAACTACGGATCTCGGACACAGTCATGGGTTGATCCCACTGACGTACTGCCTCAACCTTCAAGGGGTCCATTACGACACCCTCCCTCATCACCATGTGACCAAGGAAATTTACCTCCTCTAGCCAAAACTCACACTTCTTCAACTTCGCATACAACTGGTGGGCATAGAGGGTCTACAGTGTGATCTCTAGATGCTCCTCATTGGTCTTCAAATATATCAGGATGTCGTCGATGAATACCACAACATACAGATCAAGATAGGGATGAAAGACCTCATTCATCAACTGCATGAAGACGATGGGTGCATTGGTCAGTTCAAAGGACATGACCTGAAACTCGAAATGATCATAACGTGTCCTGAAAGCCGTCTTCGGGATATCCTCCCATCGGACCCGAATCTGATGATAACCGGAACGTAGGTCAATCTTTGAAAAGAACTGTGCACCCTATAACTGATTAAATAAATCATTTATCCTCGGGAGCGGGTACTTGTTCTTGATCGTGACCCAGTTGAGCTCGCGATCAAAAACGCAGACCCTCAATGATCCATCCTTCTTCTTGAAAAAGAGTACCAACGCTCCCCAAGGTAATTTTCTCAGAAGAATGAATCTTAACTCACGTAACTCGTCCAACTGATGTTGTAGCTCCCTTAACTCCATCGGTGCCATGCGGTACGAGGCCTTCGAAATAGGCGTGGCACCGGGCATGAGATCAATCTGGAATTCAATATGCCGATGAGGCGGCAATCTTGAAATCTCCTAGAATACATCGAGAAAATCACAGACCACCGGTAACTGATTGATACACAAAGCAACGGGCTCCTCGATTGCGCAGGACATGAGACAAGACAATGACTCTCCTCTGGGCTTAGCAATGAACTGGAAATATGGCAAGCCGGGTATACAAAATGTGACGGTCCTCGTAGAACAGTCTAACATGGAGTGGTACTCGGAAAGCCAATCCATGCTAAGGATAACGTTGAAATCTGACATCGGCAGCACAAATAAATCAGTGGGCAAGAAGATATCACCGAACAGAACAGGGCAAGATGAACAGAAATGGCTTAACACTGTAGTCTTCCCCAAGGACGTTGATACGGTCAACCCCTCACGAGAAGACTCTATCGGTAATCCAGAAGATCGACAAAAATTCTCAGACATGAATGAGTGTGAAGCATCAGAATCAAATAATACTCGGGTGATGCATGCAGAGACTGGAAGTATACCCTCAACGACTCCTCCAGATGATTGTGGATCCTGTTGAGCCTCATAATATCTAGTATGAGCTGGCTAGGGAGGTGCTTGTCCCCTTGGAGGATGCTGTTGTTGCTACTAATGTCGTTGGGGTGTTCAAAACTGCTGCCTCTACTGCTGAGGTCTCGGAGGCTGTGCTAATGTTGCTGCTGAGGGGGCCTCAGTGGTGGGATCTGCTATCACTGCTGGAGGTTCCTGCAGAGGCTATTGCGGTGCTCTCAGCTACTGCTGTGATGCTTTCGACAGCTTCTATTAAGGTCGAGGACACTCCCACTTACGGTGTCCTATCCCACCACATCCATAACAGGTATCAAAAAGCTACCTCTGAGGTGGTGCTGATAGTGCTGCTGGTGCCCTGATGGATGGGTGGCTCCTGTACCTCTACTGTCATCGATGCTACTGCTGCTGGTAACTACTGGAGGGGGCCTGCCTCTTCCGACCTCTCCTCTAATCTTGTTCTCCATGCCCGTCGGCCCACTCGGTCTCATAAATCTGAGCCCTCCATACTACCACCTGAAAAGTCAGGAGCTCATGGCCAATAACACAGCCTCGAAGACCGTAGCGCAAGCCGTTCTCGAAACAGTTGGCCTTCCGCCCCTCATCATGAATCAAATATGGCGTAAACCTCGATAGTGCCACAAAATGTGTCGTGTACTGTGCCACTGACATGTCTCCCTGTACTAAGGTCTCGAACTCTAATGCTCGCTACCGACGAATGTGGTCGGGGAAGTATTGCTAGTTGAATCGCTCCATAAAATCCTCCTATGTCCATAAAAAATCTGGCCCTACAACATGAGTAACGGAGGTCCACCAGTGATCGGTCTCACCCTGTAGAAGAAATACTGCCAACCAGACCCACTACTGGGTCATACACGTCATAGTATTAAAAATATTCTCCACATAGAGCACCATCTCCCAGCTGCAGTCGGATCTGGGTCGCCCTGAAAACACAGAGGATCGAGCTGTTAGAACTCTTGAAGTAGGGTGCTCGCACGATCGTGCTCTTCCTGTGCTGGTGAAATAACTAGGAGCCTATCCTGTCCCTAAAGCACAGTGGTCAGGGCTTGCAACATCTGGTATAGGTGGGAGGCACTCACAGGCACAATCGGATCTGCACCGGTCTCATGTGAAGGAAAAACATCCTCAGGCTAGGAAACAGGGATCTCTGGAGGTGGAGTGAAAGTCGTAGGTTATAAACCAGGAGCCTCAAGTGGTGGAGCGAGAGTCGATCGGGTCATTCTCCTGAGCAGCATGTCCTATAGGAACGAATAAGGATGCCAATTAAACTTGAGAATTTCTCGAATACACACACGTTAAGGAACTACATCGGAAGGTTACGCACTCGGAACCTAATAGACCTAAACTCATACTAGATATGTGATCTTGTTCTGAGTTGTTCCCAAGTTATGCTCTGATACTAACTTCTGTCACACCCCAAACTTGAAAACCTGGCTCACAAAATTATCGATCACAAAGTCTGACACAAACAGTGTCCGTAGTACCCCATTCTCAGATCCCGACACCTATACACCAGGTTCTGATTCTGGAATTCTACAAGGAGGATTTTTTTACATAATTTTGATTTGTAATGAGCATAACCCATGAAAAATAACCACAAGAATATCATCATAAAATCTACTATGATAAAAAACTTTAAAGTACAATGCGTATGAAGAGAAATACAAGATAATGATAATAGAAACTCCTAAAGCTCGACTGCACACTCCTACTGTGGCGAAGCTACGGCTGCATCTTAGCGTCACCTACACACATCAATCATACATAAGCTTATAAAAAGCATAGAGGGTGGTGTAGGTATGTGCGTAATATGGACGTGCTCAGAATGCAATGTCAGAGTAATGCGGAATCATGTTGATGGGTACATGAATGCAATCAGCCATACTAAGGCTATACGGTGTAAGATATGAATACTATCGGCCATATCAAGACCATGTGATGTGAGATGCAATTCAAGCATGCCAATCCTCATCCAAATACACATATCAATACAGCTCATTTCTAGAGCATCAAATGTCAGTACAATTCTCGTTCTGGATAATCATCGGGGTCTAGTACACTCTACACCAGCTTGTCGCCCCTATCTGAGTGTACAACTGGGTGAGTAGAAGAGACCTCACTATCCATCTACCAATATTGGGCCTAGCTTGTCGATAGCGGACCTATTCCTCAAGCTGGTCAAACTCAACCTAGAAATTGCCTCCTCACTCAGGTGGGTAAGGTCACACCCCTTTCCAACCAACCACGACACAGTGGGAGATGCGGCCTACTGGTAAACGGCCCTCATGCACTCATGTATCCACTTGGTCTCGATGTTGGAGTCATCCTCTAGTACCATCGGGTTTAAGAATTTTCACCTAGGGACATATATGGTGCCCCGATGCTAGAAATATTATTTTCGATATCCAATCTGGCCATCCATGATGTGTCTGTGGAGGCTATGGTCCTGATGTTGCTAGGTCATACAGTAATCACAATCACATAAAAGAAAAGTGTATGAGTCACACTATCAGTCATGCAATAATCCTACGCGTACGGTGCACTTATGAAGGGCAACTTCGCCTATTAGGGAGCCCATAAATAATCTGCCTGAAGGCTCATGCTATGACCAGTCACTCCTCATATCAAGCATGCATATGATGCATAAGAGCATGGATGATGGAACTACACTAAACATGTTATGTGGTGATGGATCTTGTTCATAATGAAGAGGGGCCTAGACGGCCTATACACTACTAGTATGGGCCTATTAATGGGCCATAGGGAGAGTTACAATGCAAACATTTAACCATCATTACTCTTACAATGTGGACGTCAAACCATCATTCCTCCCAAGGCATGGCCGCCAAAACCTCATTACATACATCGTGGTGGAATCTCACATTACAAATGGACCTCATATACATCATATTCAGCCGACACAAGGGCCTCACATACTTCTCATTGGGCCTCATATAAATCAAATGGGCTAATTTAAATGGGCCGATACAAATGGGCTGAATCGAATGGACCGATACAAATGGGTCGAATCGAACGGGCCGAGTCGAATAGGTTGAGTTTGAATGGGTCGATTACAACACAATTCATCTACTTTTAGAGATTAGTATCGAGTATATATAAAACATGAATCATATCAAGATATCAACTGGACCATACCACATCTAACAGTGGTGATAATGATTTTCACAGTTAAAATTTTAGAAGGCCCACCATAGCATTTATTTCCCATCCATACTATTCATAAGGTCACAAAGTCCTGAATGTAAAGGGAAAACAAATATTACATGGGTCCAAGACCAAGACCCTGTAACCCAAAAGGGTTTTCAATGTTGGACATTCATCCCACTGTTTTATGCAATGTGGCTCACTTGATAATAGATCTGCCTTATTTTCAGTCTCAAGCCTTGAGACAAACTAGCACCATCAATGGTGGGCCCCTGATGCCACCGTCCAAATGGATGGATGGATAAAACGCATACATCTATGGTGGGTCCCAGGTCCATGCACAGATGGACAGTAGGGACACAACACAACATCCTGGTGGGGTTATACCTGGTACACTAGACCCACCTGATATTTATATAAAATATTATATTATATTATATAATAATAATATAAAATATTTTATTATATAATAATATATATTATCATATATAATATATGTATACGTGTGTGCATGCGTAAGAGGGAGTGGGAGTGTCATGCCCAGCGTCCAGAGATGCTAGATGGATGGCTGATGGCAGGTCCCACATGTATGGACACTTTGGATGCAACACATACTTCATGCGGTGGGCCCCACATAGCTGGAGGGTGTGGATTACACCCACATGTGCAGCAAGCCCTGCAGACCATGTTGAAATCAATGGGAGAGCTGAGTAGCTGTTGTTCATGGAGCTTGCTACATTAAAAAGGAGAGGTGGGTCCCACGTAGGGCCCACCACTACATTAAATATAGAATTTTATATTATAATATAATATATAATATATCATATTATATATTAATATAATTTAATACATTAATATTATATTTAATATACTGACAACGTCTAGGCCGATAGACGCATAATCAGGTGTGGCCCCACACGTGGGGTGGGTCCCACCATCCAGGGACTAGCATCACATGCACCATGGTGGCCCATCTAAATGGATGGACGTTATGGATGGGTCTCATGGACCCCACTGCCATTTCACACCTCACTGTCCATCCACACTTCATTGTTAGCCACGCCCCACAGTCAATACACACACTCCATGGCTAGCCACGTCCAATGTCCTTGGACGTTGGACAGTATGGATACAATACAGGCATCATGGTGGGTCTCATAAGGACATGGCCCACCTGATTTAGATCTGCCCGATGTCCTCATGGACAATGAGGCGCCACAGATGGTTGGCATGGAGTATACATCATGGTGGGTCCCACACACGTGGTCCACCAAGATTTTGGATGAAGATAATACTTGTGTTTTTCCTTCATCTTAGCCATCCAATAGACTCGCTGCAAGGTGGGCCTCACAAGCGGACGGTCAAAATCGTCTTACACGGTGGTGGCCACAAGACATCACACAAAGAGAAAGAGAAAGAGAGAGAGAGAGAGAGAGAGAGAGAGAGAGAGAGAGAGAGAGAGAGGCAGGGAGTGAGAAGCGAGAAGGGGAGGGACCCCGCCACTACTGGGCCCTCCCTTAAACAATGCATATATCAAGTGGGTCCCACAACAAGTGGGCCCTTAAAACAAAATCAACGGCGGATCACCCACCTATATCACTCCTTCTTTAGCTCCTTGGACTTGTATGCTCCTTGCCTTTAACTTTGATGGAGGTTGATGGTAATTGGAAGGTTGAGATGGGAGATGAGAAGGTGAGAAAGTGGGCCACACTTGTTGTTTTGGAAGAGATCTTGGGGAGGCTTGGACATGGGATATTTTGTTGCTTGGGAGTGAAGAGAGGGAATGCGAGAGAGAGGGTAGTGATGGGTGAAAAGGGATGGGATGATGTGTGATGGGTGATGGGTGGAGTGATGGCGTTATAAGAAAGGGATGGGTAGAGAGAGAGAGAGAGAGTTGACTTTGGGAATGGGAGGGGATGGGTTGTTGTACTTGGGGTATGAAGTGTACATGACTTGTACTTGACATTGATTGATTGATTGATTGATAGGATAGGTTGTACAGATTCTCTCAGAATTCTCAATGCACAATGTTTTTTTAGAATGAATGTGGGCCCACATCTTCTAGCCTGAGTATCAGATCGGTGCGCGAGTCCTGACGTTGGAACCACGGTGATGCTGTGGTCCTTAAAATATAGGTTTTAAGTCAAGTCAACTCCGATATACAGGACTCAACTTATGATCACGCGTAAACATTAGATACGAGTCGAGGGGTGTTGGAATTCGACCGGAAGAACCGTAGAAGCCTACAGAACGGTGTGAACTATGATACGGGCCTTACATGAGATCGATTTTACCATTGACCTAGTGTCAAGTACAACACCTATATCTCTACTGACGCATCGTATGCCTCTATGTGAGATGGGAGAACTGAGGAAACAGATCGATGATCTGTTAGATGCAGGCTTCATACGACCGAGTGTATCTCCTTGGGGAGCACCCGTGTTGTTCGTGAAGAAGAAGGATGGATCACTGCAATTGTGTATTCATTATCATAAGTTGAACTAAGTGACAGTGAAGAACAAGTATCCTTTACCCAAGATAAATGATCTGTTCGATTAGTTGAAAGGGGTACAGTATTTTTTAAAGATCGACTTACAATCAGGGTATCACCAGTTGCGCGTTAAGGATGAAGACATGTAGAAGACAGCGTTCAGAACCATCTTTGCACATCACGAGTTCCTTGTGATGTCACAAATGTACCCGTCGTGTTATGGACCTTATAAACTGGGTATTTTGGCCGTATCTGTACCGATTCGTCATCGTATTCATAGATGACATCCTGATATACTCCAAGAGTTGTAAAGATCACGAGGAGCACCTACGAGCAGTCTTTGATACGCTCAGGAAGAACCAGTTGTTTACCCAATACAAGAAGCATGACTTTTGGAAAGAAGTCAAGTTCCTGAGACATGTGGTGTCCAAGGAAGGAATAGTTGTGGACCTTGCTAAGGTGACCACAGTTTAGGACTGGGAGTAGCTCGGTTCAGTTACTGAAGTGAGAAGTTTCTTTTGCCTGGCATGTTACTATCGTCGATTCATTAGGGACTTTTATGAGATAGTCAGATCGTTGTCTTAGCTCACTCGGAAAGATCTCAAGTTTACTTGGAATGAGAAGGTAGAAACAGCCTTTTAGGAACCGTATGATAAGTTGACGTCCACACCCATACTAGTATTGTTAGAGTAGGGGGTCAAATATACCATTTATACCGATGCCTCTCATGTTGGTTTGGGTTGTGTTCTTATGCAGAAGGACAGAGTGATTGCTTATGCCTCGCAACAGTTGAGGAAACACAAGGAGAATTACCCTATGCATGACTTGGAGTTGGCGGCCGTCATTTTTATATTAAAGCTCTAGAGACATTACCTCTATGGAGAGGAGTTCGAGGTCTTTCGCGACTATAAGAGCCTCAGATACATATTCACACAGAGAGACTTGAATATGAGGCAGCGACGATGGATGGAAACCTTGAAAGACTTCAAGCTTGAGGTCTCCTACCATCCTGGCAAGGCTAACCTTGTGACAGACGCATTGAGCCGCAAGAAGATGATAGCATTTGTAGCTCCATTAATGATAAAGGAATGGAATATGGTCGAGTTTGTATGAGACTTTTAACAGAAGCTTACATTAGAGGAGTCGTTCGAGACCGTCGCACATATTAATGTACAATCGCTTATTGACGACCGAATCATTATTGCTTAGAGAGAAGATGAATGGTTGATGAAGATGAGAAAACGGGTTAGCGATGATGAAGACGCTGAATGGAGAGTTGGGTCGAATGGGGGCTTACATTATCATGGTCTCCTATGCGTTCCAAATCTTCATGACTTGAGAAAGGAAGTCCTAGGAGCTGCTCACAATTCAAAGATGGCAATGCATCCTGACAGTATGAAAATATACCGAGACATGAAGCGTTCGTACTGGTGGGACAACATGAAGGCCCACATAGTAGATTATGTATTTCGTTGTCTCATGAGCCTACAGGTCAAGGCCGAGCATCGTCGACCTCCTAGACTGCTTCAGCCCATGCCCATAGTTGAATGAAAATGGGATTTCATCTCTATGGATTTCATTTCGGGCTTACCGAAGACAAGGAAGGGACATGACTCCATTGGAGTGATCATGAACTGATTGACGAAATCGGCTCATTTCCTCCTGATTATTCTCAAACTCAACAGACGATTTGGCCAAGCTGTACATCAAGGAGATAGTATGTCTGTATGGAGTGCCTATGGAGATTATGTCAGATTGAGACACATGATTCACATCTAGCTTCTAGACTCATATTCAGGAAGCAATGGAGGTGAAACTGAAGTTTAGTACCGCATTCCACCCACTGATAGATGAGTAAACGGAACAGGTCAATCAAGTGTTAAAGGATATGTTGCAGGCATGTGTGCTCGATTTCAAAGATAGTTGGGATGACTGTCTTCCTTATGCAGAGTTCGCTTATAAAAATAACTTTTAAGCGAGCCTTGGCATGGCTCCCTACGAAGCACTATCTGGGCGTTTATGTCGAACACCGCATTATTGGGCAAAAGTTGGTGAGAAGATTTGATTGGCCCAGATTTAGTTCAGGAGACCTCAGAGAAGATCGATATTATCAAGCGTCGACTTCTTTCAGCACAGAGCAGACAGAAGAGCTACACTGATATAAGGCGACGACAGCTAGAGTTTGAGGTTGGAGACCATGTGTTTCTTAAGGTTTCCCCCATGAAGGGATTTCTTTGATTTGGCAAGAAGGGGAAACTCACGCCACGATTAATTGGTCTGTTCTAGATTTTAGATTGAGTGGGTGTGGTAGCATACAGCCTCACTTTGCCCACAACACTCATAAGCGTGCACAACGTATTTCACATATCGATGTTAAAGAAATACGTTCACGATCCATCCCACATTATCAAATGGGAGCAAGTATAGTTGAGTGAAGATGCTACTTAAGTACTGTAACTGACACGTATCCTAGACAGGAAGGAGCAGGTATTACACAGTAAAGTTATCCTGCTTATAAAGGTACTATAGACACATCATACTGAGGAAGAGGCTACTTAAGAAACAGAAGCCGAGTTCCGTAAGAACTACTCTCAGATCCAAAAGGTACTAATTTTAAGGATAAAATTTTTCTTTAAGGGGGGTTAGATTGTAACATCTTAAAAAAATCCGTACAAAGACCCGAATATCACCTCAGGCAGAAATCGCTAAGGATCGAATTATGTAGAAATTAGGTGAAAATTAATTGAGTGCTAAACTAAATAAATCAAAGAATTAGCTCGAACCACTTTCTATATGAAATGAAGACCCAAAACTAATAGAATCGCCAACCCAACATTACCTAGAAACCTAGGATCAATCTCAAAACCCAGTTGCTCTGGGGAGCACATTGAAACTTCATATTGAACTTGCACCGCACGTCGAAAGTCCGAATATCGTGAAAATATACGGTTATGACCATCTTACTGGGTTTCACAACCATCATGGGAATTAAGTCCAAATAGTATCTAGAAATGCACAACTTGAGCCTAGAGTGAAGTGTGTGAGAAACGTGAATATCTTTAGAAAATGAACTCAAACTTAAGTGAATTGGGCTGTTCGTTTGCAGGCCAAATTTAAAGTTTCAGACCGTCAGATTCTGACCTAACTATACCCTTAGATAGGAAAATTTTCCTGCACCTATTGGTATAATTGTGGCCCTGATCGAGGAACGATGACTATTGAACTGAAATGGGTCCTCCACGATTGATCCACTAATCTAATCAGATCGAAACCTTAACCCGGTGTAGATCCTTTACTAGTGAACTTTCTCTAGACTGTATGCGAGTAATGGACCTCTAGATGAGCTCCGTTGGCCCTTAACATCCATCCTTTGGCTATACCCTAAGTATACCATGGCCCTAGGGCCATTTACCTCACTTCTGGGCCTATATAAGGGCTTTAACCCACCCCTCTCTTTCATATGAATTCTCTAACCTTAGGAGAGAGAAGAGAGAAAAGAGGAGAAAAGAGTGAGGAGAAGTGTGAGAGATCTGTGGATTGATGCTGGGATTCACTCCCACTACTCCACGTACCGAATCACCTCTTCCGTGTCACTACACCATCGAATCCAACTCCATTTTTGGTTAAGAAATCCTAACCCTAATCTGTTTTTAGAATCTAAATAGAGAAACCGGTGAAATAGCATTCCTATTTCAATGTTTAGGAATGTGTATATGCTCCATATCAATTAATTTAACATGTGCTCATACCAATTGAAGTTGTCAAGTGTAAGACCCGTATCTTAGTCCGTACCTTTCTGTACACTTCCGCGGTCTTACCAGTCGAATTCCGGCAACCTTCGACCCTTAACCGATGTCGACGCGCGACCCTGATTCATATGTCGACAACCCGAGTTGACTCAACCCGAGACCAATACCATAACGACCGCGCCGTCATTGCGGTTCCGATACCGTGACTCGCGCGCCGAGGCGATACCCTGGTCAAGAGATATGGGCCAACGTTCGGTGTGAGAAAACGCTGCGCGTTGCGAAAACCAAGGGAATCTCTACGATGTGTCACATCAATCACATCAATCCCATCAATCAATCAATCCATCAAGCCATCACATGTCAAGTGCATATCACTTTATTCCATTTTCCCAAGCAACCACAAAAGTCTCCTAAAACCATACCTCTCTTACACAAAAGCCTCAAAAGTCAAGCCTTTCCTTACACAACCATCATTCATCCATCCATCCATCTCTCTCTACATCACTCTCTCTCTTTCTCTCTTTCTCACTTCAAATTTTCAAGCAACAAAAGAGTTCCAAAAACTCCATACGTATGGAATTTTCCAAATCTCTCTAAGCTTCAAGTGGCCCACCATCCTACCCCATCATCTCCCATCTCAACCTTCCATTCTTCATCACATTCATTGAAGTTGAAGCTAAGGTGCCAAGGAACCTCTAGGAGCAAGAAGATCGGACGGTGGGTGCCTCTATAGGATAGTTTTTCTTGTTTTTATGATGGACCAAGTGAGGCCCACCGATCCATGGTGTGGATCTCACTTGGGACCCTAAAATGTGGCCGATGGCCCACTTGGATCATCATGATCATTCCATGATGGGGCCATTCTCCATGGACCCCATCATGATGTTTATTTCATTATAAAAGGTCATCTAGACTGTCCATATCGGTGGGGAATGGATCTCCACCGTTGATTTACATTTTTGATGGTCCCATGTTCAAAGGGATCCGTTTATTATATGATTTATTGCAAGGAAGGGCCCATAATGTCGGGGTCCCTCCATTACAAGCCGTGTCCCACTCTCCATGTCTCTCTCTCTCTCTTTTATTTATTTTATTTTATTTTATTTTATTTTTATGCAAAAGGGTTGTGTGGCCCACTTGAATGGATCCCACCTTATGATTTTATTCTATTTAAATCTTTATTCAAGTGGGGCCCACCTTAGACGATGTACCCATGTCACCCATCAGTGGTGGCTCACTTCATCAGGGCCCACCACTATAAAAAAAAAGCAGAGAAAGAAGAAAACCGTCCAGCGTCAGGGACGCTGGACGTTTCATAAGAAAGAAAAAGAGAAAATAAGAAATAGGAAAGGAGCTTTTTGGTGGCCCACTTGCATAGGCCCTACCCTGATGTATTGCTCTAATCCAAGCTATCCATCCCTTTCACCATCTCATTTTAGGCGTTCAGCCAAAAAATGAGATTGAACGGAGCACCTGGTGGGCCATAGTGTCAAAGATCGCACCCTCACCATTCAAACATCATTTTCATATTTTATTTCATTTGTATAGCATTTTAAAATTTGAACTCTTGACTCATTTGGAAGGCGTCAAGCCACTGAACGCAATGGCCAGGGCAGATTTCATTTTAGCAGGCCTCTTGTGCGAAAAACCTCGAAAAAACTGTTTTTCCCAGTTTTTGGATAGAGGCAAAGCCTCAGCCTCTGCCATTGTCAGAGGCAGCGCTGCACGCTACTGCATGCAGCCGTGTAGGCGGGCGGGCGACGTCCAGCATGGAACCCAAAGCTCCAACCGTGGGCCCCACCATAATGTTCGTTTGTCATCCAACCTGTTCAAGGGGTGGGTCCCCTCCTCAGGTGGGCCCCCACCAAAATTTGGTCAGATCCAAAACTCAGGTGGCCCACACCACGTGAAACAGTGTGAATTGAATTCTACCATTGAAAAGGTTTTGGGGCCCACAGAAGTTTTGGATCAAGCTGAAATTTATGTTGTCCCTTCATCCAAGCCCGAGGGACCTTATGAACGGATTGGATGGCAGATAGACATTTCTGTGGGCCCCACATGGGACCCACAATGTTGTATGTGTCTCACGCCACCGTCTAGGCGAACGGTGGCACCCGCCTTGCATGTGTCTCCACCATCCAGCGGACGGTGGGGCCCTATGTGATGTATGTGATATATCCACACTGTCCACTGGATAGTGGGAACCACCCCTGATGCATGTGATGCACCCATACCATCCATCCATCAATTTGTAACAGGTCTATGGGCTAGGCCCATTTGATTTATAAAATGCTTATGGGCTAGGCCCATTGGATTCATTTAAGGCCTAAGAACTTAGGCCCATTTGATGTGTTGCAAGTCCATGGGACTAGGCCCATTTGATGTACTTCAAGGCCCATGTAATTGAACCCTTTTTTGTTGAAAATTAAAGCTCATGGAAGTAGGCCATTTGATATATGTCAGGCCTAAGGGTTTAGGCCCACTTTGATATACATACAAGGCCTACGGGTTTAGGCCCATTTAATGTACCATAAGGCCTAGGGGTTTAGGCCCATTGAACTCATGTTAGGTTTATGGGTTGAGGCCCACTTGATCTACATGTGGGGCCCAATTGGTGTGGCCCATTGGTTACATATTAGACTCATGAGACTAAGCTCATTTGATGCAATCCAAGGCCCACGGGTTTTGACCCATTGCAATGCACATAAGACCCATTGGTGTGGCCCATTTATGTGGCCCATCTGATGAATAAAAGGCCCATAGGATATGGCCCATTTGATATATATATGAAAAGCCCAATGGGATGAACCTAAGGTCCATTGCAATGTGTAATCCCTATACCAACTATGTAGCGATGTTTAAGAAGATCGTACTTGGAATGCAATGTTGGTTTGACGTCCACATTGCAAGTGTAATGTTGGTTGGATGTCCACATTACGACTCTCCTTAGGGCCCATTATTAGGCCGTACTTATCGTGTATAGGCCGTTCAGGTCCATCTGCATTGTAAGATAGTTCATTTTATTATAACATGTTTAGTACAGTTTCATGACTCATGATCATACGCATCATATGTATGCTTGACGTGAGAATTGTCTGATCATAGCATTTGCCTTCTGGCAGGTTATTTATGGGCTCCCGGTTAGGCGGTGATGCCCTACATGAGCATACGATACGCGCGGGATTTGATGCATGACTGGATAGCGTGAATCATGCATATCACATTTGTATGACATGGATATTGTACGCCCTAGCGACATCGGGGTCGTAACTTCCACAGATGTATCGTGGTTGACAGGATTAGACACCGAAAATCTTATTCTACATGGGGTACTATAGATATCCCTGGGTGAAAGTTCCTAAACCCTTATGGTACCAAGAGGTTGCTCCAACGTTTAGACCGAGTGGGTAGATGAGCACTGAGTGTCGAATACCAGTTGGCTGTGCTCTCCACTGTGTCGTGGTCGGTTGGAAGGGGGTGCGGCCTTATCCGCCCGAGTGTAGGGGGCAATGCTAGGCTGAGTTTGACTAGCTCGAGGAATGGGTCCGCTATGGACGAGTCGTGCCTGATATTGGCAGATGGATAGTGAGGTCTCTTCCACTTACTTTATTGTACACGAGGTGGCGAAAATCTGGTTTAGAGTGTACTAGACCCCGGTGATACCCCATATTTGAGCTGTATTGATGTATGGACATAGATGAGGATCTGTATGCTTGAGTTGCATTGCACATCGCATGGCCTTGGGGTGGCCGATACCATTCATTTCTTGCATCGCATAGCCTTGGTACGGCTCATGATATTATGGTTCCATCTGCATATTCTGCATTACTTTGACATTGCATGTTCATATTACTACCTTGCGCACACACTTTCACCACCCTCTAAGCTTTCTATAAGCTTATGCACGACCGTTACGTGCAGGTGACGTTGGTTCGTAGCAGCGCTGAGGCGGGAGCACGTTGCAGAGCGTTTTGGAGTTTTTGTTCTTTACCATTGTATTTCCCTTTATGCTCATTGTACTTGTAAAGTTTTTGATCATAGTGGAAATGTAATGGAGTACTTGGTTGTTGTTGTAGGTTATGCCTTTGGTTATGCTTATTATGAATCAAACTGACATTGAAAATCCTCCTCGTAGCATCCCAGGATCGGAACCTGGCAAATGGGAGCTAGGAGCCGAGAGTGGGGTTCTACGGAGGCTGTCGGCGCCGGATTCGGCGATCGAGAATTCTGTGAGCCCGGTTTTCGAGTTTGGGGCGTGACAAAATCAAACTGTGATACGACCCACCAAGGACGAGATGATGTTTACGCCTTCATCAAGGATATTCAAAAAATAATCCTTGCCCCCATGGCATTAGAGAACCACCCTGAAACCTCTAAAGTGGGGGGAGTTCCCTCCTGACCATTTAGGATTTCATGGAAAAATTCAAGGAAACATGCAAGGTATATGCTATAGTGGTGAAGGGTGTTAGTGCACTTATTTGCACACATGTTTATCAATCACGTGACTAGTTGTGTCAAGTAGTCGGATGAATTCTTAGCAAATGAAGACAAACGGCACAACTGGAGTAGAAGCCCGAGCTACAAAGTCAGCATCTAAAGAAGCTTCTTACGTTCAGGATCTTGCAAATAGATAATCTCAACCCAAATAGAAAAACCTACTTAGGTCATCTATTCAAAGCCAATTTCGAGTTCATATTTTCTATCCTTTTAGTCTTGACTTTAGTAATTCCAAGTTGATAAATGATTAAATGGACAAGGGATTAAAACAGGAAAATTTATCTACATTCGGTAGGACAAAGGTACCATTGAATAACACCTTCGGTGTTACCGAAAGTGCTCAAAATAGTCCAGCAATATTTCAAAGGTAATTCGGTACAACATTTCAGTAACATCGATGAACAAATTTCGGTGTCACCGAAAGGGATCTTTTTCATTAAGCAACTTGAGGATTTAATTTAGTACTACTGCTTGATCATTCAGTACCATTGAAGCAAGTTTGGTGATACCGAAATTAGCATCAGTAACACCGTTAACTTGCCATTTTCTATTTGTTGGAACTATTTCTCTATAAAAATGGCTTGTAGAAACTTGTAAAAAATGTGGATTTAGGCATTTTAGAGTCCCTAGGTTGTCCGAAGTTCTAATCTCTCATCTTAGACTCTATTCACATGAATTCATATTCTTTTCATTGTGATTCATCACTCATGAGTATTCAAATAACATGATCTCAAGCCTTCACTAGAGTATTGAAACCAAACTTATAGGTATATCCTAAGTCTCAACCATACTCTAGTATATCCATCGGTTGAATCCCATAGAAAATCCACTCATTATCCTAGATAGGAGATTTAAAGAACTCTCATTACATTGGTCACCTTTATAGGTATATCTTATGCAAGGTTCTTGATTGTGAAATTATACCAACAGGAAAATCCAAGCTACGCGAACGGAGGAGCATTGGAGAGTTGATTCAAGCATGAAAGAGCAAAGATGAAGTAACCCAATATAAGATACAAAAGAGGACTCAATCCGACAAGTAAGTGTCAATTTAGGAGTTTAAAGTTTAATCACTATCCTCATGTAGGATTGAGGCTAAGAGTTTGCTATCAACAAACTCGTGTAAGTGACTTGTGTGGGACCTTGGCTGGTGGGGCCAAACGTGGGTTTTAGGTGCAGGAACTTTGCTCTTGTGGAGAGCATAAATTGGTGTCCTTAGTGTAGGACTGCAAAGGTTATTGGTGAACTTATTTTAAAACCTTTAATAGTGAAATCTGATGCACTCTGGGATTGAGCATGGCTGATGGGAGTAGAGTAGGCACGTAGCCGAACCACTATGCATACTTATGTTTAGAATTGTCATTTGCGCATCTATTTAATCATACTTATATATGCTTGAACGTTTAGTTTCTTATACATGATCGAATGAATACTATTGTTTGATAGGTAGCACATTCCACATACAAGCTCACATTACCATAGGCTAGTTTATCTATTTATATATCTTGAGTAGTCTTAGTAATTGGATCCTCTATTGGCTTGGAAGCCTTGAGTTATATTATTTTACTTGCTTTAAACTGAATGATTGTTTAAGTTAGACAATTATGATTTTTTAAATAGATAAAATATTTGAAAAAGTCCTATTCACCCCCTCCTCCCTCTAGGACATTGCTTCATATTCATTGTTCAGTATTAGCGATATAAACTGCAATTTCAATCGGTATCAGAGTGAGGTTCCTCTGAAAAATGTTTAACAACCTAGAGGAAGATCTTGGCTAAAGAAAGAACTATGGGCAAAGGAGAGGGATCATTTATCTCACAATCACCCAACTTTAAAGGAACAAACTATGCATACTGGAAGGCTAAAATGATATATTTTCTCTAGGCCTTAGATGATGATTCTTGGGAGATTGTCGAAAATGGATATACTACACCAATAGAATAAATTATTCTTGAGGATGGCACAACAATCACCAAACAAAAACCAGTAGCCTCTGTGGTCGTCCCGGTTGAATTTCGACAACCCTCGACGTGTATCCGACGTTTGTGTGTAATCCTTAGTCGAGTCCTGCATATTAGAGTTGACTCGACTTGAAACTTGTATCCTTGCGACCACGCCGTTGCCGCGGTTCTGACGCCGTGTCTCGTGCATCGAGGCAATACTCAGGTAAGGAGATATGGGACCGCGTTCAGTTCAAGGAAACGTCACGCATTTACAATTCGAAAAGAATCCCTACAACATGACCCATCAATCACCACATCATGTTAAGTACAAAACCATCTCCAAAGTCCACTCTCTCTTACACACCCTTACATGTCATGTACACATCACTCACTCCATCACCCATCACTCCATCACCCATCCCTCTCTCTCTACATCCCATCCTCTCCCTCTCTCTCTCTCTCTCATTTTCCCATTTTCAAGCAAGCAACCCCATGAGAGGAGTAAACGTCCAAGCTCCATGAGAAAGTTAGGTGTGGCCCATCTTCCTACCACCCAATCCTACCATTCAAAACCAATCTCGACCGTTGAATCTCATTTATTGGAGCTCTAGCATGCATTGGTGGAAGAAGGAAGAGGAGATCTAACAGTGGGTGTTCTATAGGTGTAAATTCCATGTTTTGATGATGGGCCCAGTGGGGCCTACTAATTGATGGTATGGATCTCACTTTGGACCTTAGATGTGGCCAATGACCCACTATAAATCTCGTGATCATTCTATGATGGAGCCATTCTCCATGGACCCCATCATGATGTTTACTTTCTAGTTCAAAAGGGGTCATCTAGACCTTCCATTTTGGTGGAGAAGGAATCTTCACCTTTGATTTTGATTTGGTGGGCCCACATGTATTGGAACCCACTTGATGTATGATTGAATGCATGGAAGGGAGGGCTCATAGTGTTGGGGTCCCTCCATCGCACGTTTGTCTCTCTCTCTCTCCCTCTCTCTTTCATTCTTTTGTGATGATGTAGCTGTGTGGTCCACCCGGATGGACCCCACCATGAAGCATGTATTTAATCTAAGCCATCTGTAAGTGGGGGCCACCTTGAAAATGTGTTGTAACCAAACGACCACATAGTGAAGTGTGAACTGATAGTGTGGTGTATTGACCGAGCAAATAAAAATATCAGTTTGATTTAAAACTTTAGGTGGACCGCTCATGCATGCCCCACCTTGATGTATAAATCAAATCCACGCCATCCATCCTATTTCTCAACCCATTTTAGGCGTTGAGCCGAAAAATGAAGCCAATCCGATTTTCTGGTGGGCCGTAGCTTAGGAAACAATGATTTTTACCATTTAAATCAGTTATGACCCATCTTGATATTTCTGGGCTTTTTTGGTTCGTCTTGAGTCCTAGAATGCAATGGTTGGGTTGGTTTCTCTTGATGTGGGCCCCACCTACAAAAAACCTCGAGAAAAAATATAAGCAGCAGACGCTGCTACTGCTGGCATCCAGAGGACGCTATAACAGTGTCCTCCTGCATTTGACGCTGGAGGCAGGGACCATGGGCCCCACCCTGATGTGTGAGAACATCAACACCGTGCATTTTGTGGGCCACTTTTAATTGTGGGCCACCCTTAAAAATTAGTCGTATACACAGCTTAGGTGGTTCACACGGTAGGGAACAGTGGGATTGACCGTCTACCATTGAAACCTCGTTCAGGTCACAAAAGTTTTGGATCATTATGAAATTTATTTTTCCTCTTTATCCGGGTTTGTGTGACCTTATTAACAAATTGGATGGAAGATTAATGTTATGGTGAGCCCCACATGGGACCCACTAATGTTGTGTTTAACCGACACTGTCCCCATGTATGGGAGTGGGACGACAGGGAACAGTGGGATTGAACGTCTACCATTGAAACCCCATTCAGGTCACAGAAGTTTTGGATCGTTATGAAATTTATTTTTCCTCTTTATCTGGGTCTGTGTGACCTTATTAACAAATTGGATGGAAGATTAATGTTATGGTGGGCCCCACGTGGGACCCACTGACATTGTGTTTAACCCACACTGTCCCCATGTATGGGAGTGGGATGATTGGTGTACCTCACTCCAGCTATATAGCTGTTGTAGTGGCGTCCCCAAGTTCTGTGGGTCCCACCTGTTTTACCCACGCCGTCCATCTATGAGACCCACCATAATGCATGTGTTGTATCCATGCTGCCTAACTTTTTTTGAAAGATATTTTGAAGGCTTATGATAGAATAAAAATGAGACAGATCTATGATCAGGTAAACCATATTATAGAAAACAGTGGGTTTGAATGTCCACCATTAAAACCCTTGGGCTACCAAGTTTGTACTAATATGATATTTGTTTTTCCTCTAAGTCTAGGTCTTTGTGACCTTATGAATAGGTTGGATGGGAAATAAACCCTATGATGGAGCCCATTAGAATTTAAGCATGGGAAGTCATTATCATTACGTATTCTGAAGATTTTTCTTTATTTCTTTTGATAGTACGAAGCTTCTTCGGAAATCCACAAATAAGAAATGATGATCATATAACAATTTTTTGGGGGATAGCTCACCTACAACAAGCTGTGAATGCAACTAGTTGGGGTTTGAGCCCACCCATCCTAGTTGAGGTGGTTGTCTAATGTTTTCTATCATGTGTATCAAATGATGATTGGACCATCTTATTTTCATGGTGGGGAACCCTACCCAATATATATATATATATATATATATATATATATATATATATATATATATATATATATATATAGACACACACACACATATATATATATTTATATTCCATTTACAACTCCCCCTATTTCATGAATTTTCATTTATATTTACAGTTCAAGAAAAAAAAAATCACAAATGTATAGCCAGAACTATATATTTATTTGTCATTTTAATCTTTTTGGTGATATTGGAAATCCTAATTTGTGTCCCCAATCCTTTTAAAGATGTTGACTTAGCAGTAATTAATTAACTGAAAACAAACATTCCTTTTGCTTTTAAACTTGGCCTAACTATAACAAAATCATACCTTTGGCTAAAAAATAATGAAGAAATTGTTTAATATATGTTAGAAATTTGTTAATATAGAAATTGTTTAATCAAGGGTAAACATCTCACTTCCAATTGTTTACTTTAGTGTGGCTATAACATCCTGGATTTTTCACTGTTTTGGATTTTCAAAAATTCTTTAATTTTTTTTAATTAATTAACTTATAATATCACTTAATGACCATTACCACTCAATATTAGTTTATATAGGGGAGGAATCAGTAAAGAATCGCACAAATCCGATCAATCAACCGTAGGAAGCCAACGAATCTACCTGATCACTCAAACATCGAGTTTAGCCTTCTGATTTACTCACGTAGGACCCAAATCTAACCGATCCATCACTAATAAATCAAGGAAATGACAACTAAATTAAAAATCTAACCGAAGCCGAGTCAGATAAGGCTTGGATCTTAACTAATAGGCCAAATCAACCCTTATAACGTCCCGTCCAAGTAGCACGGTGTCCTGGGGCGTCCATGTAGGATTTGCCGCAGGACCATTTGTTTAAGCCACTCGTGATGGGGTACCACACCTAAATTAATCTAGGATTAGTCCAACAGAGTAGACTAGACGGGTCATGTTAGGATCAAATGCGTGCCGCCAAGGCAGATGACCGTTTATACTTAGCAACAGCCCGTGCGGGCCATACCGCGACGCAGGAAGGTTAGAAAATTATAAATTTTAGGAAACCAAAAGTCTCACTGGGCTTGTGGTCCATCGCGGACTATGGACCCAGTGGACACCCAGAACTAGGATCTGCCACTGGCCGAATGCACCCTACTAATGCTAGAATTTAAATCTGGCACTTGCAAATGAAATCGAGGATCTGGGCTTTTCAGCCGTCGAATTTCTTCTAAATTTACGGTGAAGGTCTAATGTACGGGCCTACGCCCGTCAACAAAACCTAGACCCCGATCATGGCACGGTAACCATTGATCGCACATCGGACCCGTACGACCAAACCCCATATCCGATCGTTTTTAAAATTTGCATGACTCTTCATCGGGCCAAGGACCACCTACCCTATAAGTTTTGTGGCCAGTGTACCACCAGAACTTTCCTAACAACCGGAATGAACCCCGCAGGGCCATTTAAAGATCGAAACCGTATGATCAAACCCCATGTTCGTTCATCCATTTGCTCTCAAACTTTGCATGACCCCTCATCAGGCCATGGGGCACTTGTCCTATGAATTTCGTGACCAGGGACCCATCAGAGTAACCCCGTTACTCTTTTAGCCTAAAATTGACGGTTTAGAGTAATCATGACCAAATCTCCACTTTCACCAGTTATAAATGGGCCACATTATAAACATAGCTAATACAAAACCTAATCATTGCCTATGAGAAATCTCAATACCTAATTCATTCTAGAAATACTCCGATTTCCCGAACAAGCTCTAGACCCCTCGTTGGTGGGCCACTAATTCCAAAACTATAGAATAATGTCTGTCTTACTGGGCTCGACGTCCATCGTGTGAGTCGAACTTGGGAACTACCCAGAACCGTTCAACTTGAGCCAAAGGACGAGTGCATGAGAAATGCAAATACCCTAAAGAAAGGAGCTGGAACTTAAGTAAATTGGGTCGTCCACTCTTATGCAAAGTTGAGGATTTCAGACCGTCGGTTTGTGACCAAACTTCACACGTAGAGTAAGGATATTTCCCTTCTCACGGCCCCGATCGACCATCGGTGACCGTTGAACAGACTTCTAATCATATCTATCGATCGGCGCATCCAAATGGCGGGCCGATCATATCCATACCTAGATCATCATTAGAGCCAACTATCCTACGGTGTATATCACCATGTACGCCCCGTAGTGGGCCCTAGAGATTAGAAAAACCCTCCTATAGAGCTATTATGGTAAAAACCTAGACATTGGGGCCATTTACACCAAATATGGCACTATAAAAGGGCCTCATTTGGGGCACCCCTCTCCCCATACGAATTTGCCCTAGGGAAAGAAAGAAAGAAAGAAAAAGAGAGAAAGAGAGAGAGGGAAAGAGAAAGAGAAGGAGGAAGAGAGGAAGAAAGAGAGAAAGAGAGGATGAAGAAGAGCAAGGTGGACCATAGATTGAGGTGGGGCCAAGGGCATCAACCCTTTTCAACTTCCTACCTCTCCTCCAAGAAGAAACTCTCCGCCACAACCCCCAAATTCGTCCATTGACCATCTAAGTAAGAACCTCTCACCACCTCTTCTTGAGATCCAAGTAATAAGAAAGGATTGGCATGGAATTTCTCACATGCAAGAATTGATTTTAGGTATTCCGGTCGGCCAACCCCCAAAATCCTCATTTCTAAGTCGTCTATCAAGCCTCCAATGACCCCAAGGTGTGGACTATTGCTCTTAGGTGGCCTAGCACCAATTTTAGTATGTGTTTAATGATTTTAGTTATTTGGATGCTATGTTAGGAGAATCTAGAGAAACCCTAGGACTTGCATGTTTGTTAGAATTGTATGTTTGGCTCTCATATGATGTTGTTCTTACCCCTCACATGACTTTGTGTATGAACAATTGCATGCTCATGCCTTGTTTAATTTTCTCATATGATTTGCACTATAACATGTATGATTCATTGATTTTTATGTATTTCGGTTCTAAGGGAGGTAGGATGTGCTTAACTTCCTTACTCACCCACACAACACACACACAAACCTTGTTCATGATATTGTTAGCTTTACATGTTAGTAGAAATTTAAGATTTTATGTTGAAAAGCATGAGAACATGGTGTTATTTATGTTAGATGATGCATTAATAGTTGGCATGTTCTGAATCACCTTCAAAACCCTTGGGTTGGTCAGTAATTCGAGGAGAACGAAGGCGGCCACATTGGTAGGACCGCCTCGAGGCTAAACCCATGGATTTGGGCGAGTGCGTGTGGGCGACAGTAGTTAGACTACATGGGTTACTTGCACCCGATGCCGTTCCGCCACGTACTGGCCTGACTCTTACGGTTTAATCTACTGTCTGACCAACCCTGTTTGTTAACCCTGTATGCTCACATTTATATGGAACCTGAATCACCCTACAACCATTCCAGCCTATTGTTAACTCACCGAAAATTGGTCTATAGCCTCGTGATCCGGGCATGGTGGAATGGGACACTGTGTCTGAGCTGTCGGCCTACGCTGGGGTGTCGCGCCTCCCCGTAGTGACCACGAGCGATCCTTTTCTCTTGGCACTCCTCATGTGCTTAAAGTCAGGGATGAGGAACCCTACAGAATCACAGACCGCGAGGTCTTGGCCTCCCGCATTTGGAGGTTTTAGCCTCCCAACCAGCTTAGGGCATTGATATGTGGGGTGCATCAGATTCTTAAACCTGCTGGATGAATGGACTTAACTAATAACTTGGATAACACAATCGCATTGCATCACATTAGTTAGGGTGGCGACTGGAAGTCGAGGTCACAATGAGGGAGTGCTGACATATGCAATCGTTAGATGGAGTCGCTCGAGCGAGTGTTGTGGCGAGGGCATGCATCATATCATTCTGCATGCATGCATTTTAAATAAGAGTTACTAGGTATTGTTGATTATCTATTTTTCATTAAATTCATATTATAATTGATGCCTGTTAAAACTTAAGATTTATAGCACCCACTGAGTTGATCACTCACTCCCACTCTGGGACGGTATTTTAAAACACCACCCAGATTCTTCAGTAGCTGTAGGTTGTGTTGAGTTCGACGAGACTGGCGGCGAGAACTTAAGCGAGGAGGACGAGTTCTCCTACTTCCACTTGATGAGCGGTTCTCCATCAGCTTTGTAGATTGGATTCTGGAGCGTTGAGTCGTGTGCTCAGAGCATCATTCCTTTGGATATATGATTCTTTTTTATTATTTTTGTTGGGCAACGCCTTGGGCGACCCCTTTATATTCTTTTGGACCAGTACATATATATCTCTTTCATTTCAGTAGACTTGTGTGGTTGTGTTTCATGCTCCAAATAATTCCAGGCTGCGCATTTGAATTTGATTAATCATAAAACCATAAATTTGTTGATAAGTGACACTCAGGAACTCGAGAGTCGAGCGTATGCACGACCCCCGATTTTCCAGGAGTTACAAGTTGGTATCAGAGCATGGTTTGGAATTAATTGGGCCATGGGTCATGAGCTCACTATCGCATCCGCTGACTTGAAAGGATACGTATTAGGTAACGCAATAGGGACTTAGAACCCTAGGAACCATCCCAGACCTCGAACCAACAATTCTGGATGGAAGGAAGGACTTGCAAGGGGTTAGGAATGGGTAGCAAGAGAAGGGGATCTGAGGGTCTTAACCTAACGGCAAGATTCGATTCGATTGACTAAGAGGTTTAGCTCGTTAGTCTACTAAGTTCCCAGGGCTCATGGGGCCAACTGAAATAGGTGGGATTAGGGTGAAATGAATGTTAGAGTAACGATTAATGTAGGTGTAAGGCATTGTCCCAAGGGTGAGTGCATCCCATTTTCTCTAATGCCCTGATGGAATGTATTTCATTAAGGGTAAACCCTGAGTTTTACCTAGAGATTCATTGTCCCGGGATTTGAAAACCCCACATTACGCCTTCCAACGCAAGACTCGATAAGCAAGTAGGGCCCATTTCTAACGTATTTTAGGACCCAAACTCCCTCTTCTATTCTCAACCCCATCCTCCTTCTTCATATTTTTCCTCTCCTCCAACCCATCTTACTTGACCTTTCTCCACAACCCAACCTCAACACACCATTTCCATCATTCATCCGCATACCCATTTCACCAACTCATCACCAAAGCCCTTTTCAAATACCTTTCCTCCAACAAAACTCCCATCCCTCCTTCATATACTCAACCCAAACCCAATTTCAACATACATTCCTCAATCCTCTTCAACTTCCATCTACAAAACCCATTCTCCAAGCTCTCTAAGGAAAACCCTCTCCTTCTCAAGAACCCGTCTCCCAAACTCCCCCTAGTTCATGCAAACTCATTTCAAGACCCCTTTTCAAGATCCACTCTAGACCCCGAACTGGCAATCTTCGATGGACGGTGAGACTTCCTAGGAATAGGAATTTGTTAGTAAGGTAAGGTAGCGATGCTAGAGAATGGATCCAGGAGTCGTACCGGATTTCAACCCATCGATAGCAATGAGCCAAAAATTATAGGATTTGAAGGAAAAAGTCAACATCCACATATGAAGGAGTTAGTTCCAAGTCAAATTTGATAGATTTGACCCATTTGGGGATAAAGAGTTAGGAGTGAATGAGAATTTACTGAAAAACAGTGAAACTAAAGAAAAATTGGGTTTTTGCTACTAACTAGGAGGAATTTTATAAAATACATAGGCTCATTGCGAAGACCAGCTTCTCCTACCCAAAAATCATATATGGCATGTCCTGAGGGACCTTACCGATGCCCAGGAAACATCAAATGAAGTTATCCCCGCCCACAGTACAGAGGCCCGGCGGGACCCCGCCCGCCCGACCACATGACCCCGCCTGATGACCTCGCCCAACCCCCAGCCACGCGCAGGACCCCGCCCAGACGTCCAGAGAGTCCACGGGACCCCGCCCGACCGGCGTGGCTCCCGCCTAGACGTCCAGAGAGTCCGCGGGACCCCGTTCGACTGGCGTGGGCCCCACCCGAACGTCCAATGTGGACACCCTCCCCTCCTTTAATGTACACATATGTGAGGCTCCTTTCTATTGCATTTTAAGGTCTCAAACCCTTCATTTCTTCCCCTACACCACACCCCATCTTCTCTAAAACCTCACATACCTCTCCCTCTTCCGTTTTTCACATTTCCCATCTCCTTCTCCTTCACATTTCCCATCTCTTCTTCCTCATCTCCAAATCCTTTCCCACATCCCCTTTCTTCAAACCCACTCTCAAACCCCTTTCCTCCAATAAACACCCATCTCTTCTTTCTCATAACCAATCCAAATTCATCTTACTTAACATCACCTCCAACCCATTTTCAAATTTCATTTTTCAAAACCCATCTCCAACCATGGTGCCTCCATGTAATATGATCTTCAATGAGTCTTGTCATACAATTTTAACAAAAAATGTACACTGTGCTTGATACTATTTGTGTACCGACTATCTTGTTAATATTCTTTTACTAAATGAGAGTCATAATGCCCTGTTTGCTTATGTATCGAAGTGTTTGTTTATTAATATTATTATATGTATATATATTGTTTATTTTTTTTCTTTAAAAAAAAAAGTATTATAGATTCAATTTTCTTTTCAACCATGTTTAGAGAATAGTTTACTGTGTAAATCATGCAACCTAAAGGAGCTCCGGTAAGATAGGTAGGATTCAAACTGTCAAAAATTTCAAGGCAATGGTGTCACTGCCTCACCTCACCTGATCGGCCAATCATGTCATGTATATTAGTACCTATAGTCGTTTGAATTCATTTGGTTTTTCGAGAATCTTCAGCAAAAAAAAAAAAAAAAAATCATCAATCAATTTATAACATCTTTCTAGAATAGACCTTTTACAAGAACCCCATTGCGAGTAAACCACTTGGTGACGCTCTTTGTGAACTAGACTGGCCTTCTAGCATAAATTGGTTTCGGATCAGCACCGATAACAGAGGGTGTATACATGTCAAAGAACCTTGGCAGCTTAGAAGAAATTACCAGCCCAGTGCTATTGAAGGATCCTGAGAGAGGGTAAGTGAAGGGGAGGAGGCACTCCCATCCCTGTCTGACCCAGAAGAATAATAGCTTAACTTTATGGAAATTATTAGTTGTTTTAAGTTAGTTAGGACTACTACCATATATTGAAGATACTTAAAACTCCTGCTTGATTTGTCTGTTTTTTTTCTTTATGTTTAAAGTATCTAGTAATACATGTAAATCCATATTGTAAGATATAACTAGCCATACTAATGGCATTTTGAATTCAATATGAATGTATCGATTGTTGTGGAATTTTTCTTGTCATCTTGTGAATGCCTTTATGAATAATTGCCTTACTATGTCCATATTAGCTTTATTAGCACTCTAAACCACCTGAATGCCTTAAAGCTTTCGATTCTTCCTTCCCTGTTAGAATTTATGAAACCAAAGCATGGTTTACTCATAACCCACTAGCTATATGACCGAGACGATAACATAGAGATACAATCTTAGGCTATTGAAAATTTTTCTAAGATAATCGTTTGACCATAGGCTCAGTGAAAGATTTATTAATCACAAATTTGGACATGAATTAAAACAAGAAACTCTCTTGACAAAGACCCAAATGACAATCTTAAAAATAGGAGATTTTAACATTTTAAAGATAAGAGATATTCTCTAAATATTTAAGTTGATTAGACTACGGAATTACGGAACCATACATTTGCGAGGTATTCGCGGCCTAACCCAATTCTCAATCCTAAACGACTACCAGCAGACTCACTGATTTGACCGAACAGAAGACCAAGATCCATCAGGATTCAGAAAAGATACGATGAACCTTCTACCCTGGTCAGGTAGATGATCGATGTATCAGGTTTAAGCCCACTACGACCGTTTCTCCGTATTGGTCTAACATTAAAAATAAATATTTTTACTTTAGATAGAGGGAAATCGTTGTTATAAATCCAAACCTTTAAAAATAAATAGATAATTAAATAAATTGTAGTATGCCATCAGGGTGAAAAAGTTTTAAGGGGGGTAGACTAAAATGAGTCAAACTAGTATATATAGTATACCCCCTACCATACATATAAACTTGGAATCCATAAAAACTTAGTCAAAATAAATAATAATACCTTTACTTAATACCCTTAGGCAATTTCGAGGACGAAATTATTTTTAAGGGGGATAGATTGTAACATCCTGGATTTTTCACTGTTTTGGATTTTTAAAAATTCTTAAATTTTTTTTAATTAATTAACTTATAACATCACTTAATGACCATTACCACTCGATATTAGTTTAAATAGGGGTGTTATCAGTAAAGAATCGCACAAATCCGATCAATCAACCGTAGGAAGCCAACGAATCAACCTGATCACTCAAACATCGAGTTTAGCCTTATGATTTACTCACGTAGGACCCAAATCTAACCGATCCATCGCTAATAAATCAAGGCAATCACAACTAAATTAAAAATCTAATCGAAGCCAAGTCAGATAAGGCTTGGATCTTAACTAATAGACCAAATCAACCCTTATAACGTCCCGTCCAACTAGCACGGTGTCCTGGGGCGTCCATGTAGGATTTGTCGCAGGACCATTTATTTAAGCCCGTGATGGGGTACCACATCTAAATTAATCTAGGATTAGTCCAACAGAGTAGACTAGATGGGTCATGTTAGGATCAAATGCGTGCCGCCAAGGCAGATGACCGTTTATACTTAGCAACAGCCTGTGCGGGCCATACCGCGACGCAGGAAGGTCAGAAAATTATAAAACTTTAGGGAACCAAAACTCTCACTGGGCTTGTGGTCCATCGCGGACTAAGGACCCTGTGGACACCCAGAACTGGGATCTGGCACTGGCCGAATGCACCCTACTAATGCCAGAATTTAAATCTGGCACTTGCAAATGAAATCGACGATCCGGGCTTTTCAGCCATCGAATTTGTTCTAAATTTACGGTAAAGGTCTAATGTGCGGGCCTACGCCCTTCAACAAAACCTGGACCCCGATCGTGGCACGGTAACCGTTGATCGCACATCGGACCCGTACGACCAAACCCCATATCCGATGGTTTCTAAAATTTGCATGACCCTTCATCGGGCCAAGGACCACCTACCCTATAAGTTTTGTAGCCAGTGGACCACCAGAACTTCCCCAACAACCGGAATGGACCCCGCAGGGCCATTTAAAGATCGGAACCGTATGATCAAACCCCATGTTCGTTCATCTATTTGCTCCCAAACTTTGCATGACCCCTCATCAGGCCATTGGACACTTGTCCTATGAATTTTGTGACCAGAGACCCATCAGAGCAACTCCGTTACTCTTTTAGCCTAAAACCGACGGTTTAGAGTAAGCATGACCAAATCTCCACTTTCACCAGTTATAAATGGGGCACGTTATAAACATAGCTAATACAAAACCTAATCATTGCCCATGAGAAATCTCAATACCTAATTCATTTTATAAATGCTCCGATTTCCCGAACAAGCTCTAGACCCCTCGTTAGTGGACGACTAATTCCAAAACTATAGAATAATGTCTGTCTTACTGGGCTCGACGTCCATCGTGGGATTCAAACTTGAGAACTGCCCAGAACCGCTCAACTTGAGCCAAAGGACGAGTGCATGAGAAATGCAAATACCCTAAAGAAAGGAGCTGGAACTTAAGTGAATTGGGTCGTCCACTCTTATGCAAAGTTAAGGATTTCGGACCGTCGGTTTGTGACCAAACTTCACACGTAGAGTAAGGATATTTCCCTTCTCATATCCGTATAGTCGCGGCCCCGATCGACCATCGGTGACCGTTGAACAGACTTCTAATCATATCTATCGATTGGCGCATCCAAATGGCAGGCCGATCATATCCATATGTAGATCATCATTAGAGCTAACTATCCTGCGGTGTATATCACCATGTATGCCCCGTAGTGGGCCCTAGAGGTTAGAAAAGCCCTCCTATAGGGCTATTATGGTAAAAACCTAGACATTGGGGCCATTTGTACCAAATATAACACTATAAAAGGGCCTCATTTGGGGCACCCCTCTCCCAATACAAATTTGCCCTAGGGAAAGAAAGAAATAAAGAAAAAGAGAGAAAGAGAGAGGGAAAGAGAAAGAGAAGGAGGAAGAGAGGAAGAAAGAGAGAAAGAGAGGATGAAGAAGAGTAAGGTGGACCATAGATTGAGGTGGGGCCAAGGGTATCAACCCTTTTCAACTTCCTACCTCTCCTCCAAGAAGAAATTCTCCGCCACAACCCCCAAATTCATCCTTTGGCCATCTAGGTAAGAACCTCTCACCACCTCTTCTTGAGATCTAAGTAATAAGAAAGGATTGGCATAGAATTTCTCACATGTAAGAATTGGTTTTAGGGATTCCGGTCGGCCACCCCCCAAAACCCTCATTTCTAGGTCGTCTATCAAGCCTCCAATGACCCCAAGGTGCGGACTATTGATCTTAGATGGCCTAACACCAATTTTAGTATGTGTTTAATGATTTTGGTTATTTGGATGCTATGTTAGGAGAATCTAGAGAAACCCTAGGACTTGCATGTTTGTTAGAATTATATGTTTGGCTCTCATATGATGTTGTTCTTACCCCTCACATGACTTTGTGTATGAACAATTGCATGCTCATGCCTTGTTTGATTTTCTCATATGATTTTTCCGATAACATGTATGATTCATTGATTTTGTGTATTTCGGTTCTAAGGGAGGTAGGAAGTGCTTAACTTCCTTACCCACCCACACTACACACACACCTTGTTCATGATATTGTTAGCTTTACATGTTAGTAGAAATTTAGGATTTTATGTTAAAAAGCATGAGAACATGGTGTTGTTTATGTTAGATGATGCATTGATAGTTGGTATGTTCTGAATCACCTCCCAAACCCTTGGGTTGGTCAGTAATTCGAGGAGAACGAAAGCGGCCCCATTGGTAGGATTGTCTCGAAGCTAAACCCATGGATTTGGGCGAGTGCGTGTGGGTGACAGTAGTTAAATTACATGGGTTGCTTGCACCCGATGTCGTTCCGCCACATACTGGCCTGACTCTTGCGGTTTAATCTACTGTCTGACCAGCCCTGTTTGTTAACCCTGTATGCTCACATTTATATAGAACATGAATCACCTTACAACCATTGCAGCCCATTATTAACTACCGAAAAATGGTCCGCAGCCTCGTGAGCCGGGCATGGTGGAATGGGATACTGTGTCCCAGCTGTCGGCCTAAGCTGGGGTGTCGCGCCTCCCTGTAGTGACCGCGAGCGATCCTTTTCTCTTGACACTCCTCATTTGCTTGAATTCAGGGATAAGGAACCCTATGGGATCACAGACCACGAGGTCTTGGCCTTACGCATTTGGAGGTTTTGGCCTCCCAACCAGCTTAGGGCATTGATATGTGGGGTGCATCAGATTCTCAAACCTACTGGATGAATGGAGTTAACTAATAACTCAGCTAACACAATCGCATTGCATCGCATTAGTTAGGTGGAGACTCGGAAGTCGAGGTCGTAATGAGGGAGCGCTGACATACGCGATCGTTAGATGGAGTCGCTCGAGGGAGTGTTGTGGCAAGGGCATGCATCATATCATTCTACATGCATGCATTTTAAATAAGAGTGACTAGGTATTGTTGATTATCTGTTTTTCATTAAATTCATATTATAATTGATGCCTGTTAAAACTTAAGATTAATAGTACCCAATGAGTTGATCACTCACTCCCACTCTAGGACGGGGTTTTAAAACACCACCCAGATTCTTCAGTATCTGCAGGTTGTGCTGAGTTCGACGAGATTGGCGGCGAGAACTTAAGTGAGGAGGATGAGTTCTCCTACTTCCAGTTGATGAGCGGTTCTCCATCAGCTTTGGAGATTGGATTCTGGAGCGTTGAGTCGTGCCTCAGCGCACAATTCCTTTGGGTATATGATTTTTATTTATTATTTTTGTTGGGCAACGCCTTGGGCGACCGCTTTATATTGTTTTGGACTAGTACATATATAGATCTCTTTCATTTCAGTAGACTTGTGTGATTGTGTTTCATGCTCCAAGTAATTCTAGGCTGCGCATTTGAATTTGATTAATCATAAAATCATAAATTTGTTGATAAGTGACACCCGGGAACTCGAGAGTTGAGCGTATGCACGACCCCCGATTTTCAGGGCGTTACAGTGGCTCACCTGAATTACAAGTCATCATTTTGTTTGTTTGTTTGATTCTAAGCCTATCGTGGGTCTTCAATTAATATCATGGTGGGCCTCTCAAAGTCAGAGTGGGCCTATCAATTAATAATTCCTAGTTAGCTAGATGATAATTGTCAATTTCAGCATGCTCCTTTGTTTGCATAGATATGAATTATTTATATTGTTCTAGTTGTAGACTTATAGTATAAGATAATCAGTTGCCCATTTGAGGATTTCTATGTTGTCAGAGATAGATTCAGTGTGTTCTTGGATGCACAGAAATTCTCAAATTGTCCTTTTTTGAACAGTTCATGGTTAGATTGTAATGTCTTCATTTATTCCAATTTCAATGCATATGCCTGTTCTGGTTTCGTCTCTTCTTTTTCTCTCTAGATACATTTCATGTATTTATTTGTATCGTCAAATGTCCACACTTTGTGTTGATGATTGACATGAGAATCAAATATAAGATTAATATATTCTGGAGAGACAAGGGGAGATGCTACCAAAATTTTGTCGTAGAATTTAAATTGAAAAATGAAGCATTACAATCTATCTAACTTTGAATGGGTGACTGATTTAGACAGTTAAGTAATTATGCCCGTCTAGCGGTCTAACCATCTAGGACCCTAGGTATAGCCGTATAACATATTAAAAACTTTATTTTATAGATGACTAGTCAAGACGAAAGCCCAAATACCCCTGTAATGGGTGCATCGGCCACATCTCCTCTAATAGTAGAGGGAGACACAGACACGTCAACTGCATGCAAAGGGAATAAGAAGAGATCAGTAGTGTGGGATGATTTCGAAGATGTGACAGTTAACAGTATATAAAATATAAAGTGTAATCACTGCAAAGGGTTATTCAGCAAGATTCCAAGAGGATCTACGACACATTTAATTAGACATTTGAAGACGTATCCTAAGAAAGCAAGTCTCCTTCCTCCCGGCCAACATACACTGTCATTTATGAAGTCAGAAGGGGAAGACTCCCAAGGCATAGTGTCCACTCATAAGTTTGACAAGGAGAAGTTGAATGAGTGGTTTGTTAGATTAGTGATTTTGGAAGAAAAACCTTTCAGAATGATTGAAAGTAAAGGGTTTAGGGCTTTCTGTCAATTCCTTAACCCTCATGCCGAGAATGTCTCTCGCGTCACAGTGCAAAGAGAAAGCATGAAGATGTACGCAAAAGAGAAGATGAAACTGAAAAAAGTTTTAGCTTCAGTGACCAAAATAGATTTAACTTCTGATTTATGGACAACATTCAATCAAAGAAAATGATACATTTCATTAACCGCTCATTATGTTGATAAAGATTGGAAACTATGCAAGAGAATTTTGAACTTCAAACACCTTCTTCCGCCACATACTGGTTTACTTATTTCAGATTGTATATACAGTTGTGTAGAAGGTTGGGGCATTGAGAAGAAAATTTCAGCAATAACTTTAGACAATGATTCAGCAAATGACAGTGTCATTTCATGCTTACGTAACCAGTTCAGGGCTATAGGAATTATTATTTTTTTGAAGGAAAAATATTTTAGGTCAGATGTTGAGTCCATATTGTAAATTTGATTGTACAAGAAGGGTTGAAAGCAATAGACAACACTATAGAGAACATAAGAGAAAGTGTGAAATATATAAGGGGGTCGCCATCGAGACTGAGTGTATGGAATGACATCATCCAATGTTTGAATGTACCATCTAAAAAAACGTTGAAGTTGGATGTCTGTAAACGTTGGAACTCGACCTATGAAATGGTAGATGCAGCAATGGAATTACAGCTTACATTTCCTGAATATGCGGCACGTGACATATCGTATTCTTGGTTGCCGAGCACAGATGATTGTGCCAAAGCACAACAAGTTCACACATTTCTCAAAGTTTTCTACGATTGTACGAAATTTTTTTCTGGGAATCAGTATCCAACTGCGAATGTATTTTTTTCGTCTCTTTGGAAGATTAAGGATGCTCTACAGAAAAATGTTAGTGCGGGTCTAGATTTCATATGCCAGATGACAGTTGGTATGAAGACTAAGTTCGATAAATACTGGGACGAATGTCATCTGTTGATGTCCTTGGCAGTTGTTCTTGATCCTTATTGTAATATGGGGTTGGTTAGCTTTATTTTCATGAAGCTTTATCCTATTGAAAGAGCGGCAACAGAGACATCTAAGGTTCGTCAAGCCCTTGAAGATTTGTACAAATCGTATGTTAATACTTTACCTGTAGTGGGTGTTGAAGAAAGTAGAAATGCGGGTATTTCTGTACCTGGTAATCCGAATGTGTTAAATAAATACATATCATACTTGGTACAAGCACGAATGAGAGTTGATACTAAAGAATCAGAATAAAAAATATACCTCAAGCCCTTGAAGATTTGTACAAATCGTATGTTAATACTTTACCTACAGCGGGTGTTGAAGAAAGTAGAGATGGGATATTTCTGTACCTGGTAATCCGAATGTGCTAAATAAATACATATCATACTTGGCACAAGCACGAATGAGAGTTAATACTAAAGAATCAGAATTAGAAATGTACCTCAAGGAGTCAATCGTAGTGCGATCCGAATTTGATGTGTTGGAATGGTGGAAGATGAGGGTTAGTGAATCAAAATACCTTACATTATCTCTGATGGCACGAGACATATTATCAATACCAATTTCAATAGTGGCATCAGAATCCGCATTCAGCACGGGGAGCAGGGTTGTGAGCAAGTATCGAAGCTCACTTTCGCCAAATACAGTTGAAACGTTGATTTGTACGCAAGATTGGTTGCGCCTAATATGGGGAGGAGATATGAATGATGATGATGATGATGAAGAGGAGATTGAGATTCGTGACGAGTCTCTACCTGCAGATCAGTAATTATTTTTAATTTTTAAAATTTTTTTGGTTGAATGTTGAATGATCTGTAATATTATTTCACTGCAACTGCAAACACGAAAGTGTTGGTTCTTTTGGAATGTGGTTTGGAAGACTTTTAATCTTTGATATTTATTTACATATGCTTGTTCATTTGCTTTTATTTTTTTACTTTTGATACATTTATATTATTTTCTTTTGTTCCTATATCAAGTTCAATTTATTTATTAATATTCTGATTTTTTTATTAAAAATTGAATGTAGATATGTCGTCATTTGAGCCATCGGCAAACATTTGGGATTATGCTTCCCTAGTTGAATCACCACTAAAGTCTAGAAAAATAAAGATTAAGTGTGGTTTGTGTAGCGCAAAATTTGTAAACAAAACTAATCACTTTCGCTTACACTTGTCATGTCGAGGTGGTGATGCAAAACCATGCCCCAATGCCCCTAAGGATGTTCAAATTCTTTTTCAAGCTCTGTTAGATTTGAATAGAAAACCTTCTACTCCATCTAAACCTTCTACTTCTGGATCTAGTACACGAATGACATCCACAAAAGATGCAGAGGAGGAAGCCAGATTAAAAGCTTTGGAGGAAGAACAATTTCAACTCGCCTTAAAATGCAGTATGGAAGATGTTTTTAGACTTCAGCGATATTCAAGTCAAATACAACATGATGCAGGGTCGAGTTACTCGAGTACGACAAACAAGAAGAAGAAAAAGAGTAACAAATTCAAATTCCTGACTCATCTCGGTGAATTTTACAGGACATTGGGTACTACATATAATTATTCACATAAAACAAGTTTGAAAAATCTAGTTCAAAGTGTAGAAGAGCACGAAGGAAAAATCTCTCCACCTTTTGACTCAGAGGAAGTGAATCAATTTGTATATGAAAAAATAGATAGCAGTTCTGATGGATCATATGACAATTTAGGAAGACAATCCTCTTATGGAGGTTATTAGTTATAAATTGTGAACAATGTAATGTAAATATGCTAATGTAATTATCGAAGATTTTTAATTATAAATTATGTGCATTTTATATATTTTATTGTTTAGTTTAATTTCGAATTCCAATTGACTCGAACTCGCCTTAAAAACTCGCACTCTACTTGACTCGATTTTTGCTCGTACTCAAACTCGCCTTGAAAACTCGGACTCGACTCGACTCGTTTACTACTCGTACTCGGGCGAGTAGAGTATGAGCAAGGAGTCCATGCTCATTAGCCAAGTAGAGCCGAGTGTGAGCAGCACTCGAGCATTAAGAGCTAAGTATGAGTAGGGCAATACTCGACTCGACTCGACTCGTGTACAACTCTAATCACACCTCTGCAACCGAACTTTGTGGGCTGATGTTATTAAGTTCTGTGGGTCCCATCATGAAGCATGAGTTATATACAAACCATCTATCCACTCGGTGAGTTAGTACCGAGGCTTGATAAAAAATAAAATAAAATAAATAAATAAAAAACAGATCCAAACTTATATTGTACCCAATGTAAAAAAGCAATGGGATATTGAACGCCTGCCATTAAAACCCTTTTCAAGGTCACCAAAATATTGGATCAATACAATATTTGTTTTTTCTCGTCGTCCAGGTCTGTGAGACCTTATAAACAGAATGGATGGTAAGTAAAAGTTACAGTGGGCCCTATGAATGTTTTAAAGGTGAGAATCATTGTCCCACTGCTATTTGGGCCGTGGTCCTCTTGAATCTTAAATTGTTCATTTTTCGATTATAGATCTAAAATGATCTCACGAAATGGATGAACGGTGTAGATATGATAAATACACCATTGTGGGCCATGTAACCTTTATTTCCTTTGAACCATTTGTAATCTCGCAAATCGAGGAGCGTCAGCCACGGGGAAGCAGAAGGACGCGGAGTTCTTGCCAAAGCCTTTCGCAGAAGTTCCTCCGCTGGAACCAGGGGGCCACTGTGATGTTTGTGAGAAATCTCTCTCGTCCATCCGTTTTGTGAGTTCATTTTATGATATACTGCAAAAAAAAATAACAGAAGCCAATGCAAAAGTGGGCCCGAAACGTAATAATCAAATCTTCACAGTTGAAATATTTGTGGAGCCATATAATTTTTGAATCATGCTAATATTTGCGTTTTTAGTTCATCCCAGTATGAAAGACGTTGCTAACAGTATAGATGGCATGCATATATCACTGATGAACCCAGAGAGGTTTCACCTGTAGGAATTTCCCTAGCCACCTTTTCCTTTTGCAGGGCCCACTTGATTCCTGTATCTGCTCACTTTTGGCCTTGTATCTTAAAATGGGCTCACAAAGTGGAGGGACGGAGTGGATACCTGACAAACATCACGATGGCCCCGCGTAAGTTTTCAGCGAAGGAAAGCCGCGTCCAAACAGATGGGCGGCTTGGTCGGTGCTCCTTGGACACGAACATAATGGATGTGTCTCATCCATGCCGTCCATCCATTTTTCTAGATAATTTTCTGTTGTCAACCCAAAACTGAGGTAGATCAAAATCTCAAATGGGCCACACAGTAATGATTGAACTTTAACCGCCCTAAAAGTTTTAAATCAAGTTGATATTTGTTTTTTTACCTTCATCTAGGTCTTTATGACCTAACCTTCACCTACATCCAGGTTTGTATGACCTAATTTACAGGTTGGATGTGAAAAAAACATTCTGGGGGCCCTAGGAGGTTTTTAATGGTAGATAGGGGTGCACACGGGTCGGTTTGGTCCGGTTCTGGGGTGAAACCGGAACCGAACAGTTCCTAACGGTTCTACAATTTTTGGAACCGGAACCGGACCGTTAGCACCCTAGAACCGGGACCGAAACCAGACCGTGAAAACAGAATGGAACCGGAACCGAACCAGAGCCGGCGTAGACGAACAAAGAAATGAAAAAAAAAAAAAAAAACCAATAAAATAAAAATGAAAACCCAGCAACAGAAAGTAATCAATCAAGAAAAAAAAAAAAAAGACAATGAAAAAAAAAATCCCCAGATTGCGCAAAACCCACCAAATCAAATCACCCAAAACACCAAAAATTAGGACATGAAATTCCCACAAGGTTATACTCAAACCCCAAATCCATATTAAAAAAGAAGAAGAAGAAGAAGCATAACCAAGCCCAACTCCCAAAATCCATTAAAACCACTAAAAATTCAATTACCATGCAAAACAGGGAAAACCGAAAAAAAAAAAAAAAATCAACGAAAGGCAACAAAAATAAATAAATAATAAATAATAAAAAAAAAACCCATCATCAAAATATAAATAGAAAAAAATGAAACTAGAATTTCTTTTAAAAAAAAAAATTCCCAAACCGACCAAATTCTCCCACATTGCTTAAAAAATCCTGAAAATGCGACCAAATCACACTCAAATTCCACAGCCACTAGCAATAAAATCAAACCAGCAAGTGATAATCCAAACACCATATTCAAAATTCATATAAATAAATAAAACCAGAAATTTCCAAAAGAACCCAACTCCAGCCATACTCAATTCGCTAACATTTCCCAAAAACGCACCAAATTACACCCAGACCCCCAAACCCATCCTCCAATTCACATAAGCAATCTGGCCATTTCAACAGAAAAAGGAAAAAAAAATAAAATTGATAAGCGTACCTCAGCTGCCATTGAAGGAAATGCGATGGCCGTTCGCCGTGTGCATGGGGTTTGCATGTGGCAGGTGCCATAGCAGCACCCAAATAAGCAGATACGGAGAGAGAGAGAGAGAGAGAGAGAGAGAGAGAGAGAGAGAGAGAGAGAGAGAGAGAGAGAGAGAGAGGGCGCTGGGACCGGGACGGCGACAGAGAGAGAGAGAGAGATACAGAGAGGGAGGGCGCTGGGACCGTCGGATTGGGACGACGAGAGAGAGAGAGAGAGAGAGAGAGAGAGAGAGAGAGAGAGAGAGAGCTCAAATAGGGCAGGGGGTAGGGCGCCCAAATTGGGCGGTCGCTCAAATTGGGCGGGCACTCAAACAGGTTTTTTTTTTTCTTAAAAAAAAAGTTAGTTGGATCGACGGTTTAGATCCATGGACCACGGTTCCTGTCATGGTTCGGATCAACGGTTCGGGTCGGTTCTACATGACCCTAAACCGCAACCGATCCATAATCAATGGTTCAGAAATTTTAGTAACCGGAACCGAACCATTAGCACCCTGGAACCGGACCAAACCGGACCGATCCAACGGATAAATGTGCACCCCTAATGGTAGACGTTCAATCACTACTGTTTTCCGATGGTGTGGTCCACATGAGATTTTTCTCTACTTAACTTTTGGGATGGATTGTTAAATTGAAGTGTAAAAATGGATGAACGGTGTGGATAAAATACATAGTTCATGATGGGCCCACATAGCACAGACCATTAAGATAATGGGAATAATGATTTCTTGTGGCGTGGTCAACTTGAGATCTAGATATGCTTCATTTTTGGTCTGAAGCCTTAAAATTATTTTTTTAAAGTGGATTGACGGAGTGGATTTATCTAATATATAAATGTGGGCCCCACAGAGTTTACTCGGAACGGTAGTACGCCGTCCGCTTCCCGTCTCGCCCAAATCCGCTGGTCCCTCTCCCTCTGTTACTCTCTCACCCAAATCCCTCTCCTCCGTCTCTCTATCCCCCTAATCCCCTCCCTCTCCTTTCTCTTTATCTCTCTCTCTCTCTCTCTCTCTCTCTCTCTCTCTCTCTCTCTCTCTCTCTCACGGCTGCCTTGGGCTCTCTACAGCTGCAGCAACTCGATAACCCGTCGGATATCTCGATCTCTACGGTTTGCGAGGATTTAAATCAGAATTTCTAGTGCAACTTACCTGTGGACTGAAACCCGTATGACTTGCCTGTATTGGTTGGCTTCTGTCTTGTCAGTCTTGTACTGACCGGTGACTCGTTTTGTTGTGGACTGAAACCCATATAACTCGGATGATACCAAGTCATTCCGGACAATATTTAAAACCCTGGTATCGATACACTACTGTATATTTTTGCATTACTGTATAACTGTATGCTTATCACAGATATTTGGTTGCGAAAGGTTGCTGTGCCTACTATAATGTATCCTTGTGCGTGTAGGCTCAATCAGATGGGTTTGTGAAAGAACGGGCAATGCTTTAGGTGCCTGGTATTTCAGTTTTGGGAAGCTGACGAGTTAAGTCTCTTATCTGATTTCTAAGTGCTTTGTGCAATTCAATGCCTTCAGGTTCTTGCAGAGTACAACCAGCGTGAAATTGTGGAATTCTGTATTAAGGAAGGCTTGGTTCTTCTTGCAGACGAGGTACATGGAACTCCAAGAATCACACACGTGGTAGCATTTCGCAATGTGAAACAGCAGAACTAGTTAAGTGGTATTTAAAGACTCGAGCAATGTTCAACAACTCGGATTTGACTGGGAAAGCCAGTCTTTCAATTTCCGAGTTTCACTCAGATGAGTAAATAATTTTTTCCCTTTATTCTGAAGAACAAAAGGATAGGAGTCTTGTTTCTGACAATCAGGGTATTATGGAGAGTGGGAAAAGATGAGGATACATAGCGATTCTGACAATCCGGTTAGATTCTTGCCAGGCATGTCATGAATCTGCCCAAGGTAATAATCATCTATCAGATTATTATTATTATTTTTTTCCTGCTATTAGTAGTTTTATATGAGTCAACTGATGATCTCTCCAAATAGAGAAGACTAGGGCATGACACTTTTTTTTTTGGGGGGGGGGGAGCGGGTGGGGATTTTTTTTTTGGGAGGGGGGGGGGGGGGGGGGGGGGGGGGGTGTGGTGTGGGGATTTTATTTTTTTTTTGGGGTGGGGGGGGTGTGGTGTGTGGTGGGGGGATTTTTTTTTCTGTGATGCCAGTGCATGCCATTCCAGCCGTACTTTTAATTGTCTCAACATTTGATTCTCTATTGTTTTTCATTTGGCTATGCAAGGTGGCAGGGGATCTTGGGGACGTGGTGTGACAGTTCGCAGGTTCCCTGGTCGGGGCTCCAGAGAATTTGAAGGCCATGGGGCACAAATGGCCGGTCGTGGATTCAAGAGGCCGTTTGGATCGAGGGATAGACGTGTGGGTCATGGCAGCACCTGAGAGAGTTAGGCATTTCCCTCCCCCATCAAGGTCCTATGACAGGAGGCGTCCAAGTAATTGTCCATGTCCTTTCTTCTTTATGGCAACCTCATAACTGTTTAAGATTTCCGGCTGCTTTCATGTACTATTCTGAAGTAATGTCTTCTCTCCTACCAGGTCTGCTTTTATTGAAATTTGTGATGCTTGTTAAGGATGATGTTCCTCCACGGTATGCTGATAACAATGTTCATCAATCAAGGGCTCGTTTGGACTATGGGATGAGCAGCAGTGCTTCCGTATATGGGGATGCTTATGCTGAAAGTTTCGGCTTGCTTGACTGTGTGGCTTGTGGCAACCACCGATAGTTTTGTGAAATGTGCTTTAGTTGCAATAGCTAAATTATAATGTCTCCACACTTTTTGCATTTTAGGCTTGGGAGATCTCACCTGGGATATGGTAGTGGTAGGAGCTCTCTTTCTTCAAAGGAATCTCATCCTCTGTATGGCAGTCATCATGGCATGGGTTATGGAGGTATGCAAAGTTGGTGAATGTATATTTGATTCCTTATATTTGTTTTATGTTACTGAATCTACGATGTATGTCTTTTTCGTGCTTTTAGGTTCTGTTAGCAGCAGTGATGTTGGAATGTACTCATTGTCCTCTACAAGCTACAGCAACGATTATCTGTCTCGTGGGCCTGATGTATGCTTTTTATCTTGCTCTAAAACACGTGGTACTTACCATCCACTTCTTATCCTACTTCCAAAATCGCAGGGCCAATGTTGGGTTCCACATAGCGCACTTCATTGAAAATTGGGTTACATCATGATATTCTGTTTTTAAATTCAAACCGAAGGAACAAATAGTTTACAGCATGTGTGATGCTGGCCACACTGCACTCTTTGGAATTCTGTTGCTGTCAGGCTTCAACTATGACTCTGCAGTCTTCAATCTACTTTTACAATCGTATTCAAAATTTTTGTGCAGATTTCAACCTCAAGATTTTTATCTTTGATTCCTAGCATAATTGTGGCACACATATCCAATACTAATTCTGTTTGTCAACTCTTAGTTTTTCTCATACCCTGCTGGTCCTTTTGACTCTTAGCAGTTCACTAGAGAAATAATTCTATTCAGAAATGAATGTTCCATTTATTTTTTTCCTGCTGCCATTTATTTTGTATATTCATGCGTATTCCTTATTTTGGAACTAATTTGTTCAATCTCGATCCGATAAATGGTTATGGCTTTTGGTGGAATGCATGTGTCGTCATATCATTGTTCAGCATTATCCCAGCTATTTGGCTTGGCTATTGAATGCGTATGTTTCTTTGTGCTTGTTGTGGTGAGCATCTTCTTTGTTGCATCTCATATATGACGAGTAAACTTGACATTCTGTTTGAAGCTCAACTTCTAGGAACCATTCGGGACCACCTATAAATATTCAACATTGAGATGAAGGCAAAAATGAAATCGCATTAGATGCTCAAGTAGGTGATAATGTCGTCCATTTTAAACTTTATTAGCTCACTTTTCTATTTGTTTCATAGGCTGTTTCATTTCTCAATTAGTTTCCATGCCATATTGTTATATTCATAGGTTGTGTTTTGGAAGTAGATTACCTCAAAGATGTTGAGGCTGGTTACACAAACATCAGTGTATCATTGGTCAATAGAAGGTAATATTGCATTTTTCTTCTTGTACGAGGGTTCTCTTCATTTTGTTTCTCACTTTTCTTTTTTTGATAGATCAATTTAAATTTCAATTAGGAATTTCCATTACGTTGTTGAATTGCTGGCTGTAAATTTTACTACACTTTTAACTTGTAGTTGATTCGGGGTTTATAAAAATGATGATAGAACAGCTTCAGGCAACTAATTTTCATTATTTTAAAAAATAAAAATTCATGACAAATGCCGACGGTTTTAGCTGTCGAAAACACCGATAAACTGTTGCCCTCAGCCATCAGAAATGCTGACGATTTGTCATCGACGCTGATGCCACCTTTCCCGACGGACCTTCCGACGGCTTTTAGCCGTCGGTGTTCTGTAAAGTTGACCAATTGTAACTTGTAGGCAATTTTTCAAAGACTTCTTCACATATATGTCCTCTAACTTCACCCACATATTTGCTGTAGTTTTCTCCGTTATGAAATTAGAGAGTCTTATCCGTTAAACATAGTTGAATGGTGGATTTTTCTTTTTTATCCAGTTTCTTCCATTCATCATCTTCCATAGATTCCGTTCTCTTCAAGGACCTCATCTAGTCCTTGATGAATCAATAGGCCAATCATATTTACCTTCCATAACTCAAAATTATTTTTTCTAGAGTACTCGACATCGTACTTAAGATTGACAGTCGTCGTTACTTTCAGATTCAAGCTTGTGCCTCAACGTTAGCTTTGATACTACTGGTTGGGGCACCACGGAAGCACACAAAGATGAATAAGTGAAGTAATCCAATCACATCAAGCAAGCACAATGAAAACACAACAATTTAAACGTGGAAAAGCCCTTACGGAAAAAAAACCACGGCACAGAGACGAATATCACTATGAAAGCAGAAAATTACAAGAGGAGAGATCACTTGACTCAAATAACCACGAATCAACTTGAGCTACACCCTTAAAACCTATAATGAATTAGAAACCCTTAGATCCCTCTTAATCCCGATTGCAACCAAATATATAGCCTTTAGAAGAATCATAATAAAAATAGGAAGCAAATCCCGCAAAATCGCAACGCTGTGTAATTTTGCGCGAAACTATTCGATGACATCGAACAGACTTCGATGTCATCGAAACTTAACCTTCAATTGCATCGAAGCCACTTCAAAGGCAACGAACTAATTCTAAAACGTTCCAGCAACAAAACATGGAAATTTGATTTTCTTCGATTGCATCGAGCCATCTTTTGTCACGTCCCAAAACTCGAAAACCGGGCTCACAAAATTTTCGATCGTCGAATCTGGCACCGACAGCCTCCGCAATACCCCATTCTCAGCTCCTGGCACCCATATACCAGGTTCCGATCCTAGGATGCTACAAGGAGGATTTCTAATATGATTTGATTTGTAATGAGTATAACCAAAAGCATAACTCATGAACAATAACCATAAGAACACCTCCACAAAATCCACTATGATAAAAAACTTTAAGTACAATGCGTAGGAAAGGGAAATACAAGATAATGACAATAACAAAAACTCCAGAAACTCGACTGCACGCTTCGACTGTGGCGAGACTAAGCCTGCGTCCTGGCATCAGCTGCACGCATCAATCATGCATAAGCTTCTAGAAAGCTTAGAGGGTAGTGTAAGTGTGTGCGCAATAAGAGCGTGCTCAGAATGCAAGGTCAAAAAAATGCGGAATGATGCTGCTGAATACATGAATGCAATCAGCCGTATCAAGGCTATGCCGTGTAAGATATGAATGCTATCGGCCATATCCAGACCATGTGATGCGAAATGCAACTCAAGCCTGCCAATCCTCATCATATATTAATACAGTTCTCATTCTAGATAATCACCGGGGTCTGGTACACTCTACGCCAGCTTTTCGTCCCTATCCGAACGCACGACAAGGAGAGCGGAAGAGACCTCACTATCCGCCTGCCAATATCAGGCCTAGCTCATCGATAGCGGACCGATTCCTCAAGCTGGTCAAACTCAACCTAAAAGTTGGCCCCTCACTCAGGCGGGTAAGGTCACACCTTTTTCCAACCGACCACGACATAGTGGGGGACGCGGCTTACTGGTTTACGGCCCTCGTGTGCTCGTGTATTCACTCGGTCTCGACGTTGGAGTCATCCTTTGGTACCATCGGGTTTAGAAATTTTCACCCAGGGACATCTATAACGCCCATATGCTAGAACCAAACATTTTCGGTATCCAATCCAGCCATCCATGATTTATCTATGGAGACTATTGCCCTGATGTCACTAGGGCATACAGTAACTATAATCACACAATGCAAGTGTATGAGTCACATTACCAGTCATGCAACAGTCCTGCGTGTACCATGCGCTTATGTAGGGTAAATCCGCCTATCAGGGAGCCCATAAACATTCTGCCAAAGGCATATGCTATGATCAGTCACTCCACATATCAGTCATACATATGATACGTATGATCATAAATCATAGACCTATACTAAACATGTATATAAAGATGGGCTTTGTGTATAACAAAGATGAGCCTAGACGGCCTACTCACTACAAGTATGGGCCTACCAATGGGCCTCAAGGAGAGTGACAATGTGGACATTTAACCGACATCATCCTGACAATGTGAACACTCTTTGATGACATCGAAAAATCACCCAGTTAGTCTAACGACCAACTGGAGAAAATCGAGAAATACTGGATGATATCAAGTAGACTTCAATGACATCGGACCTATCATCTACAGACTATTGAATTTAAAGATTTAAGACATCTTAAAAACAACAAAGAGCTGGGCATTCGAGTTGCTTATCTGAATACTAGTAAACCAAACAATATTTTGATTCCAAGACTATCCAAAATTGATCCAGGTAGTTCGTTCATTTATAGAATTGCGGGCAAACCATAGTGAAAAAATCGTGCTGGTTGGATGATCTTTGAATGGTGCGAATTTTTTATTGTCATCTTTCTTCTTCTTCTTCTTCTTCTTCTTCTTATTATTATTATTATTAAATTTATGTGCCAATTTACATGGTTAGAGTCATTAAAACCTGGTGGTTCCTTGGAATCATTAGCACTATGAAGTTACATTTATTAGGTATATGTTTCAAGATAATGTATATAATGGGTATACAATTGACATGTATAGTTACAAAAGTAGCAAATGGAGAGCAAGACCTAGCTCTTCAAGTTGAGGGGGTGGGTTTGGTTATTGAAGTTAGTTCTTTATTTTTAACACTAAAAGTAATCACTAGTAGGTGACTTATACTGGTGTCGAGTCAATTGAGTTAGTGAGCTGATTTAATGTGTTTGTCATACTTTAAAAATAGACATTCTCCCTTGACTTTGCTCTTAAGATGCACCTCGAGGGATTTATTTATTTATACAGTTGATTTGGGAGTATTCTTCTTTTTAACCATGATATAAAACATCGAAAACAAGAAAACAAGATATAATAACAACTTAGAATGTGATACTATATCATCCCTAAAATATACATTTGCTTAGTTATATTGTTACATTTTCAAAAGAAAGACTAGGCCTAATGGAATGAAATTTCTCTTCTCGGTCAGCTACTTTAGCTGGCCAGGGTTCCTTAAAAAGTTAAATAAAACTAAATTGAGCTTTATAAGTTCACTGGGTATATTTCTACTCACGATCAAAGATAAAATTATAATGTACAATAATCAAGATGTATAAGAATGTAATATAGGTATTAAGATATCAAATCAATAAAGTTAGGACATAGATGCAATGCAAGTAAAGATGTAAGTCATGTAGAAAGCCACCTCCAACATATTCACCTCCATCATCACCATACACTGCCAATCAAAGCAAAAACTGGGGCTGTGCCTTCTCATCAAATCTCACCTTCAACAAATCCACCTCCACCAGTCATCGATAGTAAGGTATCCTACTTGGACCCAATGATGAGTACCATATACTTCACTCATCCTTGGTAATTGGGTCATAGGTGAGATCAATGTATATCGTTGTAGTCAGACTCACGATGAAGGGATGTGTTTGTAGATTTCCCTAGCCGATCTCAGTAACTGGGGATCCCTTTCTGCAATCATATCTACCCAACTTACCCTGATACTAGGTATACTCGTCACACCTCTTCGTCACTTGTCAGTGGAGACTGTTATATAACTCAAATGCTTACCCAACCAAGACCTAACAATGCAGGACCCAACACTGGGTATAATAACCATGACCAGTCAAAAGGTTCCAAGTATCTAACCATGACCACTAGGTATAATAACCTCTTTGTCACTTGTCCTGAATGCTCTTTTAATTATCAATGTTATCATGAAAGTGGCGAATTGATCTTTTGATTGTGATAAGTCTAAACTTCATTATACACCCATGAAACTCAATGTTTAGAATTGTTCTAATTGGAGGATTAATGCTTTGAACTTGATTATGAAACTTACCGATTGGTAGAGTTTAGGAAAAGGCAATGCATAACATTAATGTATTTTAGAATTCTATTATCTATATTATTTTTTTAAAACCACTTGAGCTTATAGAAATTATCCTATGGTTCTTGAAATATTTTTCACAAACTTTGCTCGAGACTAGTAAAATGCTGGTTGGGGATTGTGTTGAGAGTCAAATATTGCATATTGTGCCCCATTTATATCTTGGTTTTATGAACATGATAATGATTAATGTTCTATTTTACTCATGTTTGTGTTGCAAGGTGAATTTAAGAGCTTGAATTGAAAAGGGTGTTAAAAGCATGGATTTGATGCTCAAAAATCACCAAGGTAAGGGATGGATCTTAGGAGAGCAAGATTGAAGAATTCACATGCCAAAGATTCAAGAAAACCAAGTTAGGAATGAAGAGAATCAAAGATCTAAAGTGAGAAAAATGAATTCTGAAATTGTCCTGAAAAAATATATTCTGAAATTCTAGGTCATTTTGTGAAATTGCGCAGAGTGAAGTTTATTTCGAAAAACTGCGCAGAGTGAAATCTATTTTAACAAACTGCCTAAATTTGAGGTGGTTTCTAGAGTTTCTAACTAGGTACAAAAGTTAGAGTTTCACAACTATAAATAGGACTCCTTAGGATCTTCTAAGGTTTAAGGAGTGGAACAAAAGGGTGGAGAAGTCGTCGCCAAGAGTTTTTCTTTTTCTTCCTTAGTTATTTTCATATTTTTCTTAAGAGACTTTGGTCTAATCATGTCTATGGTTGGCTAAACCTCTTAGCTAGGGCTAAGAGGTGAAGCTTGTAACATGATGAGATGTTTCTATTGCTTTAATTCATGTTTATATTAAACTCCATGAATTCTAATTTGATATTTAAGAAATACTTTAAGTTTTTAATTGTTTATTTTGACTCAAATTACAGTATAACCACAATAGCTTCGAGTATCTTCTTTTCCTGATTTGAGATCGTGAAATTAGTAAGTCCTTTTGTTCACCATCGTCCCTTGAGCATGTTAAGGTGATGGAATCCTTCCTAATCTTCACAATTCTCCTGCTTTAAGATTACAGGATTGGTAAATCCTATTGTTTGCCATTGTCTCCTGGGCATCGTTTAGTGATGGAATCCCTACCAATTATCATAGTTCTCCTTCATTGAGAATTAGGTCAATGGAAGTTCAGATTTAATTTTATTGATATATTTTCAATTAGATAGGATATGATTTCAATTCTAATTGTGTTACTTGAATCAAGAAAGAAAGCTCCTTGATCACTACAAGTGGATCCTTAGCACCCTAGTTCCCACATTTAAATTTTTAGTTTTAATTACTTAATTCACAATTATACTCTCAATCACTTCAGAATTAGTTTGACATCTTCTTCTAGTTTTACTTTAGTTAATTTCAGAAACACACAAGATTAGTCCCTGTGGGTTCGACCTCGGTCTTACCGAGATTATTACTACATCGCGACCCTACACTTGGGGTTGTGAACAAGTTTTTAGCACCGTTGCTAGAGATTGATGGTTGCATTTTTTGGATTTGACTAGTTTTGGAATTATGTTAAGATTAAGATTTTTCTACTTTCTATTTTTAGGTTAAGGTTTTTTCTGATTTATTTTTAGAAACATTATTTTCTGTTTTATAGGATCCTAACATAGAACTCTCCAAACTAGTAAACTCCTTCTAACTTCTCCTCTATTTACTTTCCATATTACTATAGGATTTTTCTTTTATTTTATTTTAGGATTATGTTCAGGATTAGGGTTTCACCATCTATATGCAAAAGTGGCAATGTCAATATGCTGAGCTAGTTTTAGAGAATGCAAGAAATTGTGAAGGGCTATCAAATGATTATGTTAGGAAACAACCCGTCTCAAAATATTTCTAAAACCATCATCGAGAACTAACCAGAATATGATGCTCCACCGGTTAAGAAGTTCCTTTTACGATTATAAGCAGGAGAATAATTACATCCCACAGATTAAGAAAATAGTACGTGATTGTTGGAGTTAACATAATTATGGGAGAGAACTATTATCACCCATCAGACAAGAAGAAAATAATGAGAGATTACATTATAGGTGATAATATGTACTAATAACCATCAGACTCTCCCACCTATGACCCATATGACTATAATCGGTGGAAACATCAACATTGGAGAGATGAATAAACAATTGATTATAATGACTATTTTCTTGGATCCCCTACTGTAACACCCCGGATTTTGGCCAATCTGGGATTTGACGTCCTTAGGCAGTGGGTCAACTAAAATACCTGGAAAATCGCTCAGAACCCAATTCCATAGCCAAAGAAATCACTTAGGATTAATTCCTTTAGAAGCTAAGCATAAGTTAGCTAGCGCAACGCTAGAGTAGTTGGGAAACAGTCCCTGATCACTTTAAATACGTTCTACAAGACCCAAATCGAGTAGAACCAATGAAGCTATAATACTCTAAAACCTCGGATCAAACTCTAAGCAGGTTTGTTCTCTGGACCACTTTGAAATTTTGTATTGGATCTAGACCGCGCGTCGAAAGTCCGATACCTGCTATCTTAGACCGTTAGAACCGCCTAGCTGGACTTGACAATCATTTCGAAAATCAAGTCCAACCGATAATCACAGGCTATTTCATTGAGCCCGGACTGAAGAGAGTGCGAATAGGGACAGATTTGGAATTTGAAATTCAAATCTGGCACACGACTTGACACGTTAGTATTAAGCGTTCTGACCATCAGAATTCAGCCAAATTACACCCTCGGATCAGGAAAAATTTCTATTTCATATCATGAGACTTGTAGCTTTGATCTACGTGCGGTGACCGCTAAACTGAAACTGGACCGCCACGTGCGATCTGCGAACCCTGCCGGACTGAAAACTTGATGTGTGCTAGATCCAGTATGCATGAGCTTAAGTCCGACCGCATTCATCCAGGAGACCACCAGAAATGTCCTTTTGGACCGAAACAGCCCCGATTTGGTTACCCCTCAAGTGAACCTTGTTCCCGAGCCTATTTCGAGCAAGTTTGGGCTTATAAAAGGGATTGAAACCCTCACTCCTCTCTCCCATCCGAATTTGCAAAAATCCCTAGATTGGGAGAGAGAAAAGGTGAGAGTTTGTGAGAGAAGGTGGGAGAGAATTCCCTGCTGCTTGTGCCACGTGCTGTACGTGCTTAGGCAACGCACTCCGATCACTTTTCCGGTGATTCCTCCGTGTTTTCAGGTAAGAAAATACTCTAGAAGTTGCTGATTTGAGGTTCCTTTCATTTCCTAGCGAAGTAGCTAATAGAACTTGTGTATTAAGTTCTCTAATCGCCGTAGACGAAGCGTATACGCTCCGTTCGAATTTACACATCCATAAGAGACAAGGTGCGGATATTAGACGCTTTGATTGACTATTTTCAACGCTTTCAATGTCGTTTAATAGTAGATTCTTGACGGCAATGCCGTTTGACATGTACAACATGCTGTCCGTTTCCTGTTTCGTAAACCGACGGAGAATATGAGATTTAGGGCATTTTAGTCATTTGTAGGAAGTACTATTTTCATTCATATTTTACTGATGTGATTGACATGATTTATTGTCACATTAGAATGTTAGGAATGCGTGCATAATTAGTTTGGCGAAGAGATTCGCCTAAATGCGCACTTCGGGTCGACATACTATATGTAGACTTAAGTGTGTAGTGTAAGTGTTTGTATAAATGTTTGTATTAGTATGTATTGAATTAAATGGTGTTATGAATTAGTTTGAGATTAATTTCTCAATTAATATGCTGGTGTAAATGGTTTCCTACATGTTAGTAATATGCATGATTTCATTATATGGATGAAATGCATGTACTTGATGATTCGCTTAAGTTGTATGTTATAACATGTGCTTGATGATTTCATTATGATTTAGTTTGAGATTAAATTCTCAATTAATATGCTGATGGAAATGATTTCCTATATGTTGGCGATATACATAATTTCACTATATGTATGAAAGGCATGTGTCAGATGATTTACTTAAGTTGTACGATATAACATGTGTTAACATGCTCACATGATTGCTGATGTGGATTCATATGTGTTTGAGACTATACTTAGTCCAGGCAGTCGGTAACAGAGAAAATTCGTAGCTAGCTGGTATTTGTCACGAACGACGCGTCGATGAACGCGAGTCATGTTTTGGAGTTTGCGGCAGTGGTTAGGCCACGCGAAGTGTTTTACGTACTTCATGTCGTTCGACTTGAGATGCGATCGCGCTAGTCGAGCCCGTCAAGTAACCCGACTGGCCGTTGTATGTTCACCCTGCATGAGTCATAACTGCTTGAACCTAAGGTACTGAACTTACCATTGTAAACCTTGTTAACTATGGTACCTTAATCCACGAAGACTCATGAGCTGGGCATGGTGGTATGGGACACCGTGGTCGAGCTGTCGGCCTACGCTGGGGCCACAAACCTCCCCGTAGTGACCAGTGAGCACCTATCTCGTGAGCAGATTATGGTGGTATGGGACACTATATTCTTGATGTCGGCCTACATTGATAAGGTGATGGGGGAGCGGTACAACGAGTGCGAGCAACAGCCCTGGCAGCCCTTTGCAGTGACCGCGAGCGTATTCTGAGTCTACGGGAGGCGACGATCCTTCCGTAGCAGTAGAGTACAGTAGGCCTGTATTGATAAGGTGATGGGGGAGCGGTGCAACGAGTGCGAGCAACAGCCCTGACAGCCCTTCCAGCGACCTACAAAATATACGTCGTATGAGATTACTAGGAGTGACGACCCTAGACAGGATCTGTGTTGGGATTGATATAAGGGAGGTACCTTAGTTTCCCAATCCTGCTGTTTGAATGGACTAATAACAACTTGGAAATCATATCACATTACATTGCATGTGCCTAGAAGATGTGGAGCACTTTAGGGAGTGTGGCATGCCGCGGTCGTAAGATGGTGTCATATGAGAGAGATCGTCGATGAGGGCATACATCACGTCATGTCATATTACATTAACAACAGTATTAGGATTGTTTGATTTATTACTTTACTATTATCGCATGATTGATTTGAGAACATGTTAATCCTTGCTTTATTATTCCACTGAGTTAGCTACTCACTCCCACGTTATGGGACGGTGTTCCTGGACACCCACCAGACCCTTTTGTGATTGCAGATGATGGTGCGGCCTGCGAGGCAGAGCCGGACTTGATGATGATGATGATGAGGAGGATCCCTCCTTTATGCGTGTTCTGATCGACGGGATTACAGGGAGATTGATTAGATGCCTTGACACTTGTCATTTTATGTCTTCAGAGCACTCATGTATATGTTTTATTTCTATTTTGAGGTATACATGTATATGTTTAACCTGGTAACATGTTCACACTCAAGAGACACACAACAGTTTATATATGTTATACATACTATCACAGACTTCCGCTGGTTAATTTAACTGTCTCTGGAGTATGATATGCTGTTCTGGCGTAAGCCCACTCATGTTTCATACATTAACACAGACAACATTCAATTATATATATCTATGTTGCATAAATAACATTTTGAAACTCGGGAGTTGGGTTTTTACTCGACCCCCCGATTTTCGGGATGTTACACCTACCTTTGAAATCCAACCAGAAACAATCCAAGAAGATTCACATTTGAATTTCACCGACTATCAAGAACAGTTCAACCAACTTATCCAGGCATGATAAAATCATTGGAAGCAATTGAATTGTCTTCAATAAGATTAAAGAGGTTAGGTTATCACAATCTCAACTTGGATTGTGATACCATATGACTATAATCAGTGGAAACATCAACATTGGAGAGATGAACTAACAATTGATTATAATGACTATTTTCTTGGATAACCTACATTTGAAATCCAACCAGAAACAATCCAAGAAGATTCACATTTGAATTTCACCGACTATCAAGAACAGTTCAACCAACTTATCCAGGCATGATAAAATCATTGGAAGCAATTGAATTATCTTCAATAAGGTTAAAGAGGCTAGGTTATCACAATCTCTACCAATCTAGAAACACAATGCGAGGAAAGTGATCTTGACTCGCTTGTGGAAAGTATTGAAATTGAGAATGAAGATTTGGATTGTATTAAGGAGCATAGGGCTCAATTTCCCAAAGAATCGATCTCATTGACTATCCAAAGGAATGATCAAGAGACATGGGTGTCTTTCAAATATAATGATACTGACACGCTCCAGTCATATGACACACTTGACTTCAATGAGGAGGAAGAGGCTAGTTTATTCGAGCCTCAACTCAACCTAGGAAGATAGTGTGAGGAAAGTGATCTCATCCTACTTGTGAACTGTACTGAATTGGAAGATGATAAGTATTGGGATGAGAATCCTGAGTTTACAGCCCAAGGTTTACTAGAAAAGATTTTAATTACGGTTCAGAAAAGTAATCACGAGATACAGGACATTTTCGACCATAATATACTCCACCCATCTGACACTTTGATTTACTTATGGAGGAAGAGTCCCTCCCAAGTGAACCGCATGACTCTTTTGAGGCGTGTGTAGACCACTCCCTTGATTTAGATTATAATATGATTAGGGAGGTGGACAAGTTTCCCGAAATGATCACTCTGGGATTTGAAACCACTCAGTTAAGTCCACCTTCTGAGCCGTCAACACTTAATGATATAATGTCTCTACTGAGTAGTAACAATGAACATAGTCTTCACATTAATGTGCCTACTGATCCACAATTTTGTCTACGCACGGTAGGGCGAGATGTATGCACGATAGAGCCTCTCTCAACTAATTATCTCAACTCTCTGAAAGATTGCTTGACATATTTTGCAGATTTAAATGATCCCATGATAAAAAAAATAATGGATGCCTTGCAAAAAAATACCTCGATAATTGTTATTAATCAAGAGAACCCTCATTCTGAAGCCCCTCCTTCCACTGATCTTGAATGTTTACCATTAAGGGAGGAGGAGGAACTGAAAGTTGAACCAAACCCTGAAACTTCGGAATATGTTAAGACTACATCACCTACTGAGAATTTCTTTGAATTTTATCTACTTGTAGTCTCTGCTTCACTATGTTGTGCTAACTCTGAAACTTTCTGTCTGAGGTGAATCATATGTACTTTTGACACCTCAGGAGATTAAATGGAAACTTTATGATGAGGTCTACAAATTTATTTGAAAAATCATGCTCCAAGGCATCTAAGCCTATTCCAAAAAGGGATTTTGGATGATCTTATTATGAAACCTACTGAGAAATTGATCAAGATACTAGCAGGAGGAGGAACCTTGTGGCAAGACTAAGTAGTTTTTACCCGTTTTCCTAGTTAAATTTATTGCTTTCAAAGAATTTTAGATTAGGATAGTTTACTTTTCGCCATTTAGGATACTTTACTTTTTGTTGTTCAGGAAAGTTTGCTTTCTGATGGTTTAATTCTTGTGTTAACATATCTTCACATTGAGATATTTTGAAAAAAAATCTCAAAATTCCTTCTTCAGGTACTACCTTTCCACCACTTCCCTTATTTTTTCGTTGCCTCATTTGCATTGAATGCTTAACTTTTTTACATTGAGGACAATTTAGATTTTAGGTTGGGGGTGTGGATTAGGCAGGCTAATCAGTTGTTTTCTTAGTCTTTGGACAAAGTTGTGAAAAATTAAGAAAAATTTCTGAAATTTCTGCAAATTTAAGTGATCTCGAAGTTAATTCGTGAATTAGAATTACAAGATATTAAAATGTTGATGCCTTATGTCTAGGGGTGTACATCAAGTTGAACTGAGTCAAGTTGGCCTCAGCTCGACTCAATCTTAGAGCCTGACTGGCCAGCTCGGCTTGGTTTGGTCAGAAGATTAGGCCAGCTCGGGCCAAGTTCAAGCCAAGATCGAGTCGAGTTCGTCATTGAGGCATTTTCACAAACACCTTAATTGCAACTTCAAAATCACTGTATGTAACACAATGGAAATGAGGCATATGAAAAACATGATGGCCAACGTGCAATTTGAATGGCTTTTAATGGTGAACGCTCCTATCCCAATTACACATGAGTCTAACACTACACTGAGTCATACCATGGCCCATCGTTTCTACCATGGACCGTTGTCGATCTCTTTCGACTATTCTTTTTGTGTGTAGATGTGTTTCATAGGATTAGAATGCTGGCCTGAACAGAAGGATCTGACCTTACTCCATTGTCATATCATTGCCCATCACATGAATAGAGAGAGATCTAGTCCGCCTTGGCCCCACATCCCACTACTAATGTGATGATGTGATTTGAGAGAAGACATCAAAGAAGAAATTCCAACAACAATGTTTTAAGAAATGGGGCATATGAAAAATGATTTTATACTTTCCTTACCACCAGCCAGACTTCCTTGAGTCATTTTATCAAACACTTGGTGAGCAACATTAATGTCAAAGTAATTGAGTCACCAAACTGGCTCGATCCGAGTTTGATTCGAGCTGGATTTGAGCTAGATTCGATCCGAGTTGAGTTGAGCTAGGGCCTGCTTGAACTCATTTTTGAGCTAAAAAAATCAGCTCGACTCAACTCGAACTCAGCTTTGAACCTAGTCGAATCGAGCTTTTTCGAGTCGAGTCGAGTGAGCTAACCAAGGTAGCTCAGTTCATGTACACCTTATGTCTCTTATATTTTAGTCACTTGGAAGATTTAAAAATTAAGCCATTGATCCTCGATTAGAAGTTTTAAATATTGATTGACTCATGATTTCACATGTCACATCCAGCTTATAGATTAAAGTGTCAATTTGATATTGAATTATTAACTTGATAATTATTAAGCATGGAAGGAACCAACTTTGAGAATTTATCCATCATGTTCAATGAGAAGAATTGAAAAGAAAAATAATAATAATACCCAACTAAAAAATAGTTGTCTTCAAAAAGGCCACCAATTAAAGATCTTTAAAAAGATTGACATAACGTGAAAACTATCAATGAAAAAATTAAAAGCCGGAAGAATAATAGAGGGAACTAAAAGATGAACTGTAAGGCAAGTTTCAGTTTAGGTTTTGGTTGTCCTAAATTCTCTTTTAATTATCAATGTTATCATAAAAGTGACGAATTGAACCTTTGATTGTGATAAGTTTAAACTTCATTACACACTCACAGAACTCAATGTTTGGAATTGTTCTAATTGGAAGATTAATGCTTTGAACTTAATTATGAAACTAACTGAGTGCTAGAGTTTAGGAGAAGGTAATGCATAACATTAATATATTTTAAAATTCTATTATTTAGATTATTTTAAAAAAAAAAAAATAACTTGAGCTTGTAGAAATTATCCCGTGGTTCTTGACATATTTTTTGCAAACTTTGCTCAGGACTAGCAAAATGCTAGTTGGGGATTGTGTTGAAGGTCAAATATTGCATATTATCCCCCATTTATATCTTAGTTTTATGAACATGATAATGCTTAATGTTCTATTTTACTCATATTTGTGTTGCAAGGTGAATTTAAGAGCTTGGATTGAAAACGGAGCTAAATGCATAATTTGTTACTCAAGAATCATGAAGGCAAGGGATGGATCTTAGGAGACTAAGAATGAAGAATTCGCATGCCAAAGACCTAAGAAAACCAAGTGAGGAATGAAGAGAGTCAAAGATCTAAAGTGAAGAAAAGGAATCCTAAAATCATATTGAAAAAGCATATTCTAAAACTCTTGGTCATTTTTGTGAAATTGCATAGAGTGAAGTCTATTTTGAAAAACTACACAGAATGAAGTCTATTTTAACAAACTACCTAAATTTAAGGCAGTTTCTAGAGTTTTCCAACTAGGTGCGAAAGTTAGAGTTCCAAAACTATAAATAGGACTCCGTGGGATGTTCCTAGGATCTTCTAGGGTTTAAGGAGTGGAGCAAAAGTGTGGAGAAGCCATCACCAAGAATTTTTCTTCTTCTTCCTTAGTTGTTCTCATGTTTTTCTTAAGAGACTTTGGTCCAATCATGTCTATGGTTGGATAAACTTCTTAGCTAGGGCTAAGAGGTGAAGCTTATAGCATGATGAGATGTTTCTATTCCTTTGATTCATATTTATGTTGAACTCCATGCATTCTAATTTGATATTTAAGGAATACTTTTAGTTTTTAATGATTTATTGTGACTCAAATTACAATATATCTTTAATAGCTTTGAGTATCTTCTTTTCCTAATTTGAGATTGTAAAATTAGTAAGTCATGTTGTTCACCATCATCCCTTGGGCATAGTAGGGTGATGGAATCCTTCATAATCTTCACAATTCTCCTGCTTTGAGATTACTGTTGGTAAATCCTGTTGTTTGCCATTGTCTCTTAGGCATGGTTTAGTGATGGAATCTCTACCAATTATTATAGTTTTCCTTCATTGAGAATTATGTCAATGGAAGTTCAGATTTGATTTTATTGATATATTTTTCAATTGGATATGATAGGACTCTAATTCTAATTGTGTTACTTGAATCAAGCAAGAAGGCTCCCTTATCACTACAAGTGGATCCTTGACACTATAGTTCCCACCTTTAGTTTTACATTTTCTTCTAGTTCTACTTCTAATTAATTTCAGAAATGCACAAGATGAGTCCCTATGGATACGACCTCGATCTTATCGAGATTATTACTACATTGCGATTCTACACTTGAGGTTGTGAACAACCAATTCAAAATAACCTTTTAAAAAAAATCAGCATTAATTGCGACCATCTATTCCTTAATCCGATGGAACGGATCATCTCTAAAAAGCATGAAGAAATATTCAATAAAAACCAACATCGATCATGATCGTCGATTTCATGATTCGATGGATTGGATCACTTTTAAAATCATGAAAAATATTTTAATAAAATCCACCATCGATCGGGATCGTCAATTTGCCAATCTGATGGATTAGGTCATTTAAAACATCACAAAAAATATTCCAACAAAAACTAGCATCGATCGCAATCCAATGGACTAGATTAATTCAAAATTCATAAAAAAAATTAAATAAAAACCAGCATCGATTATGACCATTGATTTCATGATCCAATGGAATGGATCATTTAAAAAATTACAAAAAATATTCGATAAATACGAGCATCGATCGCGGCCGTCAATTTCGCAATCCAGTAGACTAGATCATCCTCGAAAATAGTAAAATTATTTTAATAAAAACCAGCATCAATCGTGACTATTGAGTTCGCAATTTGATGGAACAGATTATTTCAAAAAATGCATTAAAAAATATACCCCAAATAGAGCACTTACAAAATGTAATGCCTCAGATTTCGAGGCTTGAGCAAAGCTCCACTCCCGAGATCCAGCACATCACTTATGCAACATAGATAATGATGTTTGAATGTTGACCATATTAGTGCAATAAACATGAGAGGGATTATACCAAATCAACATATCATACTCCAAAGTTAATATAATTAAGCAAGCGAAAGATTGAGATAAATATATAAAGTATAAACGTGTTTCATAACCTCCAGAGTATGATTGTGTTATCGGGATGAATATATACAAGTGTTGTTTCAAAATATACCAAATGTCAAAATATGAATGTCCGACTAATCCATATAATCCTTATGATCCCATCGATTAGTGCATGGTCTACATATACCTGCCTAATAGCTGTACATAGGAGAACTCCTCCCCATCAAAGAAGTCCATCTCAAATGTATAGACTTCGCAATCACTTACATCTACAACAGAGTCTGGTTGGTGGTTTAAAACACCGTCACAGAGTGGGAGTGACTGATCAAATCAGTGGTACTATAAGGCAAAGGTTAACATGTCATCAATTCAATCAAGCAGTAATGATAAAGCAATACAATAATCACTTCCTAAATACTCTAGTTAATGCAGGAATAAAGTACAGTAATGATGCATGCACTCACACAAAGCTCCCTCACAAGCAACAACATCAGTCATTCGTGCATAATAAAACTTCCTCATTGTACCCTTCCTCTACAAAGGTCGTATGCAATGCGGTGCATGGTCATGTTAGCCAAGTACCTAATTAGACTTATTCATACAACAAGTTTGGGAAGCTAAGGTACCTCTCTTTAAATCATTTACCCTAATAAAGGATCTATTTAGGATTGTCAATCCTACTTAACCACATACGATAGGAAAGTTGTAGGGTATCACCATAATGAAGAATAGTAGATGAGAAAGTTTAAGAGTTTATACTCGAGGTCACTACGGGGAGACTCGTCACCTCAGCACAGGCCAATAGCTCGAATACAGTGTCTCATACCACCATATTCAGCTCATGAATTTGGGTTGCTCACTGGTTACTACTGTGAGGCCTGTATCCTATCCCGTACTGTTCTATAAGCTTTCGCGGTCCTCCCGGTCGAATTCTGGTGACCCACGATCTGTTATCGGCGTTTGTGCACAGTCCTGAGTCATGTCCCGTATTACAAAGTCGGCTCGACACGAGACTTGTACCCTATCGACCGTGCCGTCACCACGGTTCTGATGCAGCGTTTCGTGCGCCGAGGCGATACCCTGGCCAGGAGATGTAGGCCCACGTTCAGTTTGAGAAAAAATATTGTGCATTGTAAAACCCAAGAAAATCCATTACATCAATCACCTCACTTGTCAAAAGTACACCCATCACTCAACCCATTACTCTTCCCATTCCCAAGTACAAAAGTAACTCCAAAAAGTCAACTTTCTCATCACCTCACCATCCCTCTCTCCCATCACTTCTCTTACATCACTCTCTCTCTCTCTCTAATCTCTCTCTCATTCTCCAAGCAATCCCAAGAACTCCCAACATCCAAGCTTTCCTCCATTTTTTCATTCACCTTGAATCTTCATACTCCATCATCCAACCTCTAAAATCCAATCTCAAAGATTGATTCTTTTTCCTTGGAACTAGATCACCCTAGTGCGGAAGAAAGAGTAGTTTTGAAGGTGGGTGTTCATCATCTTGGTTTTTTGATTTAGGGCCCACTTGTAATGGGACCCACTTGTTGTATACATTGTATTTTGAGGGATCCGTAGTGGTGGGGTCCCTCCCATCTCTACCATTCTCTCTTTCTCCCTCTCTCTTCTCTCTCTCTCTCTCTCTCTCTCTCTCTCTCTCTCTCTCTCTCTCTCTCTCTCTCTTTCTTTTTTGATGATGAGGTGTGTGGTCCACCTGATGTGTGTGTGTGGACCCACCTTGATTTTTTGTAATACATCCATACCATCCATTTGGATGGTGGGTGATGACTAGTTGGTGTACACATACACCAACTATATAGCTGTTGTATGGACGTCAGCCCCATGTGGGCCACATATGAAGTATCTGTAGTGTCTAGCACCGTCCAGTACGTGGACGATGGGACCCACCATGTAGAATGTGCTTCATCCCCACCATCCAGGTGATTGGACAGTGGGCCACATTGTTGGATAACGTTTGTATACCATATTGTCCATCTATTTCATCCACGTAGTCCATCTGCGTGGACCCCACCAACATGTTCTGTGGGTCTGATAACGTGGTGTCCCAGATGTCCATCTATTCAGGATGGTGGGACCCACATGATGAATGCATTTTATAATCCACGGCTTCCGTCCATCAACGACGTCCACAGCCTAGACGGTTTAATATATATTATTATATTATAATACATGATAATATATTATAATATTACAGACACACACACATATATGTATATATATTATAATATGAAGTATAAAGTGGTGGGCCCCACGTAGGACCCACCTTACTAGATGCATTGAATCCACACCATCCAGGTGCTGGATCATTGTGATGTATCTGCTCCATCCCACCGTCCAGATGGGACGGTGGGGCCCTTCTTAGATGTATGTGTTGTATCCTACCATCCACGTGGACGGTGGAGCCTACCATGATGTACGTGGGCCCACCTTTGTGATATGTTTCCCTGTCGTCCGTCCACGCAGGACGTACAGACCCCATCGACGTATGTGCTTCATCTATGCCGTCCATCAGTGACCTCGTGATGCCATTAGGTTCTGTGGACCCCAATTCATCTGTTAATCTAAGCCGTCCATTCAGGACGTCAGCAAGCTCGGTGGACCCACCTATGATGTACGTGCTCCATCTGTGCGTCCACCGTTTGGATGCTCAGCTGGTAGCCCAGCTAAATAGCTGTTATGACAACGTCAGTAAATTCTGTGGGTACCACAGCTATGTATTTGTATATCTGCACCCTCCACGTGGCCTCCCCGGATGATGTGTTGTACATCCGCGCCATTCACCTGTTTTGCAACCATCTGTCCATCTAGACAGCGGGTCCCATGCAGCAGGCAGCTGCTGCTGCCGTGGACGCCAGCAAGTTCTGTGGGACACCAAATGTATTTATTGTATCCACATCGTCCATCCCTAGACGTGGTCATGAACCCCACCTTTGATGTGTGTGTTTCATCCATCCATCCACCCGACGGTGGGACACCACCTTAATGTATGTGTTACAGTCGCACCATCCATGTGTTTCTGGATGGGAGGGGCCCACCTTGATGATGAGCAGTATTCATACCGTCCACCTGGGATGTGGGCCCCATGTAATGTGCATTTTGTATTCACTCCATCCATTATGATAGGCAGTTTGGACGGTGTTGTGCTACCTCACCGTGATGTATTTGTTCATCCACACCATCTAGATGATCTGGACGGTGCTAGACGTGTTTGGACAGTGATGAGGACTCCACCATGATGTATGTATTTTATGTCCACGTTGTCCTTCTGTCGGTCCCACCTTGATGGATGTGATTCATCCACACCACCTGGCCATGTGATAGGGCCCACCTGTGATGTATATTTAAGGCCCACCTGTAACGTATATTTGAGGTCCACTTGTTGTAATGAGGCCCATTGATGCGTCCCATTTGATATATATGAGGCCCATATAGTGTAACCCATTTGATGTATATGAGATCCATGTATTGCGACCCATTATGATGTATGTGAGGCCCATATGACGAGGCCCGATGTGATGTAATCATGGCTCATGTACCGAGGCACACTGTGATGAGTATTTGGCCCAGGAGTGAGACCTATAGTGATGTGTATAAGGTCTTTATACGAGGCCATGGGCCCACTAGATGTTTGGTTCTTTGTGGGTGAGTCCTTAGGAGCGATGTTAGTTGAATGTCGACATTGATGGGCAATGATGGTTAAATGTCCACATGTTGACCTTCCCTCAGGCCCTTTGTTAAGCCTATTACCGATTCCAATTATCGAGGTCGAGGCCGATTACAATTGCCGATTATAGATTTCGATTATCAGGGTCGAGGCCAATTTCGATTATCGGGGTTGAGGCCAATTTTGATTGCCGATTACCGATTTGGATTATTGGGGTCGAGGCTGATTCCGATTGCCGATTACCGATTTTGATTATCGGGGTCGAGGGCGATTCTAATTGTCAATTACCGATTTCGATTATCATGGGTCGAGGCTGATTCTAATTGTCGATTACCGATTTCAATTATTGGGGTCGAGGCTAATTCTGATTGTCGATTATTGGGGTCGAGGCCAATTCCGATTGCTGATTACCGATTCTGATTATCGAGGGTTGAGGTCGATTCCGATTGTCGATTATCGATTTCGATTATCGGGGTCGAGACCAATTCCGATTGTCAATTACTGATTCTGATTATTAACGCCAATTGTGATTATCGAGGCCGACTCCGATTGTCGAGGCTAGATAACGAGGCCGATTGCTGAGGCCCATTGTGATGTATATGCGACCTGTATTTGAGGCCCATTTTGATGAGCATTCGACCTCAACTTGATGCATTTGAGGCCTATGTAATGTATGTGAGGCCTATGTGATGAGGCCCATTGTGGTGCATTTGAGGGCCAAGCGATGGATCCCATTGTGATGTATGTTAGGCCCACGTGAAAGACCCATCTTGATGTGTATTAAGCTCTTGAGTGAGGTGCATGATGTTGTATATTTGGCCCTTCTGTGAGGTCATGGGTCCACTGTAAGTTAGGCTCTATATGGGTCATTCCTTGGGGGCAATTAGAGGTGGGCATCGAGCCGAGTCGAGTCGAGGTGGGCCAAGCTTGGCTTGGCTTGTCCATGATGTACTCGAGTTCAAGCTCAAGCTCGAGCTTGGCCTCGAGCTCAACATTGAAGCTTGGCTTGTTTGCTAAAGCTGTTAAGTCGAGTTCGAGTCGAGCTAGTGGTTCGAGTTGAGTCGAGTTTACCTCGAGTCGAGCTCGAGCTTGTCAGATGAGAGAGTAATGGATTCTGTTCTTAATCCTCCTCTATTGATGAAAAATTTAAAAATCGTAAGAGAATGAAAGTAAAACCTGATGAAAAAACCAAACAAAGCTTCGAATCGGATGAGAAAACCTATAAGAACCGATCTGTTCTTGATCTTCTTCCACTAGTAGAAATCCAAGTACTAGAAAAGAAACAGAGCAGAACACAGATCAGAAATCCAAGTAAAGAACTCTAGCCAATCAGATCATTAGATTTTCTTAAAGCTTTAACAAATCTAAGAAGAACCCACCTCAAATTTTTTGGGTTTCTCGCCCAAGAAGTAGATCTCAACAGATTGAAATCATACTATTGTAGAGCTGAAATGAAAACTGGTGGTGGTGGTGGTCGATGCGGGCTTGCGGCTAGCAGTGGGCAGAGAAAGAGAAGAAAGGGAAAGGGAAGGGGTTGTGTGTAGTCGAGTAGAGACTCTAGGGTTTGTTTTTTATTTTTTATTTTTTTAAGTTTAAACTTATATATATATATATATATATATATATATATATATAAAATTTTTAATATATTTATTAATCGAGCCGAGTCGAGTTGAAATGACCCCTGGTTGAACTTGGCTTGAACTTAACTCGAGCTTCAAATAATTAGCTTGGCTCGGCCATTCAAGCCGAGTCAATCCAAGCTGACTCGAGCCGAGTCGAGCTAGCTTGACTCGTGAACAGCCTTAGGGGCAATGTTGGTTAAATATCCACATTGTCAAGGTCGATTGTCGATGATGGTTATTGATACCGATTAAGAGTAGGTGACAGCTTAATATCATAATACATGCTCATACGCATCATCTGCATGTTTATTATGAGATATGATTGACCATTGCATATACCATAGTGTCGGTTGTTACGAGACTCCCTGATAGGTAAAGATTGTCTCACATGAGCGTACGGTATGTGTAAGATTGATGCATGATTGGATTGTATGACTCATGCATCTTACATTATGTATTGTGATTAGTATACACCCTAGCGACATTAGGGTCTTAGCATCCGCAGGCATGTCGTGGATGGTTAAATGGGACACCAAAAATGTTTGGTTCGAGCATCTTGGCACTTTAGATGTCCTTGGGTCAAAGTCCGTAAACCTCTGAGGCTAGGAGACGTCCTAACGTCTAGACTGAGAGGATACATGAGCGCCTGAGTACCGAATATCAAGAGGCTACGTCTCCCACTGTATCGTAGCCGGTTAGGAGGGGGTGTGGCCTTACCCACCCGAGCGTAGGGGACATACCTAGGCTGAGTTTGACCATCTTATGAATGGGTCTACTATTGACGTGCCAGGTAGATATTGACTGACTACTGGATAAGTGGATAGTGAGGTCTCTTCCACTTACATGGTCACGCGTCAGTGGGCAGCGATTTGCATATAGAGTGTACTAGACCCCGGTGATAATCCCAAAGATGAACAGTACTGATATGTGAACTTATTGGCAAGAGTTGCATACTCATTCATTCATTCATTCACTATCCACTTGGCCTGGTGGTGTGTAACTATTTGTTAAGTGTGCCTTCGTAATGGCCAGGATTTCGATTGGGGTGCATGACTAACCTGAGATCAGGAGTTTACTACACTAAGTCTGACTATCCAAATTTATGTATGAGACTGGTTTGGATAGAAGTTCCTTGTGATGGATCCCGTAGCCTGTGATACTACGTACTATCATCTCGGCTTCACATTAGTCATTTCATTCGCATCGCATATTGCATCCTCAGCACATAGTATGGCTCACTGTCTCCGCATTGCATAGCTGGTTTACATTGCTTCCTCAGTATATTGGTTCATTATATTTTTGTATAGCATAGCTTGGATAAGGCTGATGGAATTTATGGGTCTATCAGCATGTTTTCATATTATTCTGACATTGTATGATTTATGGGCTTATCAGTATTTTTTCTTACTCTGATTACTCTAATATTGCTTACTTGGCTCTTACCTTGGGCACACACTTTCACCACCTACTAAGCTTTCCATAAGCTTATGTACGATAAATGCGTGTAGGTGGCGTTAGGTTGCAGTAGTGTTGAGCTTGGAGCATGCAACGGATCTCTGGAGTTTTGATTTTTGACATATGTATTTCCCTTTTAGCATTGTATTAAAATGTTTATATTAGTGAAAATGTGATAATGATGTTACCTTTGTGATTTGGGTAAACTTGTGGTTATGCCGCTTACAAGATAAATGTACATTAGAAAATCCTCCTTGTAGGATCCTGGGATCGTAACCTGACATATGGGTGCTGGGAGCCGAGAATGGGGCATTGTGGACGCTGTCGGCACTGGATTCTGCAATCGGGATTCTTGTGAAACTGATTTCTGGGTTTGAGTCATAACAGAAGATGGTATCAGAGCACAACTTAGGAATACCTAAAGATAACATCGCCTATCTACTGGTAACTAACCTGCACTCTATGATTGTTGAGAACTTAGAATAGTTAGATCCTCGAATTCGTATGACTTAGTGATTTTCTGACATAACTCCCTACCGTTGTGATTATGAGACTATATAGTATTCTCATTTCGATCGTTTCTGATTCGGGATCCAAGGATTATTATGGTTCACCATTCTGTTAAGGAGGCGTCTTAAGAGGGTGAGGTTGAGATAAGAGAGCATTATCTTAATCCGTTGGTAGATTGGTTATGCCTTGACTTATATACTTGATGATGTTTCCTCTTCCATTGTCTGTTCTATAAATTTCGAGGATGAAATATTTATTAAGAGGGGAGAACTGTGAGGCCCGTATCCTAGCCCGTACTGTTCTATAAGCTTCCGCGATCCCCCAGTTGAATTCCGGCGACCCACAATCTATTATTGGCATTTACGCACAGCCCTGAGTCGTGTCTCATATTATAGAGTCGGCTCAACCCGAGACTTGTACCCTAGCCACCGCGCCTCGCTGCGGTTCCGATGCTGCGTCTCGAACACTGAGACAATACCCTGGCCAGGAGATGTAGGCTCCCGTTTAGTTGGAGAAAAACTGCCACGTGTTGCAAAATCTAAGAGAATCCATCACATCAATCACCTCACTCGTCAAAAGTATACCCATCATTTAACCCATTACTCTTCTCATTCCCAAGTACAAAAGCAACCCCAAAAAGTCAACTTTCTCATCACCTCACCATCCCTCTCTCCCATCACTTCTCTTACCTCACTCTCTCTCATTCTCAAGCAATCCCAAGAACACCCAACGTCTAAGCTTTCCTCCATTTTTCCACCCACCATGAATCTTCATTCTCCATCATCTAACCTCTAAAATCAAATCTCAACCATTGATTCTTTCTCCTTGGAGCTAGATCACCCTAGTACAGAACGAGTAGTATTGAAGGTGGGTGTTTATCATCTTGGTTTTTTGAATTAGGGCCCACTTATAATGTGACTCACTTGTTGTATACATTGTATTTTGAGGGACCCATAGTGGCAGGGCCCATCCCATATATACCGTTCACTCTTTCTCCCTCTCTCTTTCTCTCTCCCCCTTTCTTTTTTGATGATGAGGTGTGTGGACCCACCTTGAATTTTTGTAATATATCCAGACCGTCCATTTGGCAGGTGGGCGCTGACTGGCTGGTGTACACATACACTAGCTATGTAGCTGCTGTATGGACGTCAGCACCATGTGGGCCACATATGAAGTATCTGTGGTGTCCAGCACCATCCAGTACGTGGACGATGGGACCCACCATGTAGTATGTGCTTCATCCCCACCGTCCAGGTGATTGGACGGTGGGCCACGTTGCCGCATAATGTATGCATACCATACCGTCCATCTATTTTATCCGCGTAGTCCATCTGCGTGGACCCACTAACATGTTCTGTGGGTTTGATAACGTGGTGTCCCAGTCGTCCATCTGTCCAGGACAGTGGGACCCATCTGATGAATGCATTTTATAATCCATGGCATCCTTCCATCAAAGACGTCCAGAGCTTGGACGGTTTGATATATATTATTATATTATATATGCATGATAATATATTATTATATTATATATATATTACAATACAAAGTATACGGTGGTGGACCCCACGTGGGACCCACCTTACTACATGCATTGAATCCACACTATCCAGGTGCTGGATCACTATGATGTATCTGTTCCATCCCACCGTCCAGATGGGACGGTGGGTCCCTTCTTAGATGTATGTGTTGTATCCTACCGTCCACGTGGATGGTGGAGCCTACCATGATGTACATGGGCCCACCATTTTGATGTGTATCCCAGTCATTCGTCCATGCGGGACGTGCCGACCCCACCGACGTATGTGCTTCATCTATGTTGTCCATCAGTGACCATGTGATGTCATCAGGTTCTGTGGACCCACCATGATTCATCTGTTAATCCAAGCCATCCATTCAGGACGTCAGCAAGCTCGGTGGACCAACCTATGATGTACGTGCTCCATCTGTGCGTCCACCATTTGGACGCTGGGCTAGTAGCCCATCTAAATAGCTGCATGGCAATGTCAGAGAATTCTGTGGGGACCACAGCTATGTATTTGTATATCTGCACCCTCCACATGGCCTCCTCGGATGATATGTTGTACATCCGCACCGTTCACCTATTTTGCATCCATCCGTCCATTTGGACAGCGGGTCCCATGCTGCAAGCAGCTGCTGCTGCCCTAAACGTCAGCAAGTTCTGTGGGGCCCCTGATGTATTTATTGTATCCACATCGTCCATCCTTGGACGTGGTCATGGACCCCACCTTTGATGTGCGTGTTTCATCCGTCCGTCCATCCATCCGATTGTGGGACACCACCTTAATGTATGTGTTGCAGATGTACCATCCATCTATTTCTGGACGAGAGGGGCCCACCTTGATGATGAGTAGTATTCGTACAATCCACCTAGGCTGTGGGCCCTATGTAATGTACGTGTTGTATTCACTTCATCCATCTATGCTAGGCAGTTTGGACAGTGCTGTGCTGCCCCACCGTGATGTATTTGTTCATCCACACCGTCCAGATGATCGGGACAGTGCTAGACATGTTTGGATGGTAATGAGGACTCCACCATGATGTATGTATTTTATGTCCACGCTGTCCTTATGCCGGTCCCATCTTGATAGATGTGATTCATTAACACTACCCAGCCATGTGATAGGGCCCACCTATGATGTATATTTGAGGCCCACCTATAATGTATATTTGACGCCCACTTGTTGTATATGGGGCCCATTGTTGCGGCCCATTGATGCGTCCCATTTGTGTATATGAGTCCCATATAGTGTGGCCCATTTGATGTATATAAGATCCATATATTGCGGCCCATTATGATGTATGTGAGGCCCATATGACGAGGCCCAATATGATGTAATCATGGCCAATGTGCCGAGGCCCACTATGATGAGTATTTGGCCCAGGAGTGAGACCCATAGTAATGCGTATTAGGTCCTTAGACGAGGCTATGGGCCCACTATATGTTTGGTTCTTTGTGGGCGACTCTTTAGAAGCGTTGTTGGTTGAATGTCCACATGGATGGGCAATGATGGTTAAATGTCCACATTTTAACCTTTCCTTAGGCCCTTTATTAGGCCGATTACCGATTCAAATTATCGGGGTTGAGGCCGATTCTGATTACTGATTATAGATTCCGATTATCGGGGTAGAGGCCGATTTCGATTGCCGATTAATGATTTCAGTTATCGATGTCGAGGCTGATTCCGATTGTCGATTATTGATTTTAATTATCGGGGTCAAGGACGATTCCAATTGTTGATTACCGATTTTGATTATTGGGGTCAAGGCCGATTCCGATTGCCGATTACCGGTTTTTATTGTCAAGGGTCGAAGCCGATTCCAATTGCCGACTACAGATTTCGATTATCGGGGTCGAGGCTGATTCCGATTGCCGATTACCGATTTCGATTATCGGGGTTGAGGCTAATTCTGATTGCCGATTACTGATTCTGATTATGGAAGGTCGAGGCCGATTCTGATTGTCGATTACAGATTCTGATTATTGAGGCCGATTTTAATTATCGAGGCCGACTTCGATTGTTGAGGTCGGATATCGAGGCTGATTGTGAGGCCCATTGTGATGTATATGCGGACCGTATTTGAGGCCCATTCTGATGAGCATTCGGCCTCGTCATGATGCTTTTGAAGCCTATGTAATGTATGTGAGGCATATGTGATGTGTCCCATTATGGTGTATTTGAGGGCCAGGCGATGGAGCCCATTGTGATGTATGTTAGGCCCATGTGAAAGACCTATCGTGATGTGTATTAAGCTCTTGAGTAAGGCCCATGGTATTGTATATTTGGCCCTTATGTGAGGTCATGGGTCCACTGTATGTTAGACTCTATATGAGCCATTCCTTAGGGGCAATATTGGTTAAATGTCCACATTGTTGAGGTCGATTGCCGATGATGGTTATTGATACCGATTATGAGTAGGTAACAACATAACATCATGATACATGCCCATACACATCATTTGCATGTTTGTTATGAGATATGATTGAACATTGCATATGTCATAGTATCGGTTGTTATGAGACTGCCTAATAGGCAGAGATTGTCTCATATGAGCGCACGATATGCGCAAGATTGATACATGACTGGATTGTATGACTCATGCATCTTACATTGTGTGTTATGATTACTATAAGCCCTAACAACATCAGGGCCATAGTCTCCGCAGGCATGCTGTGGATGGCTAGATGGGATTTCAAAAAATTTTGGTTCGATCATCTAAGCACTTTGGATGTCCGTGGGCGAAAGTCTTTAAACCTCCGAGGTTAGGAGATGCCCTAACGTCTAGACCTAGTGGATACATGACCGCCCGAGTGCCAAATACTAGGAGGATGCGTCTCTCATTGTATCATGGTCGGTTGGGAAGGGGTATGGCCTTACCCACCGGAGCATTGGGGGCATAGCTAGGATGAGTTTGTGAATGGGTCCGCAATCGATGTGTTGGGTAGATATTGGCTGATTACTAGCCAGGTGGGTAGTGAGGTCTCTCACTTGCATGGTCGTGGGTCAGTGGGCGACGATTTGCATATTACTAGACCCCAGTGATAATCCCAGAGATAAACAATACTGATATGTGGACTTATTGGGCAGGAGTTTCATACTTATCCATTCATTCATTCACTATCCACTCGGGCTGGTGGTGCACAGCTATTTTTTACTTGTGCCTTCATAATGGCAAGGATTTCAGTTGGGGTGCGTAATTAACCTCAGATCAGGTGTTTACCACATTGAGTCTGACTATCCAATTTTAGGTATGAGATTGGTTTGGATAGAAGTTCCTTGTGGTGGACCCCCTAGCCTGCCATACTACGTACTATCATCCCGACTTCACATTGGTCATTTCATTCGCATCACATATTGTATCCTCAACACATAGTATTTGGCTCATTGTTTCCGCATTGCATAGCTGGTCTACATTGCTTCCTCAGTATATTGGTTCATTATATTTTTACATCGCATAGCTTGGATAAGGCTGATGGAATTTATAGGACTATCAACATGTTTTTATATTATTCTGATATTGTTTGATTTATGCGCTTATCAGTATTTTCGCTTACTCTGATTACCTTAATATTGCTTACTTGACACTTACCTTGCGCACACACTTTCACCACCCACTAAGGTTTCCATAAGCTTATGCACAATAGATGTGTGTAGGTGACGTTAAGTTGTAACAGTGTTGAGCTTGGAGCATGTAGTGGATCTCTGGAGCTTTGATTTTCAACATATGTATTTCTCTTTCAGCATTGTATTCAAAAGTTTATATTAGTCGATATGTGATGATGATGTTGCCTTTATGATTTGGATAAACTTGTGGTTATGTTGCTTACGAGATAAATGCATGTTGGAAAATCCTCTTTGTAGGATCCTAGGATCGGAACCTGACATATGGGCCTTGGGAGCTGATAATGGGGCACTACAGAGGTTGTTGGCACCGAATTCGGCATTCGAAATTCCTGTGAATCTGATTTCTTGGTTTGGGGCATGACAGAATATGGTATCAGAGCATAACTTGGGAATACTTGAAGATAACATCGCATATCTGCTGATAGCTACCTTGCATTCTATGATTGTCGAGGACTTAGAATAGTTAGATCCTCGAGTTCATATAACTTAGCGATTTTCTCACATAGCTCCCTACCGTTACGATTATGAGATTGCATAGTATTCTCATTTTGATCATTTCTGATCTGGGATCTGAGAATTAGTATGGTTCAACATTCTATTAAGGAGGCGTCTTGGGAGGGTGAGGTTGAGATTAGAGAGCGTTATCTTAATGCTTTGTTAGATTGATTGTGCCTTGACTTATATACTTGATGATGTTTCCTCTTCCTCTGTCCATTCTGTAAATTTCAAGGATAAAATTTTTAATAGGAGGGGAGAGTTATGAGGCCCGTATCCTAGCTCGTACTGTTCCATAAGCTTCCGCAGTCCTCCCGGTCGAATTCCGGTGACCCACAATCTGTTATTGGCGTTTGCATGCAGTCGTGAGTCGTATCCCGTATTGCAGAGTTGGCTCGACCCGAGACTTGTACCCCAGCGACTGCACCATCGCTGCGGTTCTGATGCTTCGTCTCGTGAGCTAAGACAATACCCTGGCCAGTAGATGTAGGCCAGCGTTCAATTCGAGAAAAAACGCCGCGCGTTGTAAAACCTAAGAGAATCTATCACATCAATCACCTCACTTGTTAAAAGTACACCCATCACTCAACTCATTACTCTTCTCATTCCTAAGTACAAAAGCAACCTCAAAAAGTCAACTTTTCAATCACCTCACCATCCCTATCTCCCATCACTTCTCTCACATCACTCTCTCTCTCTAATCTCCCTCTCATTCTCCATACAATCCTAAGAACTACCAATGTCCAAGCTTTCCTCCATTTTTTCACCCACCATGAAGCTTCATACTCTATCATCCAACCTCTAAAATCCAATCTCGACCATTGATTCTTTATCCTTGGAGCTAGATCACCTTAGTGTAGAAGGAGGAGTATTTTTAAAGGTGGGTGTTCATCATCTTGGTTTTTTGATTTAGCGCACACTTATAATGGGACCCACTTGTTGTATACATTGTATTTTGATGGACTCATAGTGGCGGGGTCCCTCCCATCTCACTGTTCTCTCTTTCTCCCTCTCTCTTTCTCTCTCCCTCCTTCATTTTTTATGATGAGGTCTATGGCCCACCTGATGTGTGTGTGTGAACTCACCTTGATTTTTTGTAATATATCCAAACCGTCCATTTGGATGGTGGGCACTAACTGGCTGGTGTACACATACACCAGCTATATAGTTGTTGTATGGACGTCAGCCCCATGTGGGCCATATATGAAGTATCTATGGTGTCCAGCACCGTCTAGTATGTGGACAATGGGACCCACCATGTAGTATGTGCTTCATCCCCACCGTCCAGGTGAATGGATGGTGGGCCACGTTGCTCCATAATGTATGTATACCATACCGTCCATCTATTTCATCCACATAGTCCATCTGCGTGGACCCCACCAACATGTTTTGTGGGTCTGATAACGTGGTCTCCCAGCCGTCCATCTGTTCAGGATATTGGGACCCACCTGATGAATGCATTTTATAATCCACGGCATCCGTCCATCAAAGACGTCTAGAGCCTGGGCGGTTTGATATATATTATTATATTATAATACATGATAATATATTATTATATTATATATGCGTGATAATATATTATTATATTACACACACACACACATATATATATTTATATTAATATAAAGTATAAAGTGGTGGGCCCCACGTGGGACCCACCTTACTACATGCATTAAATCCACACCATCTAGGTGCTAGATCACTGTGATGTATCTGTTCCATCCTACCATCCAAATGAGACGGTGGGGCCCTTCTTAAATATATGTGTTGTATCCTACCGTCCACATGGACGGTGGAGCCTACCATGATGTATGTGGGCCCACCTTTGTGATATGTATCCCAGTCGTCCGTCCACGTGGGACGTGCAGACCCCACCGACGTATGTGCTTCATGTTTGTCGTCCATCAGTGACCTCGTGGTGCCATCAGGTTTTGTGGACCCCATCGTGATTCATCTGTTAATCCAAGATGTCCATTCAGGACGTCAGCAATCTCGATGGACCCACCTATGATGTACGTGCTCCATCTGTGCGTCCACTATTTCTAGCCCAGCTAAATAGCTGTTATGACAACGTCAACAAATTTTGTGGGTACCACAACTATGTATTTGTATATCTACACCCTCCACGTGGCCTCCCTAGATGATGTGTTGTACTTCTGCGCCGTTCACCTGTTTTGCATCCATTCGTCTATCTGGATAGCGGGTCCCATGTAGCAGGTAGCTGCTACTGCCCTAGACGCCCGCAAGTTTTATGGGGCCCCTGATGTATTTATTGTATCCATATCGTCCATCCCTAATGTGGTCATGGACCCCACCTTTGATGTGTATGTTTCATCTGTCCATCCATCCGACAGTGGGACACCACCTTAATGCATGTGTTACAGCCGCACCGTCCATTTGTTTCTGGACGGGAGGGGCCCACCTTGATGATGAGTAGTATTCGTACCATCCACCTGGGAAGTGGGCCCCATGTAATGTACGTGTTGTATTCACTCCATCCATCTATGCTAGGCAGTTTGGACGGTGTTGTGCTGCCCCACTGTGATGTATTTGTTCATCCACACCGTCAAGATGATTTGGACGGTGCTAGACATGTTTGGACGGTGATAAGGGCTCCACCATGATGTATGTATTTTATGTCCACGTTGTCCTTCTACCGGTCTTATCTTGATGTATGTGATTCATCCACACCACCCAACCATGTGATAGGGCCCACCTGTAATGTATATTTGTGGCATATGAGGCCCATTGTTGCGGCCCATTAATGCGTCTCATTTGATATATATATATATATATATATATATATATATATATATATATATATATATATATATATAAGGCCCATATAGTGCAGCCCATTTGATGTATTTGAGATGAAAGTGCACCTACTAGTGCCCTGGTTTGTCAATTACCGTGTAAGTTGAGTCAGTCGAACTACAGATCCTAACAGGAAGAACAATTCAAGTGTCTGCCTCAACCGGATGTGTGAAAGATTGTCATAGGCAAATCATAGCCTCACATCCCATGTCCCAAAATACTAGGTGATTAAAACCCTTAAAACCATCTTAGAACACATGAGACATTTTGGGTAAGTGAACTTTTTTAAACAGTAGAAAATCTCTAAGTTTGCTTGCCATGTCGATTGTATCGATACACCTTCCGATATGATCGACCAGCTCTGTCGATGTCCTCGACTCTTAAATTGATACTATCGATAAGAGGGCTAAAAGTGTCCAGCAACCACATACTCATCTGGACGGATTTATCGATATATCGATACAACCATCGATATCATCGATATTCAAAAATTGAGCCCATCGGAAGTGGGTCGATAATATCGACAGGTAAATTTACAGCGCCCCTATTTTTCTAAAGAAAATTACTATGAGCTTCGATATATCGATGACTGTTCCGATTCAATCTGAATTCAAATATCGATCATATCGGAAGTCAATCGATCATATCGATAGTGGGGACGCATTTCTTCCAGCAAATATTTCAGGATATTTTTAACTTTGATCGGGGGCTACTCGAGAAAATCGATATTCGTATGTCGATGCTATTGAGCCCTGGTCGATTGGATCGAAAACTGGACACAAACTGTCCAGTGTGCTTATAGGTAAATCTATACGATTTATCAATCCCATCGACATGGCCTCGATATCATCAATATTCAAATTTCGATGACTTCGGTTGACTCTCGATCATATCCTGAAAAAACCTGAAATATTTTAAGCTAGTCTCTCTCATTTTTCAAATGTCGATAGATCGATTCCAGTATCGATGGAATCGGAGTTCAAAATTTGATGACATCGATACCAGTATCGATCCCATTGACCAGCTGACAAAAGGTTTCAAAAGCGTATGATATTTGAGTTTGTGTTATCGAGTGGACAGTCAATCCCATCGAGAGTATACGCTCAATGATATCGACCTTGCTCGATGATATCGAACTCTGTCATAAATATGACCGTTTTATATTCGTTGGAACTTTTTGCCTATATATAGAGAGTCCTGTCCATATTGCTGGTAGAGAAAGAAGAGAGTGCTTTTGTGTGTTTTACCTTTAGATCATATACCCAAAGGCCTTTCTCTCACGGGAGTTCATCTTTTAATCCACTCTCATCCATTGACATTCAATAGAGTGGATTGGGAAATGAATTTTCACATTCAAGGATCCTTCAGCAACTATCTTAACAGTATATCATTAAGCTGGGATGCCTTGAATGAATAGATAATGGGAATCACTTTATCTTCCTTATAGGAAAATTCTAAGAGAGTGGATTTCCATCCTAACCTTGACCCAACCCGAAGCCAAGTACTAGCATATCTTTTGTGTTGCAGATCAAGGGAGCTGAAGACTCTTCAACAACAAGAATGAGATCTTCATCACTGTTCTAAATGGGACTCATTAACTTATCTGTAAGTACCTAGAGTTCAGAGGAGGCTTGTGATAATTCCTTTTTAGGATTGGGTCTTAAGTGTTGCACACCCTTTGAAATCCTCATAGGAGGCCTCCGGCGTGAGTGTATGCTGTGGGTGTGTTGTGTGGACCCTTGCTTTGTGGAGAGCATAAACATTCGACTGCGTTGTGTGGACCTTTGCTTTGTGTGGGCATAAACATCTGGTTAGGAGTGCACTAGAAAAACTCCAGGGTTAGAGGTGAACCGAGTAGAAACCTCCGTGTAAAGGTTAAAGGTGAACCTGATTTAAAACCTTAGGTTTGGGTGAACCCTGGGAAACCTCCTTAGTAAAATCTGGTACACTCAAGGGTTGAGTGCAACAACCGGGAGTGGAGTAGACAAGTAGTCAAACCACTATAAAAATGACTGTGTTTGAGTTTGTTATTATTTTTCATTATGTGATATTCCTTACATGTTTTTATAATTGATTGTCTAAGATCACACCTCATATACACACACAGTCCTATCCATCACAATCTTGAATGCAACTTATTTATCTTTCAAACAGTTTGTGATTGGATCCTCTACAAGGCTTGAAAGTCGGCAGAGTTACATTTGAGTAATCCTAATAATTGTATATCTGATAGGATTAGTGCAATAAGATTTTAAATATCTCATAAAATTTTTAAAAGTCCAACTCACCCCCCTCTACGACATATTGGCATATTCCTACGTCGACTCAAGCGATCTTCACCACTATTTCAATTGGTATGAGAGCGAGTCTCTCTTTAAGGGCTTCATCGCTTAGAGAGTGATCTTGATTGAAGTTGAGGAATATGACCAAAGGAAAGGGCTCATCAGTTAGTAGACCTCCAGTATTTGTTGGTTCAAATTATGCATACTGGAAGGCTAGAATGCACTACTTCTTGAGATCTTTGGATCATGATGTTTGGGATATAGTTGAAAAGGGATATGTAGTACCATCTGAAAAAATCGTACTTGAAGATGAAACTACCATCACTAAACCCAAACCCAAAGAAAAGTGGACAGCGTTCGACAAAGAACAACGAACTGCTGAAGCAAAAGCAATGAACGCCATCTACTGTACCATGTCTCATGATATATTTAATCAGATAAGTATGTGTGAGACATCTAAGAAAGCATGAGATCTACTAGAAACAACCCATGAAGGCACAAGCACTGTGAAGAGGTCAAAACTACAACTTCTGACTTCACAGTTCGAAAATCTTAGGATGGAAGAGCATGAGACATTTATGGAGTTTTTCACCTAATTGAATATTATTTGTAACTCTATGGGTGGATTGGGAGAAAAAATTTTGGTACCAAAAATATGTAGAAAAATTTAATGTCCCTTTTGGAATGATTTAATCCTAATGTTATAACAATTGAGGAGTGTAGAAATATTGATAAAATGAAAGTAGAAGAACCGGTAGGTTCCCTATAAACCTTTGAACTACACTTCACTCAATCCCAAAAATCCAAAAATACTATCCCGAAAACATCTAAGAAAATAAAACATGAGGACAGTGAGAGTGAAAAAGAAGATGAAGATGAAGAAGTGACTTTGCTGGCACAAAGATTTAGAAGATTCTTTCAAAAGAATCGCGGCTATCCCTCTAGAGGAAGAAAGGTGGATGACAAACCTTCTGCAGACAAATTTGGGAAAGAACTAAAGAACTACAATGTTATACCTGTCGGGAGTATGAACACCTATTTACTGAATGCCCAAATAGGAAAACCAATGGCAAGGCAATGGCTGCCACATGGGATGATACAGAAGAGTCAAACTTAGAAAATATTGACTCAGAAAGTGATGGAGATCAGAAATCATTAAAAATTCTGATGGTCTCCACCATTGCAATCATTCCTGTGGAATCTTAAAGCAAGGAAAAATAACAAGCCACTAAATTATGTCCATCAGATAATGAGGAGTCTGGAGAAGAGGAAGAAGTCAAAAAGATAAACTGCAAGATGCTTATAATTAACTCTATATCCATAGCATCAAAGTGATTAAACGACTTGGTCTATCTGAGAATAAAAAGGAATTGTTGTAATTAGATTTAGATAAAGCTTCAAATATTAATACTCATCTAATTACTGATTTGCAGCAATGTCACTTAGATAATGATAGACTTGAAAGAACCAACATTTCCTTGAAATCTGAGTCGAAAAAATTAAAGAAACAAGTCAAAGCATTAAATGTGGAAAACTTAATTCTTCAGAAAAAAAATTACACACTTCAAAATGAATTAGATGAATTCTAGAAAATAGCCTAACTAAACTATAAATTTTCCTAAAGTAGTGAGAGGCTAGGAAAACTTTTAGGTATGGGAAAATCTGGAAACAACAAATATGGCTTGGGCTATGAAAAAGCTAGAATAATAACTGGATATGGAACACATGAGAAATCTGATTTTTCCAGTTGCAACAAAGGCAAAAATCTGGCCTATCAGACAAGTGGTGATTCAAAGGATGTGTTAAACAAAGGATATATAACACCATCACCACTCAAACTATCTGACAGGAAGAAAGACTCAATGAATCAAGTGGTTAAATTAGATAAGACAAACAAATCTGCCACAAGAAAGAATTCTGTCATAAGATGGGTAATCAAAGAGAAGAAAAATTACCTTGTTATACACTTAGATCATTTAACAGGCAATGATGCTAGATGGTACCTAGACAATGGTTGCTCAAGACATGTCACAGGTGACAAATCCCTCCTGTCAAATTATCAGAATCTAAACAATGGGCTAGTCACCTATGGAGATGGAACCACAGCTAAAGTAATTGGATAAGGTATCATAAAAGGAATTAATCTTCTTACAAATGAGAATGCTTTCTGCATAAAAGGATTGAAGCATAATCTGTTAAATATCTCTCAAATTTGTGATAATGGGCATATGGTCAAGTTCAACAAAGAAGAATGCGATATCCTAAATCAATCAGGAAAATCAGTAATTAAGGGTCATAGCACAAACAACCATTGCTACATTAGTAAAGGAGAAGTAAGGAATGATGTAGAAGAGCATTAAGAATGAAGGAACATGTTCAGATTTTTCATCAAAATCTAGATATTTACTGAAATGATGCAATTTTGTTGAGCTCTAAATTAAATACTTAAGGTTCCAGACCTCCTTTTATATATAAATAGTCAAATTTTTATACTCTTATGTATTTACAGAGATTGTATATTATATCATTGTCTCTTAGAAATCTTAGGAGTATGCTTGAAAAATCATCTGAAGTTTGAAACCAGAAATTCCTAACCATGGATATGACTGTCCGATTACATCGAACAAGGGTCGATACAATCGACGACTCTTCAGAATGTGAAAAGTCGTATGACCATGGAGGACATCGGAGATAGACTCGATAGAATCGATCGGCAACTTCTCGATAGCATTGAAACAATAATCGATATGATAGACAAATGATGCCCAATAAAAGGCTGATTGAGCGAAAAATTCATTTTTATAATAGCTAGTACCATCTCGCTGCCCTGATCAGTTTCTTTGGTTGATCTGCTCAGAGTCTTGATGAAATCTCAGCATCCAAATTAAGCAAGGAAGATGGTTAAAGGGAAAGGTAAGGCTCTCTCATCTGCAAAATCTTTCAAGATTAAGAAAGAGAAAAATACTAAACCACCTCAAAAACAATCGGATTGGGAACAAGTCACGATAGTCGATTGTACTATTCTCATTAGTGTTGTCAAGCCTTATGGGGTGGATCTCATGATGGAGACTATTGGGTGAAAGAATATGCTTAATATGGGCGGCCAATATCAATTTAAAATGATCCAACAGTTCTTCTACTGTTTTCATATTGTCTAAGTTTACCCACCATGTATGTGTCTGGAATTCATGTAACACACCAAGCACATTACTTCAACAGTCCTTAGTCATGTTCTAAACATTGAGGTGAGACAAATCCCTGTCACTAGTAAAAATCTAAACGAATTGGGTAGATGGGGAGAAATTGCTCGAGCACTGTGTTAGGGTATGACAATTCCTAAAAATGATGACAATATCCTTCCGGTTAAACATCTACAAATCTCGTTTCGACTCCTTCACAGTATTTTCAGTACGAATGTGTACCCGTGTGATGCTAATGACACATACCTGAGTCCCCTTGTGCTCAATATCCTGTATGATGTCTATCAAAGGGTTCTAGTATGCCTACCAACTCTAATACTAGATCAGTTAATTAAAGTAGTCAAAAGTGACCATTTTGAAATTCTACCTTTTTCATTCCTTATCTGCAAGCTTGCACACTGGGTAGGTCTACTAGAAACAACTGATAAGGTATATCTTAAAGTATGGTTCGACCATGATGCAATGCAACAAGTGTATGTCTCTGTCTCATCGCATACTAAGATCCCCCCACCTGTTGAAGATAGTGGTCCCGTGCCTAATGAAGAAACTCTCTGGGGATCTAATCGAACTCCTGAATATAGTACTGCTTCTGTCACAAATCGTCAGCTTCATGAGCTTCAGCGCCAATTTTTAAACAATCTCACTGGAATTGATGAGCGGCTCCAACACTACGAACAATGACTATCAGGAATAGAAAATAGGATGGAAGCTCTCCAACATTCTGTGCAGTAGATTCTTGAGCTACTAACGACTGGTAGGCCTTCTATGTGTTAGAAGAAGATAGTTTTGGTGTAGTGTGTCTAGTCATAAACACTTGATTTTGCACCCATCTCTGTTTATTTATTTTGGGTATCCCTACATGGGTATAATATCTCTGTCTGATGATTATAGTACTGTTGTCTGGGGCAGTATATATTTTTTTTGAGGTTAGATGTTTCTGAATGATGAAACTTTTTGATGATATGGCTGAATTCAATTCTTATTTCATTGCCATTCTAATATGCAAGGTTCTATGCTTCTCGTATCTTCTTGCTTATGAAATGACTGTGTTGATTGCTTCATCTATTTACTTCCTGCCTTAATTGATGTATGCTTATCACTGTTGAAAATTTGTATACATCTATCTGCCTGTAGTTCTCCCATATGCTTAAAATATTCAGTCAATATCACTTGTTATCCCTTTGCCAATGATTGACAAAAAGGGAGAGAAAAGTTAAAAACACCCTATGTGAAAAATTGGATATTTGTGCTCTTATATGTTATAGGTGTATGGGGGAGCAGCTACACTAAGAAAGGGGTCTTTTTACGGTAAGGGGGAGCGAAATCTGATTGTGTACATGAATGTGTTAAAATTTGTAAAATTGTGTAAACACATGTACACACAATTTAGGATGAATCTGTCTAGATATTTTCCTAGAGTGTTTTAGGTATTTTGTCACGTAATTGACAAAGGGGGAGATTGAAAGTGCACCTACTAGTGCATTGGTTTGTCAATTACCATGTGAGTTGAGTCAGTCGAACTACAGAGCCTAACAGGAAGAACAATTTAAGCGTCTGCCTCAACCGGATGTGTGAAAGCTCATCAAGGTAAATCATAGCCTCACATCCCATGTCCTAAAACACCAGGTGATTAAAACCCTTAAAATCAACTTAGAACACGTGAGGGTTTTTGGGTAAGTGAACTTTTTTAAATAGTAAAAAATTTCTAAGTTTGCTTGCCATGTCGATTGTATCGATACACCTTCCGATATGATCGACTAGCTCTGTTGATGTCCTCGACTCTTGAATCGATACTATCGATAAGAGGACTAGAAGTGTCCAGCAACCGCATACTCATCTGGATGGATTTATCGATATATCGAAATAACTATCGATATCATCGATATTCAAAAATCAAGCCCATCGAAAGTGGGTCGATAATATCGACAGGTAAATTTACAGCACCCCTGTTTTTATAAAGAAAACTACAATGAGCTTCGATATATCGATGACTGTTCCGATTCAATCTGAATTCAAATATTGATCATATCGAAAGTTAATCAATTATATCGACAGTGGGCGCACACTTCTAGTAAATATTTCAGAATATTTTTAACTTTGATTTGGGGCCACTCGAGAAAATTTATATTCTTATGTTGATACTATCGAGCCCTGGTTGATTGGATCGAAAAATGGACACAAACTGTCCAGCGTGCTTATAGGCAAATCTATACGATTTATCGATCCCATTAACACGACCTCGATATCATCGATATTCAAATTCCGATGACATCGGTTGACCATCGATCATATCCTAAAAAACCCTAAAATATTTTATGATAGTCTCTCTCATTTTTCAAATGTCGATAGATCGATCCCAATATCGATGGAATCAGAGTTCAAAATTCAATGACATCGACACCAGTATTGATCCTATCGACCAACTAACAAAAGGTTTCAATAGCGTATGACATTTGAGTTTGTGTTATCGAGCGGACAGTCGATCCCATCGAGAGTATACGCTCGATGATATCGACCCCGCTCGATGATATCGAACTCTGTCATAAATATGACCGTTTTATATCCATTGAAAATTTTTACCTATATATAGAGAGACCTGACCATATTGCTGGTAGAGAAAGAAGTGAGTGCTTTTGTGTGTTTTACCTTTAGATCATATACCCAAAGCCCTTTCTCTCACGGGAGTTAATCTTTCAATCCACTCTCATTCATTGACATTCAATAGAGTGGATTGAAAAATGAACTTTCGCATTCAAGGATCCTTCAACAACTATCTTAACAGCATATCATTAAGCTGAGATGCCTTGAATGAATAGATGACGGGAATCACTATATCTTCCTTATAGGAAAATTCTAAGAGAGTGGATTTTCGTCCTAACCTTGACCCAACACGAAGCCAAGTACTGGTATATCTTTTGTGTTGCGGATCAAGGGAGCTGAAGACTCTTCAATAACAAGAAGGAGATCTTCATCACTATGCTAAATGGGACTCATCAACTTATCTGTAAGTACCTAGAGTCCAAAGGACACTTGTGATCATTCCTTTCTAGGATTGGGTCTTAAGTGTTGTTCACCCTTTGAAGTTCTCATAGGAGGCCTTCGGTGGGAGTGTACGCTGTGGGTGCATTGTGTGGACCCTTGCTCTGTGGAGAGCATAAACATCTGGGTGTGTTGTGTGGACCTTTGCTCTATGTGGGCATAAATATCTGGTTAGGAGTGCACCAGTAAAACTCTAGGGTTAGAGGTGAACCGAGTAGAAACCTCCGTGTAAAGGTTGAAGGTGAACTTGATTTAAAACCTTAGGCTTGAGGTGAGCCCTGAAAAACCTCCTTAGTGAAATCCGGTACACTCAAGGGTTGAGTGCGACAGCCGAGAGTGGAGTAGACAAGTAGTCAAACCACTATAAAAATGACTATATTTGAGTTTGTTATTATTTTTCATTGTGTGATATTCCTTACATGTTTTTATATTTGATTATCTAAGATCACACCTTATATACACACACAGTCCTATCCATCACAATCTTGAATGCAACTTGTTTATCTTTCAAACAGTTTGTGATTGGATCCTCTACAAGGCTTGGAAGCCAGTAGAGTTACATTTGAGTAATCCTGATAATTGTATATCTGATAGGATTAGTGCAATAGGATTTTAAATATCTCATAAAATTTTAAAAAGTCCTATCACCCCCCTCTAGGACATATTGGCATATTCCTACTTCGACTCAAGCGGTCTTCACTGTTATTTCATGAGATCCATGTATTACGGCCCATTATGATGTATGTGAGGCCCATATGACGAGGCCCGATGTGATGCAATGATTACCCATGTCCCAAGGCCCACTATGAGTATTTGGCCAAGGAGTGAGACCTATAGTGTTGTGTATTAGGTCCTTGTATAAGGCCATGGGCCCACAATATGTTTGGTTATTTGTGGGCAACTCCTTAGGAGCCATGTTGGTTGAATGTCCACATTGATGGGCAATGATGGTTAATTGTCCACATTTTGATCTTCCCTTTGACCCTTTGTTAGGCTGTTTACCGATTCTAATTATTGGGGTTGAGGTCGATTTTGATTGTCGATTACCGATTCCGATTATCAGGGTCGAGGCTGATTCTAATTGTCAATTACTGATTTCGATTATCGGGGTCAAGGCCGATTCCAATTATCGATTACCGATTTTAATTATCACGGTCAAGGCTGATTTCGATTACCGATTACCGATTTTGATTATCAGGGTCGTTGCTGATTCCGATTGTCGATTACCGATTCTGATTATCAAGGGTCGAGGCCGATTCTAATTGCCGATTACGAATTTTGATTATCAGGGTCGAGGCTGATTCTGATTGCTGATTATCGATTTTGATTATCGAGGGTTAAGGTTGATTCCGATTTTCGATTACTGATTTTGATTATTGGGGTCGAGGCCAATTTCGATTATCGATTACCAATTTCGATTATTGAGGCCGATTCTGATTATCGAGGCTGACTCCGATTGTCGAGGCTGATTGCCAAGGCCCATTGTGATGTATATGCAGGCCGTATTTGAGGCCCATTTTGATGACCATTTGACCTCAACTTGATGCATTTGAGGCCTATGTAATGTATGTGAGACTTATGTGATGAGGCCCATTGTGGTGCATTTGAGGGCCAAGTGATAGATGCCATTGTGATGTATGTTAGGCTCATATGAAAGACCCATCGTGAGGTGTATTAAGCTCTTGAGTGAGGCCCATGGTGTTGTGTATTTGGCCCTTGTGTGAGGTCATGAGTCCACTGTATGTTAGACTCTATATGGGTCATTCCTTGGGGGTAATGTTTGTTAAATGTTTACATTGTCGAGGTCGATTGCCGATGACTGTTATTGATACCGATTATGAGTAGGTGATAGCATAACATCATGATACATGCTCATATACATCATCTGCATGTTTGTTATAAGATATGATTGAGCATTGTATATGCCATAGTGTCGATTGTTATGAAACTCCCTGATAGGCAGAGAGTGTCGCACATGAGACATGGTATGTGTAGGATTAATGCATGACTGGATTGTATGACTCATGCATCTTGCATTGTGTATTGTGATTACTATACGCCCTAATGACATCAGGGCCGTTGCATCCGCAGGCATGTCGTGGATGGCCAGATGGGACAATGAAAATGTTTGGTTCGAGCATCTGGGCACTTTGGATGTCAGTGGGTGAAAGTCTTTAAACTTTCGAAGCCAGAAGATGCCCTAACGTTTAAATCGAGTGGATACATCAGCGCCCGACTGTCGAACACTAGGTGGCCGCATCTCCCATTGTATCATGGTCGGTTGGGAGGGGGTGTGGCCTTACTCAGCCGAGTATAAGGAGTATAGCTAGGCTGAGTTTGACCAGCCCGTGAATGGGTCCGCTATCGACGTGCTGGGTAGATATTGGCTGACTAATGGCTAAGCGGATAGTGAGGTCTCTTCCACTTACATGGTCATGCGTCAGTGGGCGACAATTTGCATGTAAAGTATACTAGACCCCGGTGATGATCCCAGGGATGAACAGTACTAATATGTGGACTTATTAGGCAGGTGTTACATACTTATTCCTTCATTGATTCATTCATTTACTATCCACTCGGGCTGGTGGTGTACAATTATTTATTACGTGTGCCTTCGCAATGACCAAGATTTTGGTTGGGGTGTTTGACTAACCTGAGATCAGGAGTTTACCACATTGAGTTTGACTATCCAAATTGTGGTGGACCCCGTAGCTTACGATACTACGTACTATCATTCCGACTTCACATTAGTCATTTCATTCGCATCACATATTGTATCCTCAGCACATAATATTTGGCTCACTGTCTCCGTATCACATAGCTATTCTACATTGCTTCCAAAGTATATCAGTTCATTATATTTTTGCATCACACGGACTGGATAAGGATGAAGAAATTTATGATCTTATCAGCATGTTTTCATATTATTATGATACTGTTGATTTATGGGCTTGTCAGTATTTCTGCTTACTCTGATTACTTTGATATTACTTACTTGGCTCTTACCTTGGACACACTCTTTCACCACCCACTAAGCTTTCCATAAGCTTATGCATGATAAATGTGTGCAGGTGACGTTAAGTTACAACAGTGTTGAGCTTGGAGCATGCAGCGGATCTCTGTAGCTTTGATTTTCAACATATGTATTTTCCTTTAAGTATCGTATTCAAATGTTTATATTAGTGGATATGTGATGATCATATTGCCTTTATGATTTGGGTAAACTTATGGTTATGCCTCTTCCAAGATAAATGCATGTTGGAAAATCCTCCTTGTAGGATCCCGGGATCCGAACCTAGCATATGGGCGCTGTGAGCCTGGGACAAAACGAAAGTTGTCGGCACCGGATTCGGCAATCCGGATTCCTGTGAATCCAATTTTTGAGTTTTGTGTGTGACAACTATGGGGAGGCTCATCACCCCAGCGTAAGCAGATAGCTCGACTATGGTGTCCCATACCACCACGCCTGGCTCATGAGTCTTAGTAGATCAAAGTACCATGTTTAAAATAGGTCTTACATTGGTAAGTGGTACCTTAAATTCAAGCATTAATGTCCATACATGGTAAACACATAATAGGTCAATTGGGTTATTAGACAAGTTCGATTGGTATGAGCACACAAGAATTAATCGACATAGAGTGCGTGACCACTCCCCGTGGCCTAACCACTGTCAACAAACGTCTAGGACTTGAATTCACCGAATGTATCAAATGTGGCAAGACTAATTTTGCCACTCAAATGAGAATTATTACCGATTGCTTGGACTACATTGTAGTCCCAATCTTACTCAGATGTAGCACGTAAATACATGTGAAATCATATCAGCATTTGACGAACAATTCTAAATTAATATCTCATTTGAGCATTTTACCAAACACGTTGAACATATCGCCAAGCACTTGCATTTAATCCATAAGTCGCGTAGCGGCAATATGATTTCATGAAAGAAGCTATTCATGTGATTAATGAAATTTAGGATTCATATCTTAATACACTTAATAAATACAATCCATCATCAAATTCTCATTCAGACATTTTAGCAAACACTTAGACTACACATTTCTAAGTATATAGACTAGATTAGTTACGACATGAACTATAGCAATTCCTTACACAAATTAGGTTATAAAGAGTATGACAAGCATGAATCTTAAGTTAGAACTCATGACAAACATAAATTAAAATTTCATACTCATTCAAACATTTCAACAAGTACATGGAATGCATTTTATATTCAACATAGTTCACACATGTATGATTTATCGAAAATTTTGTAACTAAGATCATATGGTAGCAATCAAGTTAGACATAAATCATTAAATGACATTGAGAGCCTTAAAAACCATAACCTAAACATTTATAATACACACCTTTTGTCAGAATACTTGATTCGGACGTGGTTCAAACACTACGTTCCTTAAAATGGAACAATGGGTACCTAGATCATGAAATAGGTTAGCTATTTCACTGATTACTTTATCTGAATTTCTAAAATAAGATGAGGGTTAGGAATTCTTACCCAAATCGTAGTTGAAAATGATGGTGTAGCGAAACGGGAGAGGTGATTAAGCCCATGGAGTAGTGGGAGTGAATCCCAACAATAATCTCCCTATCTTTCTCTCTTCTCCTCACTATTTTCTCCTCTTTTCTCTCTTCTCTCTCGTAGGGTCAGAGAATTTCGTATGGAATGAGAGAGGGGTGGTTTAAGGGCATTATATAGGCCCAAAAGTAATATCAATGGCCCCAGGGCCATGATATACTTGGGTTATGGCCAAAGGGTGCCTGTTTTTGACAAACAGGGCCCTTAGGAAGGTCCATTACTCGCATACGTCATAGGAAAAGTTCGCTGACAATGGATCTATACTAAGACTGTCTTTATGGTGCGATCTGCTAAACTGATTAGCCGTGAAGGACTTGTATTAGATTAACGGTCATCGTCCCTCGATCAGGGCCATAAGTATGCCGATAGGTGCAGGGAAATTTCCCTGATCCATGGGTGAAGTTCGGTCAGAATTTGAGGGGCTGATGTCTTCAATTTTGCTCAAAAGCGAATGGTCCAATTCACTTAAGTTTGGGTTCATTTTCTAAAGATATTCACATTTCTGACACACTTCGCTCAAGCTTCATGTTGTGTGTTTCAGGATACTACTTTGGCTTGATTCCTACCATGGTTGTCAAGACCAATAAGGCGATCATAACCTTATAGTTTCGCGGTCATCGAATTTTTGAAGTGCAGTCTAGGTCTGATACGGAGTTTCAATGTGCTCCCAAGAGTAACTGGCTTTTTAGGATTTCTCCTAAGCTATTAAGTAGTGTTGAGTCATTTTTTTTAATAGTTTTGGGTCTTATTATCTGCATAGATAGTGGTTCAAGCTAATCCACCGATTAATTTAGTTTAGTACTTAATTAATTTTTGTCTAATTTCTACTGGATACGATCCTTAGGTATATTTTCCTGAGGTGGTACTCAGGCCTTTGTACGGATTTTTCCAAGACGTTACAATCTATCCCCTTAAAGAAAAATTTCGTCCTCAAAATTAGTACCTTTTCATACTCCTCGAGGATCTGAGGGTAGCTCTTATGGACATCGGCTTCCATTTCCCAGGTTGTCGCTTCCTCAGTGTGGTGTATCCATAATACTTTCACAAGTAGGATAACTTTATTGCGTAGCACTTATTCCTTCCTATCCAGGACCCGTGTTGGTCGAAGTACATAGGTAGCATCTTCACTTAGCTGCACTTGCTCCCACTTGATAACTTGAGTAGGATCAAGAACATACTTCTTTAGCATCGATACGTGAAATACGTTGTGCATGCCAGCAACTGGTGTGGGCAAAGCAAGACGGTATGCTACTAGACCCACTCGGTCTAAAATCTAGAATGGACCAATAAATCTCAGCGTAAGTTTTCCTTTCTTGCCAAACCAGAGGACTCCCTTCATGGGGGAAACTTTAAAAAATACGTGGTCCCCAAATTTAAATTTTAACTGTCACCATCTGGTATCGGCGTAAAACTTCTGTCTGCTCTAAGCTGTAAGAAGTCGACGCCTGATAATGTCAATCTTCTCTGAGGTTGCCTATACGAAATCTAGGCCAACCAGACTCTTATTACCAACTTTCACCCAACAATGTGGTGCTCGACATGGGCACCCATATAATGCTTCGTAGGGAGCCATGCCAATGCTCACTTGGAAGCTGTTGTTATAAGAAAACTTGGCATAGGAGAGATAGTCATCCCAACTGTCCTTGAAGTCAAGCGCATACACTTACAACATATCTTCAAGTACCTGATTTACTTGTTCCATCTGCCAATCCGTCTGTGGGTGGAACGCGGTACTAAACTTCAGTTGCACTACCATTGCTTCTTGGATTTGAGTTTAAAAAATGGACGTGAATCGTGTGTCTTGATCCTACATAATCTCCATAGAAACTTCATGTAGTTGTACAATCTCCTTGATGTACAGCTTGGCTAAATCATTCGCTGAGTTCGAAACTCTAATTGGGAGAAAATGAGCCGATTTCGTCAATCAGTCCACAATCACCCAAATGAAGTTATGTCCCTTCCTCATCTTCGGTAACCTAGAAATGAAATTCATAGATATGAAGTCCCATTTCCATTCAGCTATGGGCATGGGCTAAAGTAAACCAGGAGGTCGGCGATGCTCGGCATTGACTTACTGGCACGTGAGACAACGAGATACATAATCTGCTATGTGGGCTTTCATGTTATCCCACCAGTACGAATGCTTCATGTCCCTATACATCTTCGTACTGCCCAGATGCATTGTCATCCTTGAATTGTGAGCGATGTCCAAGACTTCCTTTCTCAAGTCATGGAGATTCGGGATGCATAGGTGTCCGCGATATCTCAAACCTCCATTTAAGCCAATCCTCCATTCAGATTCTTTATTGTCACTTGTTTGTCCTCTCATCTTCACCAATAGTTCATCTTCTTTCTAAGCCATAATGATTCAGTCATCAATAAGTAGTTGTACATGGATGTGTGTGACGCTCTTGAATGGCTCCTTTACTGTAATCTTCTGTTCAAAGTCTCATACAAACTCTACCATATTCCATTCTTCTAACATTAGCAAAGCTACAGATTCTATTATCTTCTTGCGGCTCAACGCATCGGCCACAAGGTTTACCTTCTCAAGATAGTAGGAAACCTCAAACTTGAAGTCTTTCAAGGTTTCCATCCATCGCCGCTGCCTCATATTCAGGTCTCTCTGCGTGAATATGTACTTGAGGCTCTTGTTGTCACAAAAGAGCTCAAACTTCTTTTTGTAGAGGTAATGTCTTCAGAGCTTTAACGCGAAAATGACCACTGCCAATTCCAGGTCATGCGTGGGGTAGTTTTCTTCATGTTTCCTCAACTGTCGCGAGGTATAGGCGATCACTCTGTCCTTCTGCATTAGAACACAACCCAAACCAACACGAGAGGCATCAGTGTAGATGGTGTACTTGAACCCCTGCTGTGGCAATACTAGCACGGGTGCGGACATCAGCTTGTCTTTTAATTCCAAAAAGGTTACTTCTGCTTTCTAGTTCCAGGCGAACTTAAGATCCTATCGAGTGAGTTGTAATAATGGTCTGACTATTTTGGAAAAATCTCTGATAAACCAGCGATAGTAGCCTACAATTCTGAGGAAACTCCTCACTTTTTAACCAAACTAGGCTACTCCCAATCCTGAACCATGGTCACCTTGGCCAGGTGCACGACAATTCCTTGCTTGGAAACCACGTGCCCCAGAAACTTGACTTCCTCTTTCCAGAAGTCGCATTTTTGATATTGTGCAAACAATTGATTCTTCCTAAGAGTATCGAAGACAGCTCACAGGTGTTCTTCGTGGGTTTTTTTGACTCTTAGAGTATATCAAAATGTCATCTATAAACACAATGATGAATTGGTATAGATATGGTCGAAACATCCGGTTCATGAGGTCCATGAACACGGTCGGTGCATTCGTAAGTTCGAACGACATCATGAGGAACTTATAGTGCCCAAAACTAGTTCTGAATACTGATTTCTACGCATCTTCATCCCTGATGGGCAACTGATGATACCCAAAATGCAGGTTGATCTTAGAGAAATATTGCGCCCCTTTTAACTGGTTAAACAGGTCATTTATCCTAGGCAGAGGATACTTGATCTTGACCGTGATGTGATTCAACCTACGATAATTAATACACAATCGCAATAAACCATCTTTCTTCTTTACAAAAAACATAGGTGCTCCCCAAGGAGATAAGCTCGGTCATATGAAACCTAAATTCAACAGATCATCAATTTGTATCCTTAACTCCTCCATTTCACATGGAGGCATGCAAACGTCGGTAAGGAAATGGGCGTCACACCAGGCACAAAGTCGATAGTAAAATCAATCTCGCACTGAGAAGGTAGTCTAGGTATCATTCTGAACACGTCCATGAAGTCTTAGACTACAACTGTGTCCCCAAGTGTCGGACCATCAACATTTTCCAATAAGGAAGTGTAAAACTTATGCAGTAGGGCCAACTAACCTGAACTAGGAAAGTAATGGTCGTGCCCTCAGGTCCATGGGCTGTCATCAATCTGGTGTCGCAGTCAATCTCTGCCTTCATTTGGGTGAGCCAATCCATGTCAAGGATGACGTCGTAATGATACAACGGGTTGACAATCAGGTTAATGCGCACTGTTCTGCTTCCTAAGTCTATTAGGCAACCTTTACAAAGCTTAGTAGAGTCGGAGAAGGTCCCTATTGCAGTAAGGACTCTCACCCCAACCATAGGGATGGTGTTCAACCCCAAACGCTTGACTTTAGAGCATGATACTATCGAAATAGTTGACCTAGTGTCCACCAATAGGAATAGAGGTGTACCTTGAATATGGGCAGTGACTTCAAAGGCTAAAGGCACTGTACTTGTTGACTCAGATGCTTCATCTACAAGTGCATGTACATGCGCTTGTTGAGAACGATTGGGTTGCGCTACCATAGGTCATTGAGGTGGCCTATTCTGAGGTATAGGTGGTCTATAGAAGGGCTGTGCTGGTGGTGCAGATTATAGAGGTGAGGCTAATATAGCTTGTGATGGCTGATCGATGATCTTCTGAGGTGGCATAAAGTCGTTGTCCCTCATCTTAGTAAAACAATAGGTGTCTGCATCGCCCATCTTCTTACAGTAGGTGCACCACAGATCTGATCGCCTCAGGTGGGTTGGTGAAGCCATAAGCCTGGGAGGTGAATCTGCACGTGGCCTCTTGCCGAGGAACGGTCGGTTTGGCAAATCATGTTGAGGCCTCGGGCCCATAAGCATACGTGTCCGAGACAGTCTGTCTCCATCTTGCTCGGCTCGCAGGGACATGTTCACTAGCTCAACATAATTGGAAATGTTAGCGCAACACATCTTCGTGCAGATATCGGGCTGTAGACCCTCTAAAAATCACCGCATTCTCATCGGCTCGTCTGCTAGGATCAGTGGAGCATATCTGGCCAGCTCTGTGAATCTATTCTTGTATTTTGACATGGACATTCCTCCTTGACGGAGGTGGAGAAACTCACCCTCTTTTTCATTTCGATAAGTGAGGGAAAAATACTTTCCATGGAGGCGAGTCTCAAACGCGTCCTATGTCTACATGTGTCCTGTGAGAACTGTTTGTAGGATCCTGTTCTACTATAGACTAGCCTCCTTCTCTAACATATAGGTAACTAACTTAAATTACTCTGCCTTAGTGCAGTGCAATGGCTTCAACATCTTAGAGATGCAATCTAGCAAGTATTCAGTTTCCCCGGGCTATGAATACCTACAAAGGTAGAAGGATGGAAAAATTGGAAGTGTTCAAATAGACCGTTGGTATTCAAATTTATAGCAAGCTACATAGGTGGTGAAGGCGGGACCGTACTCATGTTTTGGGCAATGGCCCCCACAATAGTGGCCCAAATTTGCTTCTATTGTTGCATTAAGAGCATCATCTGCTCTAATCTATCAGGGGGAGGAGCCGCCTGAGGCATGTGTGGCATCGATGTAAACACACGGTTTTGTAATCGATGGTGCAGAAGGTGTTGGCCCATTGGTGGGGCCAGTGGTCAGCTGTGACTCCAGCATTGTATCACTATTTGGGCCCAAACTGGGGTCCGTATGGCTATCGCTTAGGGGAGGTGCCTCGTCAATCGATCCGCTAAGTGTGAGATGTGTTATGTTCTAAGTGTTTTTAGGAGGCATTCCCTATATACAACATAGGGTGCAACATGTGTGAGATTAGGATAATATCATCCTCATTTTCAAACATTCTACACATCTCATTTCAAAAGAAGCTTCATGCATTTCATTTAACCAAAATTGTCACAATACATGAGGTGTAGTATTACATGAATTAAGACGGAAGATACATGTGAGCTAAACTTAACAAAAGCTCTAACACTGACTATCTTAACACCAAACTAAGCCAACTAAGGCTGTTACATAGAAACGCAAGAAACAAAAAACAAATAGACGACAACTGCAGCCTACACCTACTCCTCTGAATATGGCGAAGGTGGAGGAGCACCCTTATCCTGCATACAACACGGGGGGGTCTTCAAAGTGCGGGACATCTTCTTGAATTTTTATTTTAGATAGGCCTGATTCTCCTCAATCCTGGCCATGTGAGCTTCCAGGGTGGTTGATCATGGCGGCCTTCATCTGTAGCAGGAGGTCCCCTATCTGAGTCCTGGCCCTCCTCTCCTTCCTCACCCTCTTCTTCCTCACTGCCTTCTTCATCACCACCCTCTTCATCTTCCTCTTTGCTTTCTTCTTCTATTTCATTGCTATCCTCATCGAGTTGGGCTTGGCGTTGCCTAGGGCTAATGCCCATGTTGTTGAGCGTGTTCTCACTGATTATGTGGATCGGGGCGACGTTCTCCATATGGAGTCTGAAGCCAAAGTTTCGAGCGATCTTACAAATAAGTTGGCCGAAAGGTAGTGAGGAATCTTCTCTAATAGACCATGTAGTGTTGATAATTTAAGGCAAAACAAAAGTAGGCAGGCATACTTTTTCCCCTTATCCAACTCTATACAGAAAGTCTATCATGAGTCGAGTACATTTCATGTGATTACTCCACCTAGGATACACGTTGTACATGCATATGTGGTGGAGCAGGCGGAAGTCATTTGTCATCTTAGTCACTACAAGGCTATTTCCTCGCCTCCACCACACAAATCGACTGCATAGGAAGCGTGTGTGGTGATTCCTTTCTTGCTCACTAGAGGCAATCTTCTCACTTGCATGTACTACTCCACGTTCTACCCTCATAATATGGGCTATCATGTCCACATCTACTATGGCGTCCTCCCTTCTCAAGGGGATAGAAAACTGTAGAGGCTCTAGTAGTGGGTTCCATATGTGGGCATAGAAGGCTCGCACTGTGCCTTCACTTGCATGAGTGTTTCCCTCGAATATAGGACCCGACCCATTTTTTAGGAGAAGTCGATGGATGGATACAGTCCAAACATCTTCTCATCAACATGCGCTTCAAACACCACCTTGCGGTTATGAAACCTACCGAGATTAGCGCCCACCGGTGGCGATCTTCCCAACAGGATTTGAGTATCGAGGTCCCACTTGGATCTTCATTCTCGTTCGGCACTCATACTAGCTTTGGCGCCCGCCTTCTTTGTAATGCGGCGTGGTCGGCTTGGCCCGGCCTCATCCAGTGCTGCTCTTTTCTTTTCCATGAGGGAAATAAGTATAGAGATGGAGAAAATAGTGATAACTAGCTCAAAAAGAGTCATGAAAGTGAAGACACTTGAAGGGTGAGATTGGTTTGTGGGTTTTGGAGATTATGAGACATAAAAGAGGGCCTTCGTGCTCAAATAGATGGAAATTGGGGAGGTGGAGAGATGAAGATGAGGGATAGTGAGGTAAAGTTGAATAGGATAGAAGATTTGAAGGTTTTGAATGTATCAAAGAAGGGATTTGAGAGGGAATGAAAGTTTTGGAGGGTATGGGAGTATTTGGAGGGTTGGAAAACATGAAATGAGGGTGTAAAGGGGGTTAGGGTAAAATAGAGGGGACCTACATGTGGGACAGGCCCACCTGGCCGGTCGGATGGCGGTGCCGCCGCAGTCCCCCTGGACTTCCGGCAGTGGTGACCACCCCTCCTAGGGTGTTAAATAGGTGAGAGGCACTCCCTGGGTCCCATTGGAATTTGGGTTTTGGGCCCGTACACCCGCGTGAGGTGTTTTCTGGGTCAACTCATGAGTATTTACACTTTTTGATTTGTTTCAACTTCAGGATTTGTCGAATTATCATTCAAACCCATTGATTGATGGTCTAGAAAGGGACTGAGATCATTTCACATGATCTCGGACATGTACGGGCTACCTTACAATGGTCAATCTCGCTTGTTGGCGAAAATTGGGATCCTATGATCATTTCTACATTTTATAACTCCCTCCTAAGTGAAAGTACGTCAGAGTACGTCGTGTTACCATATCTCAGGTCCAGTTTAATCTAAATCATGCTCTGATACCAACTTGTAATGCCCTGAATTTTGAGGGTCAAGCAAAGCTCTACTCCCGAGATCCAGCACATCACTTATACAACATAGATAATGATGTTTGAATGTTGACCATATTAGTGCATTAAACATGAGAGGGATTATACCAAATCAACATATCATACTCTAGACACTACAAGAAATCTCACTTTTACCGATGAAAATTTTCGTTGCTAAAAGCCGAATTTTTGTAAGTAAAAAGTTTTACTGACCATAATTTTCATCAATAAATTTATCGGTAAAAGACCAATGGAAAAGGTTTTTACAGACGAAAATTTGAATTGTCGGCAAAGGTAAGAGTTTTACCGACGAAATTTTTTGTCGGTAAAACATAAGTAAGAAACTTTTACCGATGATTTTTTTCGTAGGTAAAAATATGTATAAAACTTTTACCGATGAAATCTTTCGTCGGTAAAAAATAAGTGTAAAACTTTTATTGACGATTTTTTTCGTAGGTAATAACATTTACAAAACTTTTACCAATGCAATTTTTCATCAGTAAAAAATAAGTGTAAAACTTTTACCTACGATTTTTTTTTATAGGTAAAAATATGTACAAAACTTTTACTGACGAATTTTTTCATTGATAAAAAATAAGTAAAAAACTTTTACCGACGATTTTTTTTTGTAGGTAAAAATAATTCACGATACTTTTACTTACAAAAATTTTTGTGGGTAAAAATATTTACAAAACTTTTGCCTACAAAACTTATTGTAAGTAAAAACTTTGATGTGACTTTTACTTATGAAAATTTTTGTAGGTAAAAAATGTGGATGAAACTTTTACCTATGAAATATTTCGTAGGTAAAAGTCTCTTTTTTTTTTTTCAATATTCCAGCACAAAATTCTTGATGTACACCTATTACAATATATTTCATCATATTCTTCCTAATATACACCTGTTATATAATATATTTCATCATATTCACATTCAGATCCATCTAAACCTAAACTACATAAATCCATCCAAACATAAACTACATTCATCCAAACACAAACAATCTTATTTACATCACATTCATTTATGCATAAATACAATATCATAAATAAAATATAAAAAATCACAAAGATGAAGGCATCGGTGGGTAAGCGTGCAGTGAGAGCCTGAAACATCTTCATCATCCGTCGCTCATGCTCCACCCACATCTCCTCCATCTTCCTCTCCTACTCATCCCTCTGCCTCGCCTGCTCCTCCCTTTGCCTCATTGGCTCCTCCATCCTCTTCTCCTGCTCCTCCCTTTGCCTCGCCAGCTGCTCCCTCTGCCTCTCCAGATGCTCTCTGATGTCATGGACGACAACCCGTAGCTGCTGAACCTCTTTCTCTATGATATTAACTCGACGTACGACGCTCTTGTCAATGACGATGGATCGGGGTATAGGTTATAGGTTTAGGTTTAGGTTAGGTTATAAGTTTATAGGTTAAGTTTATAAGTTCATATAACCTTATAGGTTTAAGTTTAGGTTAGGTTATAGGTTAAGATTTAGGGAATTGAGTTTAGGTTATAGGTTATAGGTTTAGGTTATAGGTTATACGTTATAGGTTAAGGTTTAGGTTTAGGTTATAGGTTTTGGGATTTGAGAATAAGTTTAGGTTAAGGTTATATGTTTAGGTTTAGGAAATCGGGTTCGAGATCGGGTTTTCAAGTTTAGGTTTAGGTTTAAGTTGGGGAGTTGAGATTAGGATTAGGTGTAGGTTTAGGTTTAGGTTTAGGAAATCAGGTTCGGGTTTATGTTTGGGTTTTAGGTCTAGGTTTAGGCTATAGGTTTAGATTATAGGTTATAAGTGAAGGTTTAGGTTTAGGTTTTAGGTTTAGGTTATAGGTTATAGGTTTAGGTTTAGGTTTCGGTTTAGGTTTAGGTTATAGGTTTTGGGATTTGAGAATAGGTTTAGGTTATAAGTATAGGTTTAGGTTATAAGAATAGGTTTAGGTTTAGGTATTATGTTTAGGTTAAGGTTGTAGGTTTAGGTTTAGGTTATAAGTGTAGGTTATAGGTTTAGGTTTAGGGAATTGAGTTAAGGTTTAGGTTATATGTTAAAGTTTAGGTTAATGTTGTAGGTTATAGGTTAAGGTTTAGGTTTAGGTTATGGAATTTGACAATAGGTTGAGGTTAAGGTTATAAGTTTAGGTTTAGGAAATCGGGTTCAGGATGAGGTTTAGGTTTGGGTTTCAAGTTTAGGTTTAGGTTTAGGTTAGGGAGTTGAGATTAAGATTAAGTGTAGGTTTAGATTTAGGGATTTGAAAATACGTTAAGGTTTCGGTTTAAGAAATCGGGTTTGATTTCGAGATCAGGTTTAGGTTTGGGTTTTCAAGTTTAGGTTTAGGTTTAGGTTTAGGTTAGGGAGTTGAGATTAGGATTAGGTGTAGGTTTAGGTTTAGGGATTTGAGAATACATTAAGGTTTAGGTTTAGGAAATAAGGTTCGGGTTTGAGATCGGGTTTACGTTTGGGTTTTAGGTTTAGGTTTAGGCTATAGGTTTAGGTTATAGTTGATAAGTGTAGGTTTAGGTTTAGGTTATAGGCTATAGGTTTAGGTTTAGGTTTAGGTTAAGGTTTAGGTTTATGTTATAGGTTTTGGGATTTGAGAATAGGTTTAGGTTTAGGTTAAGGTTTAGGTTTATGTTATAGGTTTTGGGATTTGAGAATAGGTTTAGGTTATAAGAATAGGTTTAGGTTATAAGTATAGGTTTAGGTTTATGTTTTATGTTTAGGTTAAGGTTATAGGTTTAAGTCATAGGTTTAGGTTTAGGTTTAGGTTATAAGTGTAGGTTATAAGTTTAGGTTTAGGTTAGGTTATAGGTTCAGGTTTAGGGAATTGAGTTTAAGTTATTGGTTATATGTTTAGGTTATAGGTTATACATTATAGGTTAAGGTTTAGGTTATAGGTTAAAGTTTAGGTTTAGGTTAAGGTTTAGGTTTAGGTTATAGGTTTTGGGATTTGAGAATAGGTTTAAGTTATAAGTATAGGTTTAGGTTAATGTTGTAGGTAATAGGTTTAGGTTATAAGTTTATGTTAATGTTGTAGGTTATAGTTTTAGGTTATAGGTTTTAGTTTAGGTTATAAGTGTAGTTATAGGTGTAGGTTTAGGTTAGGTTATATGTTAAGGTTTAGGGAATTGAGTTTAGGTTATAGGTTTAGGTTATAAGTTAAGGTTATAGGTTATGGTTTAGGTTTAGGTTTAGGTTATCAGTTTTGGGATTTAAGAATAGGTTTTGGTTAAGGTTATAAGTTTAGGTTTAGGAAATCGGGTTTGGGTTCGGGATCAGGTTTAGGTTTGGGTTTTCAAGTTTAGGTTTAGGTTCAGGTTAGGGAGTTGAGATTAGGATTAGGTGTAGGCTGAGGTTTAGGGATTTGAGAATACGTTAAGGTTTAGGTTTAGGAAATTGGGATTGGGTTCAAGATCGGGTTTGCGTTTGGGTTTTAGGTTTAGGTTTAGGTTATAGGTTTAGGTTATAGGCTATAAGTTAAGATTTAGGTTTAGGTTATAGGTTTAGGTTTTGGTATATGTTAAGGTTAAGGTTTAGGTTATAGGTTTTGGGATTTGAGAATAGGTTTAGGTTATAAGAATAGATTTAGGTTATAAGTATACGTTTAGGTTAGGTTTTATGTTTAAGTTAAGGATATAGGTTTAGGTTATAGGATTAAGTTTAGGTTATTTTTGTAGGTTATAGGTTTAGGTTTAGGTTAGCTTATAGGTTAAGGTTTAGGAAATTGACTTTAGGTTGTAGGTTTAGGTTATAGGTTAAGGTTATAGGTTAAGGTTTAGGTTTAGGTTATAGGTTTTTGGATTTGAGAATAAGTTTAGATTATGGTTAAAAGATTAGGTTTAAGAAATCGGGTTCAGGATTAGGTTTAGGTTTAGATTTAGGTTAGGGAGTTGAGATTAGGATTAGGTGTAAGTTTGGGTTTAGGGATTTGAGAATATATTAATGTTTAGGTTTAGGAAATCGGGTTCGGGTTCAAGAACAGGTTTACGTTTGGGTTTTTGCTTTAAGTTTAGTTTATAGGTAATAAGTGTAGGTTTAGGTTTAGGTTTAGGTTTTATGTTTAGGTTATAGGTTATAGGTTTAGGTTATAGGTTTAGGTTTGGGTTAAGGTTTAGGTTTAGGTTATACGTTTTGAGATTTGAGAATAGGTTTAGGTTATAAGTATAGGTTCAGGTTATAAGAATAGGTTTAGGTTATAAGTATATGTTTAGGTTTAGGTTTTATGTTTATGTTAAGGTTATAGGTTTAGGTTATAGGTTATAAGTGTAGGTTATAGGTTTAGGTTTAGGTTAGGTTATAGGTTAAGGTTTAGGTAATTGAGTTTAGGTTATAGGTTAAGGTTTAGTTTAATGTTGTAGGTTATAGGTTAAGGTTTAGGTTTAGGTTTTGGGATTTAAGAATAGGTTTAGGTTAAGGTCATAAGTTTAGGTTTAGGAAATCGGGTTTAGGTTTGGGATCGGGTTTAGGTATGGGTTTTTAAGTTTAGGTTATAGGTTTTTGGATTTTAGAATAGGTTTAGGTTATAAGTATATGTTTAGGTTATAAGAATAGGTTGAGATTATAAGTATAGATTTAGGTTTAGCTTTTATGTTTAGGTTAAGGTTATAGGTTTAGGTTATAGGTTTAAGTTTAGATTATAAGTGTAGGTTATAGGTTTAGGTTTAGGTTAGGTTATAGGTTAAGGTTTAGGGAATTGAGTTTAGGTTTAGGTTTAGGTTTAGGTTTAGGATAAGGTTTAGGTTTAGGTTATAGGTTTTGGGATTTGAGAATAGGTTTAGGAAATCGGGTTCAGGATCGGGTTTAGGCTTGGATTTTCGAGTTTAGGTTTAAGTTTAGGTTAGGGAGTTGAGATTAGGGTTAGGTGTAAGCTTAGGTTTAGGGATTTGAGAATACGTTAAGGTTTTGGTTTAAGAAATCGGGTTTGGGTTCGAGATCGAGTTTACGTTTGGGTTTTAGGTTTAGGTTTAGGCTATAGGTTTAGGTTATAAGTTATAAGTGTAGGGTTAGGTTTAGGTTTTAGGTTTAAGTTAAGGTTATAAGTTTAAGTTTAAGAAATCGGGTTCGGGTTTGGGATTGGGTTTAGGTTTGGGTTTTCAAGTTTAGGTTTAGGTTTAGGTTAGGGAGTCAAGATTAGGATTTAGGTGCAGTATTATCTACTATTGAACCTAGTATTATCTACTACATACTAGTAACATACAACCAATATTGGGGCACCATACCATAAGCTACAAGAATTTCATGTCCCCCTAAACAAGGTATCCTCCATTGATAACATATATATATATATATATATATATATATATATATATATATATATATATATATATATATATATATATATATATATAAAGTTCTTTATTTTCATTTACATTCGCAAATACACTCATCATCCATCCAAGAAAATTGAAACAAGTTATGGATCACCAAATGGCAGGCCAACACAGTTATGGAGATGATCTATGTAATGTTTTATATCACATCACTGATGTGCCAAACACAAGTTGGAAGCCTCATTCATCGACTTGCCCAAGCTCTATAAAATTAGTAAGGTTTTTATTGACTTGGTCAAGCAGACCAATTTCTCAGGTGAGTCTTGAGTTTTTGAACATTAGTTGTAACCATTTCTGATGTTAAATGCTTAGAACTCCTAACTGCAGATATCGACTTTGGAAGATAAACGAAAACAGCAAGAGTACAAAAGGGAAGGAAGAAGAAACAACATACTATAAATTCTTTATTTTTTGCTGAAGGACATTGCCCTTAACGCATTTGGTGCTAAAAGTAAAGTCATTGTCGGCATTGTCGACAAGCATTACTCTAACAATAGATAGGTAAACTGAGAAATCCCAATTTCCCTCTAATCTTCATGAAATCGAATGCATCAAAACCACAAGTTGACAGTCCTCTTAGCTCCTACATGACCCCCAAATTCATCCGAACATATTAATTAATTAAGTAGAGTCACGAAGTGGGAAAACAAACAAAATGTAATTATTCCGAGGTTTTGATTAACGACTGAGAAGTAGGCTTTAGATGTTTAAATGTACTGCACAAAAAATTTCAAGATGACAAATAAGCAAGTTCCTCAAGATTTTAGTCTCAAAATCCAAAATAAATTGTGGGTTTTCCTTAAAAATCCATACTTTTAGTGAAATTGAGGAATGGGAATGATAAAAGATTTAGTTTGTATGGTGAGAGTTGAATAAAGCATACAAATCAAAAAAAGCCAATTGACTGGTTCCAAATGCAAGCTCCAAAGTAGAAGGTATTTGCATCATGGAATCTCATATCCCAAAATGTGTCTGATTGTTCTTAAAAATCCAAACTTACACTGAAAGAGTTAAAAAACTCTTTTTTTTAAAAAATCCAGCTCTTTTAAAAACTGAAATTCTTTCAGGTGTTGATTCTAGACTGGTTGAATCTCAAATCTCATAAGATTTGGGCTTCCTTAAAATACCAAACATGCACAGGGAAGTAATTTAAAAATGAAAGTTATATCAACTTAACAGACGATTTCAACAATGTGGACCAAAAAAGTAGGCCTTTTAGAAACTAAAACTCCATGAACCTACTAATTTTCCAAAATCATTCGAATCCCATACCTAGTAAATCTTTCCAATCTTCTCAATAACCCAAACTTTCAATGGGAAAAAAAGCCTGATCTGTTATAAGCTAAAACTCCATGAACATTCAATGGGAAAAAAAGATAATTCAAAAGACAACTTGTACCCTTAAGGCAACAACTCCATGAACTTTAATGAGGATAAAAGAATTTAGTAAAAAAAACCTGTGCGGCAACACTATATTCCAGAAACAAGGAGTTGTTGCTCAATGGAGACATCACCAATCTAATCTGAGAAATAAATGTAATAGATAAGCATTAATCACTTTCATAAAAAATGGGAATGGTGATTCATTGCAGAGGGTATTTCCCAACCCAACTACTTAAATGTTGGGGATTACCCACGACACTCTTGAAATCAAGTAATGCTTCAGCTATACAAAGAAATACAACAAAAATTAGATCTATATTCCTGCATTTCTGTACGTGTTGGAATAATTGAAACTATTTGAGCATTAACACCATATGTAAACAACATTGCCATAAAATTGATTTTAAAAGTTACAAACAACATAAACAACTGAAATTCCAAAATCTGTAAGCCCTAAAATCCCTAAATCCAGGTCGGATTGTTGAGTAAGGCCGGCTACACGGCCCATTACCACTAACATTACTGTGGGCCCCACCTAGCATATCAACAGGTTGTATGGCAAATAAACATTCTGGTGGAATCCACCTTAAAATCTGAAAAACCCTAAATCGGAATTGAGATTGAGAGAGATTAAGAGAGAGAGAGAGAGAGAAATACCTCAATGTAGCTGGAGATTTAAAAAGAGGGGAAGATGGAGAAACGCACTCTCACTCTTTGCAATCTTTCGCTCTCCCTCTCTGCAATCTTTCTCTGTCTGCAATGACTGCCCTCCGTCTCTGCAATCTCTCTTCGTCTGCAATGACCGCCCTCTCTCTCTCTCTCTCTCTCTCTCTCTCTCTCTCTCTATCTGCAACGACCACCCTCCCTTTGTGCAATCTCTCTTTCTCTGCAATGACCGCCCTCCCTCTCTACTCCTCAAAACAGTAGGGTTTGATCGCAATGTTTCCTTTTCTGCTTTAAAATTGGGGTTGGATTAGGTGTTACTCATACACATGCTTACTTATGCACGTGCGCACGTGCAATCCTTTCCACACGTTTCATGGGACTCTAATCCAAGCGGTTCATGTGATGAAACATCCCATTAAACCCCTAGAGACTAATTTTCACTCTGATCTAAAACTCCGGTGGGTCATAGAAAAGTGATATGAAAATCAAAGGAGAAAACTGTTTTCTTTTGACATGGCCCACGAAAGTTTTGGATCAATGTAAAAGTTGAGCCCTATGGGTTTCATGGGATGCTTCATCACGCGGACCATTCAGATTTTGGACTAAGATGGCTTATTATGAGTTCTCAAAAAGTTCTCACAAGAACTCGTGCCAACTTGTAACACCCTGGATTTTTGCCAACTTGGGGTTAGACGCCCTTAGGCAATGGGTCAACCATAACACCTTGGTAATCTCTCAGAACCCAATTCCAAAGCCAAATAAATCATTTAGAACCTGATTCTTTAGAAATTTAACGTGAATTAGCCAGCGCTACACTAGATTTCCTGCAAAATTAGCACCAACTACTTTAAATATGATCTGAAAGACCCAAAACCTATAGAATCATTAGCGCTACGTTACCCTAAAACTTAGGATCAAACTCTAAACCCGTTTTCTCTCAGTAACCCTTTAAAACTTTGTATTGGATCTAGACCGCGCGTCGAAAGTCCGATATCTACCATCTTAGACCATTATGACCGCTTAGCTGGACTTGACAATCGCTACAAAAATCAAGCTCAACTGATGTTCTGAGGCTATTTCATTGAGCCTGGAGCAAGGAGTGTGAGAAGGAGTGAAATTCATTAAAAATTAAATGTCATTTAAATAAATCTGGCACGTTTCGCTTGCAGGTTAAGTATAAGCATTCAGACTGTCAGAATCTAACCCAAATACACCCTTGGATCAGGAAACATTTCCCACTCAGGTCAGTGTACTTGGAATCTCTGATCGAGCCTCGGTGACCGCTGAACTGAAACCGGTCCGCCACGTGCGATCTAGGAATACTACCGGACTGAAAACTTAATGTGATCAGGATCCAACATCCATGAGCTTAAGTCTGACCGCATTCAGTTAGGGGACCTCCAGAAATGTCCTTTTAGATCGGAAAAGACCCGATTTGGTTGTAACCCAAGTGTACCTTGACTTGGAGTCTGTTTTGGTTATGTTTGGGCTTATAAAAGGGCCTTAAACCCTTAGCCTTCTAACCCATACGAATTTGGAGAAAACCCTAGGAGAGAGGAGAGAAAAGAGAGAGAAAGTGAGGGCGAAGCTGGTGATTCTTCCAGGGATTCTTCCCTGCTGCTCCAAATACCAAAGCCATCCACCTGTATTGTTCTTCCGGCAATTCTGGATTCGTTCTAGGTAAGAAAATCCTAACCCCAACCTGATTTAGAGATTCCTTCGATACAAGTAGTGATGTAGCTGATGTATCTTGTGCTGTAGGTTGTCATACAGGTGTTGACGAAGCGTAGAAGTTTCTATTCGATTCATTACGCTCCTACGGCGTAAGGTGCGAATTTTAGACGCTTTGGTTACCATTTTTCAAAGATTTCAATGCCGTTTAATGGTAGATTGCTGATAAGGATGTTGTTTGACATGTAGAACATGCTGTCCATTTTTCATTTCGAATACGTACGAAGAATATGAGATTTAGGGTATTTTAGGTATTTGTAGGAAATACTGTATACGTACGTATTTTGCCAATATGATTGCCATGAGTATTTTTCATGTACCTATGTTGGTTTTGTGTGTATAATCTGTTTGGCGAAGAGATTCGCCCTAATGCACGTATTGGCCGACATATGCTATGTAGACTAATGTGTGTAGACTAAGTGTTTGTTAAAAGGCCTAAATCAGGATGATTTATGCCTGCTATATGTTTTGAATGTAAGAACATGATTGTTGTGTATTAGAAAACTCTTTGATATAAGGATCTGTCAGATCATATGTCAAAATCAACATGCGTCAAGTATGATGGAGTTGAGTAGTCTAGGTATTTGTATAAATGCACGTATTAGTAAGTATTGAGTAAATGGTGCTGTAGATTAGCGTTGAGACTGAATTCTCAACTAATTTGATGATGTACATGATTCCTCCATGCTTGTTGTATTTTAATTGATTACCTTATATGTGAAGTACTCGTGTATGGTTAACTGCTTATGATGTATGTTATAATATGTTGATAACATGCTGGAATTTCTTGTATTTTAATTTTGTCTCCCTCATATGATTATTGTTTTAGATTACATGTGCCTGGGGCTATACTCTAGTCCAGGCAGTCGGTAACAGTTTAAAATTCATGGTTGCATTCTATTTACCACGAAGGATGCGTATGACGAACCCGAGTCATACTAGAGTCGTCGGCAGTGGTTAGGCCATATGAAGTGCTTGTGCACTTCATATCGGTCGATTCAACGTGCGCTCGTGCTAGTCGGACTCATCAAGTAACCCGACTGACCATTGTATATTCACCTTGTATTCGTCATAACTGCTTAAACCTATGGCACTGAACTTACCATTGGAAAGCCCCTCTAACCTTGGTACCTCGATCCCCTAAGACTCATGAGCCGAGCATGGTGGTATGGGAAATCGTGGTCGAGCTGTCGGCCTACGCTGGGGCCACAAACCTCCCCGTAGTGACCAGTGAACACCCTAATCTGAGCAGATTATGGTGGTATGGGACACTATATTCTTGCTGTCGGCCTACATTGATAAGGTGATGAGGGAGTGGTGTAACGAGTGCGAGCCACAGCCCTGGCAGCCCTTTGTAGTGACCTTGAGTTTATCCTGATATCACATGGGGGCGATAAGTCCTGATGCAGTCTTAAGGATATAAACTAGGCCTGTATTGATAAAGTGATTGGGGAGAGGTGCAACGAGTGCGTGCAACTACCCTGACAGCCCTTGCAGCGACTTAGATCCATACTTCGTATGAGATATACTAGGACTGACGACCCTAGAATGGATCATTGTTTGGGTATTGATATAAGGG